>VZTN01004945.1:128324-170062 GCA_013400515.1 Erpornis zantholeuca | reverse complement strand
TGTATCTTGAACTAATAAGTTAAGGGCATAAGAAAATGGAGTTTGATTATTATATGCATTAGTATGTGTTTTAGTGTTCCTGTTGGCTAAACACAAATGGATTTGATATTATGTTGCTGAAAATTGCATACACTTGATGACTGTGTTTTTTGAAATGTTGTTGTCTTCTATATGTGGTTTTTGCCCTTCTAAATTTTCTTCTGAAAAAAATACTGTGTTTATGTAATAAGATATACAACAATAAGAAATAAAAATAAATGTTAATTATAATTTGCAGTGTCACATGTTCATAATTGCAAGAATCGCACCTTAAATACAAATGTAGGTATTTAGGAATTATTCTGAAACATTTGGAAAAATTATATTTGGCTATGAAATCTCATGGTTTATTATTTTGGATTCCTGTGCAGAGTTTTCTCAGAGTTTTAATGAAGTATAGAATAGACATTAGAAGAGCTCTGTAATAAACACAGGCTTTCTTATCTAATATCCTATTTTCAAATGGGTCTTGACTGCTAGCTCTGCAGAACTGAATTAGCAGGGCAGGCAACACAGGAAGAATAGCCAAAGAGCCTTGGATAGTATCCTTCTCTGTTGACCTATAACATGGTTCATTTTATCTGCTCCTTTTATATTCATGCTGCTTGATGATTTGCACAAAAAGAGAGTCTAATAGTGCCAGAGTGTTCACTACTGTTAGAAATCTGTGAAGAAATACAGGAAATAAAATCATCAGATGTATTTTTGACAGCTCAGTGCCAAGCTCAATGCCAAGCTACCTGCTCAATGTCATGTGCAGGTAATAGTTGCACACCAATGATCTGGAGAATGTGGACTTGCAGTCTGGTACAGTTATACTCTGTTTCCACTAATAATGATGGGAAACAGCCCCTGTTATGGTGTAATGATGTACTGTATGCAGTGCTTAGAATATTAGATCTTTCATATGACATATGTGTCACTTTACAGATGACTTCACTGAATTCAGTTCATTAGGGCAGGTGTTCTTCAGTGAATAAGGTTATTATCTTGCCCTGAATAGGGCAGGACAGAGTCATATGGCTAAGAAACTGTGCAGGTGAAATGTCCCTGTTTTTCTGGAGTTTGAGTAAAAACATAAGAAAGAATAAGTCAACATGTAGCAGAGGACAGGATAAATAAGTACATTGAAGGGATTAACTTTGATTTGCAGAGTCTGTTTTTCAGATGCAATTTCAATTGTGAAGTACACAGTGTGAAGTACACCTTCTTTTTCTCTCCGCTGACACTATCCCATACATCTGGAAGCAATCAGCCTTAAAGAAAGGGCTGTGAGATCTCAAGTTAGAGAAAGCAGACCAACTGTATGTGGCAGAGCTATTACAACGAACCTGGAAGTCTGTCTTCTCTGATTTCAGTTGGTGTAATTTAGATTTGATGCAAAACTTCTAAAATATCAGCTCACTATTATGTGTATTGCTGCCCAAGCTAAATATCTGGAAAATATTAAGAATTACTTTTTAATATAAATTGAGTAGACAGATCATAGAAGCATATGTGTTGAGAATTTATTTGATTTGAATAGGCTGCATAAGAGCCTAAAATACAATNCTGCATCAACTGATTAATCTTTCTAGAATAAAAAATCATTGTGATTTCCCATAATGTGAAGTCAGAAAAAAAAAGTGTTTAGTAAAAAAAACTATTTTACTACTAAATACTTTATATGGTGGTATATTTTTGTATGAGTTTGTGAGCTACAGTTTCTGAAAATTACATTGTTTTCAATGTACAGCTTTGCGTGATTTATGAGGAAAAAATACCACATTATTTTTTCTCTTTTCAGACTTTCACACAAATGTCTCTAGATATGGTATAAACCAGAATCTGGCTTGTGAAAGGCAAAGCTCCTCCTGGGATTCAATGCACACCTAGGCTACAGGCAGGTATATGCTGATAGAGATTTTAAATCTTACATGAGGAAAAGAGAAGTTGACTGGGGATGTTGAAAATGAAGATGAAGCTATGTCCTTATCATTTTTTAATAATATTACATACTGTCAGTAGTATGGAACAACAAAACTACTAATTTGTTACCAATTAGAACAGAAAGCCAGAATATGACCACTTAAAAAATTAGTTTTCCCATTTGTTGAGCTGGGACTACAAAAATAAGGGAATAAGTACTCACCATTATGAAAATCATTCATTATCTGGCTCTGGGACACATTTGCTATCAAATTTAATTCCTTATGTTTTAAACTGAAAACCTCTAGGTGTGAGGGGGGAGTTTTTTCTTTGGCTTGAAAATGGCACCATTTCTAGGTGCATATTTTTTTACTGGCTTTCTCTGAAATAGAAGTTGCTGAGTACAGAAGTGAATGAAGAACATGGTATTAAGTCATCAATGTATGGGTTTGTGATGGATGGGAGATCCTATTTCTATATTTGAATAAGTTAACAAATGAAACTGATATGAAATAGAAACAAATTTTTAAACTAAGCTAGAGTTCTAAATGTTTTGCTTAAATATTGTGTAACAAAAGTAGTACCAGACAGAGGAGTCACACAGCTTTTCCAGGGAGTGCCTATTTCTGTATTTCAGCAGGTCTCTCCTGGGAAACAGTGCTACAAAAATTGCTGGTAACAGAGTGTTACAGGACCAAGTGGTTGAACAATAAGAAGCATTTTGCCTAAACCAAATAGTACTGTAGTGTTGCTATAATAATCTAAAATAACATAAATTCTTAAATGTCTCTGAGTAATTATGTCACTTCCTGTTCTCTTCAGGACAGAATATCCATTCTTCATTGACATTATCTTTAGAAATCAATCATTAAATCCCACGTGCTCCTTTACAGTTTGAGAACACAAACTTATGCATAGAGCAGTTAGCAATATTAGTCAAATAGTACTTTTAAAGATATTTAACGAAATACTAATCTTATTTGCTTCTTTGCTGTGTGGTTTTTTTTGCTTGTTTAGTTAGCTAATAAAACAAACTCATGGCTTCTAATATATTGTACGACAGGTGGAAAAATCCCACGGGACTGTACATTCTAACAATTTTTTCACTAGGTGTCTGTTGTTTATAATACCACTTTTCAAAGCAATTTACTGCTCAAAGGAAAAAGTTAAGTAGATACTTTGAGAGACTTAATGCAAAAATATCATTACTGATCATGTTTCTTTTGAGGTATGAGGAACTCATGAACTCATGAATATTATGACTTCATAATATTATTTTGTGTGTTAATCACAACACATTTCAGTTTCTTCATTACCTTTCAAACAGTTTCCTATGCCTGGACCCACCTACTATGAAATTATTTTACCCCTAAGAGTGTCTCAGATAATTTTCTTGCCAAATAAGTATTTTTAGCACCTTACATTCTGTTCTGTAAAAGTATCAGAGAGGGCGATCTATTAAGCCAAATTCCCCTCAGGATTTGAGAATGTGACTCTGTAATCTTGTGTAAAGAGGCATTAACAATATTAGTCACAGTACTCTGCTTTTTCCATATTTCTGACTAGTCCCTGATGTGGCTGTTCTTTCACAATCAGAATTCTCATTGGCATTAACAGATTTATAAAAGAATTCTAAAAAAGAATTGATATTTGTAAAACAGTACTCCTGTTGCTAACAGGAACTGCATATTTTATTATTTACTAGTGCATACAAGTGGCACTAAAAATTTCAGAATTTTGAATCGACAATAATTTGTAGTAGGGGATGCCTGGATGGGGACCAAGGGCAGGATTTTATGTTTCTGGGCTTCACTACAGTAAATAACCAAATTTATATGTAAGCACTAACTTACATATAACTGCTTAAGGATGAATCAAAATATGTTAATGATGGTGGGCTGAGTTTTTTTGGCAAAAGGCCAGCAGGAAGAACCTTAGAACTTTCTGATTCTAAACTCAGTTTTACATCAGCCCTTGCAGCATTACAGAAAGAGGACCTGTCAAATTCCTCACCGTAGATATGATCCACTGAGGCAGTCCACCTGCTGGAATTGTTTTGCTCATGTTCTGTGCTTGCTTCCCAGTTCATACAATCACAGAATAGTTTGGAAGGGATCTTAAAAGTCATCTATTTTCTAGCTTAGACTGTAGGAATTGGTTACTCTGAATGGATCACAAAATATGCCCCCAAAAAGTGTCTTAGAGTAACTGACTTATATAAGGAAATGTTTAATGGAATATCTGTTCCTTTCAGTTTTATCAGCAGAAGGAAAACACCTGGATGAGGTTCCAAAGATGTGGTTCTTACAGTGCTTTCTTTACCCTTTCATTCTCTCTTTTTTTTTTTCTATTGTGAATTGTGAGTACATACAGCCAGTCTGCAAATGAAGAATTAGGTCTTTTTTAGAGTATGTTACAACTTCCATTTTTCTTGAATGTTCATATTTGAACTTCCCTTAATATTTATTTGACTGCTTAAAATTTTTCTTAGTTTGTTTCAGTCAGTTTAACATAATGGTAAATGCATAGGTTGGGGTTTTTTCCAAAATTGCTTCTTTGTTCCTTGACTTCCTTACTTATTTCAGTGGGGGACAAAAATTGATTTAATATCACAAGAAGGATTCTGAAAATGTGTGGTATCAAGAATGAGGCAAATGATGAATTAAATAATATTTCCTATTAAAATTTAGAGACCTAATATCTTTATGCATTCAGTGCATATGTGTTCCTATGACTTATGTAATATTATGGAGTGTATTCAAGATTAAAGTATTTTTATTTTCTTATAATCCTTTTGGATTAATTTTTTTGTATGCATTTGGGTGTGAAAACAGCCTTTAGTTTGTAAACCAATTACATTTAAATACTCCAAACCAAGGGACAGAATGGCATTAATCAATAATTATTTTACATAATATAGATTAAAAAGTATGTTTGTATCAAGGTGAATCAATTCCATGTTTTGAGATCAGCAATAGTACAACAATATCAAATTTGAGAAGACGGTTGTCAGCATGTTTTAGGATTCCTACCACTGATTCATTGGAAGGAATGAGCAGTAGCTTATGTTAAAATGCAGTTCCTATATGCGATAAGAACAATAAATTTTGATTGAAAAGAACCGTTGGACCATTCAGCTTTACTACTTGTTTCCGAAGGCATTGCTGGCTCCAAAAAACTCCTTAGTGTGCGTCCTTCATACCTGTCTTTTAAGTATTTTAAAACAGATTGTAGAATTCTATCTCTTAAAATGTACTTAAAAACAGAAAATCATTGTAGTATATAAGACAGACTTTGAGGAAGTGGTGTTTCTACAGGGTATTGCAACTTATCTTTTTTTTTTAGTTCATTTTCTGGATTGTATTTAATGTAATATAATGTTATGTTGTAATGTCATCCAGCACCTGTAATGTATGATCTGGTGTGCACACCGTAACATTTTCTGAAATGCATTCAGGAGTTATCTACTGTATCTTACTAATATAAAAATCCATCCCGATTTATGAATGCATTAGTACTACTAATGCAGTAAATATGGGTTATAGTGCAAGTAACAATAGTGGGGACTGCTGCTAAGCAATTTCTTGTGCCAATTTTTCCAAAAAAGAGATGATTCTATGAATGGAGTTCTTAAAATATTGAATTTATACATTAATATGTGAGTAATGTTCTCATTTTCTCACTGAGAATTTATTTGCTAATAAACTATCTCATGAAAATTGTTAAATAAGAAGTCTGCAAGTTGTATGCAGCAATTTGAATTTATTTAGTGCAAATAATCTAAGAATGTGTAAGCACTTAAAAATATTAGTATAGTAAACATCTGATTACTTTGATAAGAATATTACCTCTCTTGCAGATGAACAAAAGGAGGCCTGGAAAGGAGGTGTGATGGTTAAACACTAAAAAGAAGATCCGGTAAAGAAGTTGAGATGTGTTAACTTGAGTGTCAAACTGCACAGTAGGTGTGGTCTTCCCTGTCTTGCTACCTGCTTTCTTTCCATAGCTAGTAATGGACTTGTGGAAAGATATGAAAATTTAATTCATATTTCATTTACTTGGAAACAAAACACAAAGTGATTATACTCAAGTGGACAGCGAAAACCTCAGGCATTTTAAACAATCACTGTCTCTCAAACAGAGGACAACTTTTTCTTCCTTTTACCTAGCTTTTTGAAATTAGGAACTTTCTTGTTAAAAAGCCAATAATGAAAAATCCTTCTGCACTGCTGTTTCCACGATTCAGATTCCAATCAGATAAACTTCCACCCTGTCTCTTCGAAAATGTTGTGGGAAATGTGTTGATGTCTTACATTAATAACAGAAATTTTAGGGAATTGATAAGCTAAATCTCTACATAGTTAAATGCAGTATGACTTCTAAGAATAAAGTCCAAAACATTTGAAATCATATTTGCAAGCATAGGTGCTAAAATATGATTCCTTAACTGCTTTGTAGGCTCGCTAAGAGTCAAATTGCTGACTATCTTCCAAAATGTTTGAGTCTTTTGTTTGTTCAAAAGTTTTGTGTTGGTATCTAAATATGTATTTTAAAAAGCAGTCTTTGGGCACTAGTGGCTGATCTGTAGGAAATTTTAATTGCTCATTTGATGGTCCATAAATGAAGTCCAGAAGACTCATGACTTTTAAAAATACTTGTCACCACTGATTTTGTAAAACTTCAGTTCATAAACTTATGAATTCTGCTGTGGTGTCTGCGAGGTCCTGGATACAGTCACCCTAAGTGACTGTCAGAACAAGCTCTAGCTGTATATCATTCCCACTAATCTAATGCTGTCATTTGTGTTGAATGAGAACCTAAAGATACAGGCAGAAAGTTTTCAGTTTAGACAGTTTGCCAGTCTGAATAAAATTAGAGTAACTGGATGACAAGATAAACACTAATCCACATTTTAGTATCAGAAGCAATGAGAATTCAGTCCTCATATTTTAAAAAATAAATAGACATCTCCTTACAGACTACAGTAGAACAATATCTCAGGGGAAAATTATGTATTTACTGAAGAATTTCCCAACCTTGCAAATTCAAGTGAGAATTTTATTGTCTTGGTTTTCAGAATTACCTAAGTTTCTAAAATTAATGCTACAGAATATAGACACTGCACTTAGTAACTTGGGGATAGATGCTGTATAGGACTTCAAGGAAAGATGGCAGTAGGCATCAGTGGGGTGTGCACAATATTTGTTGTTGCAGAGGAACATTATTAGTAGAACTGGCAAAAACAGAACCAAGCAAGCACAAGGGGTGAAATAAGGATAAAGGGTCACATCCTGCAAGGTGCTGAGCATTCTCTGAAGTGCTGCCCTTAACTCCTGTTGACTCCTGTATGCGAGAGGAGTGTATTGAAAGAACGTGTGTATGTGCATGTGTGTGGAATCAAAGAACCTTATTTGAACCTGTCTTTGGGTTATAGCCAAGTACTTTAAGTCAAGATGATAGTCAGATGCCTGGGCTGTGGAGTTACTTAAAGCAAAAGAAAAAAAGGAGTATAGCTGCTTTGGTTTTGATCTTGCTCATGTGATAAAAGTTCCAATAGCTTTCGATCCTGTTGGCAAGTCCAAAGACCTTTTCTCATTGTATTTATATAAATGTTAATAACTATTTCAGTATTATTAATGATGGCAAGACTTGAACTCATTAAAGGTGGGAAATTTGTGGGATTAATTTGCTCCAATGTCTATTTGCCAAGAGAGCATTTTCCCAGACTTATTCTTTCTCCATATATATTAACTTTGTAATTGTGGATCAAAGCCTACTCAGCTTTGGATGTATTAAGTGAATCTTACTGAAATAGAAACTCAGAAAGGCATTTTCTGCCAAAAAATGTAAGTGGAGAAGTCACGATTGAGTTCAACTTATTAAATCTGTTTACTCAGTGTGCCTAAGTCATAATGGAATTTCAAAGAAAAAATAAAACATGGGTATGCTTGGGCTGTGGGACATGGCAAGAAGTGTATTTTAGTAGAAGTAGTCCTGGGATATAGGTTTGAGAAACATTGAAAATACAGAACAATAAACAAGATGTCATAAATATGTTGCCTGGAATAATATGTGGCTTTATGAGATGAAAATTATTCAGGAATTGTGAAAAATCAGAACTTTAAAGGCTTGTACTTTATGTTCATCTGAATATAAGAATTCCATCTGGTCCTGTAACCCGTCTCTGAAAATTGCTGATACATTTGTGCTTTCAAAAGAAGGTGCAAAAATGTACAGGAAACTACTGTGGCTGGCATTTTCCTGAACTCTAATTGCTAATCTGGTTCAAATTTAAGTAGCGCTTTCCATAAAAATAAATACATATATATAATAACAATAATAATTGTAAGCATCTGCTCTATTTATATTATTTTATATGAATATTTACATATAAATTCTTGACCTCATTTACTTCATATAATTTGGAATATCAGGCCAGTCACATGAAATGAGACTAAAAGTCGGTCTAGCTTAATATTGTTTCTCACTTGCTATGTGAGGATTTTTTTGGTGACACTTATTATTTGCAGAGCAACAAAAACCAGATTATTATTCTCTAGTAGCCTCTTTAATTGCATTAAAGACTTTAGTTATCCCAATATTATATTAGTCATCTTTTGCTTTAAATCTTCTGGATATTTTTAAGTGAAGCGTCTTGCTATGTTTTGTTTTTCTTTTTGTAGAAACAGAATCGTTAGGGTTGGAAAACACTGCTAAGGTCATCAAGTCCAAACATTATCGTAACAGTGCCAGGTCCACAGTAAGCCATGTCCCTAAGCACCACATCTACATGGTTTTTGTACACTTCCAGGGATGATGATTTCACCACTTTCCTGGACAGTCTGTTCCCATGCTTGACCACCCTTTCCACGAAGAAATTTTTCCTAATATCCAATGTAAACATCCCCTGGAGCAACTTTAAGCCATTTCCTCTTGTCCTATTACATGTTGCCTGGGAGAAGAGAGGGACCTGCACCTCGCTACAACCTCACTTGGGTAGTTGTAGAGAGCAATAAGGTCTCCCCTGAGCCTCCTCCTCTCCAGGCTAAAAACCCCCGCAACCCTTGGCTGCTCCTCACAGGACTTGTGCTCCAGACCCTTCACCAGCTTCACTGCCTTTCTCTGGACATGCTCCAGAACCCCAATGGTCTTCCTGAATTGAGGGGCCCAGAACTGGACACAGCCCTCGAGGTGTGAGCCCACCAGTGCTGAGTACAGGGGGATAATCACTGCCCTGGTCCTGCTGGCCACACTGTTGCTGATACAGGCCTGCATGCCTTTGGCCTTGGCCACCTGGGCTCACACTGGCTCATGTTCAGCTGATATTGACTGGCACCCCCAGGTCCTCTTCTGCTGGGGAGCTTTCCAGCCACTCTGCCCCCAGCCTGTAGAGTTGCAGGTGATTGTTGTGACCCAAGGGCAGGACCTGGCACTTGGCCTTGTTGGACCTCATACTACTGACTCATGGTTTTGACCCATCAATCCAGCCTGTCCAGATCCTTCTGCGGAGCCTTCCTGCCCTCCAGCAGATCATGCTACTGCCCAGCTTGGTGTCATCAACAAACTGGCTGAGGGTGCCCTCGATCCCCTTATCAGATCATTGATAAAGATATTAAACAGGATTGGCCCCAACACTGATCCTTGGGGAGCACCACTGGTGACCGGTCACCAGCTGAATGATTAAGTCATCACCATTCTCTGGGTTCAGCCATCCAGCCAGTTTATTACCTAATGAACAGAGCACCCATCCAGGCCCTGAGCAGCTATGTGATGCTATTCCATACTTTTATTTGTCTTTCATACTCTTTCTATAGTTTTACAGACACTACAGTATTTTAGAAGTTAAAACTATAGTTTTATAGGGTCTTTTTTTTCTGGGATGGAATGTCAAAACTGCATACTTTGTAGATGTTGGGAGCAGGGTAATTTTATATTGTTTCAGATTTATTTCTATTTCTTTCCTAGTAGTTTGTATTGTGTGCCTTTTTGAATCCTGGTGCATATTGAACTGCTACTTTCAAAGAATTATCCATAATGACTCCTCTTAAGACCACCCCTCATTATGATAATTTTAAGGGATTATTTTTTTATATGATTTCCCCTTATGTATTATACTGCCTTTATTGATTTTATGCAACCGTGATCCATTTTAAGAACATGAGAATGATTGCTCTAGGTTAAACTAGAGGTTACCCTAGGTCAGTTTCATGCCTTCTCCACTGGCTAAAATAAAATGCTGTTGGAAAAAAAGCATTTGAACTGTATTGTTACTTTGTCAAAATATTCTCCCCAGCTCCAACAGTTTGCAGTTCAGGACAGAGATACTGTCTTAGTAGTTAATGAATTTTACTTCCTGTGCTCAGTGCAGCATAATTCTCCTGCAAATGCTAGCAGTAAGTTTTAGATTTGACGGTCCTGATAATTTTTTTCATTGATAATGCTTCCCCCTATTCTGTCCCTATACTATTAGACTTAAGTGAAGTAATAAAACCAATTAGTGTTCATCAAACTTCTAGGTTTGTGTAGAACCTCAGGTAATTGATCATTCCACTCTTTCTTTGTCATGTCTAATGTAGTTCACGTTTTTTTCCAGACCTTTCTTCACTCTGAAACTGTCTAATTTCTTACTTTGACTAGTTTGGCTACTAATTTTTTTTTCACACAAGGTAGAAAACACTTATTTGAGGAAGAGATTAATGGAATTTGAGGCATCCTATGACTCTTTAAGCCAAAGCATGCCACTGCCTAAGCTGTAGAGATACATGGATATTCCAAATGCATTCTGTACCAGCTGCAACTGTTTAAATGAGTCACTATTTTTTGAGGAGTTATGATATGAATAGGAATAAATGTGGAAAGAACTGATAAGAGTTTTGATTCAAAATGTTTTTGCTTGACCCTTTATTATGTTCACATGGTATTTTTGCAATAAATACTGTATTTAAGCAATTGGTCTTTGACTAATGATCTACCTGAAAATATGAGTCTCTTCTCTAGTGTTGCATATAGAATTAGATCCTGCATTGATGACATTGATGACTTTCTGCTTTGGCGTTTTTTTAAGGAGCAGGACCTTGGATACCAATGTGCAGCTGGACACATTGAAGGATAAAAGGTTTTCTGGGGTGGTTTTTTTGTGTGATCAAGTACAGAGATAAACACTGTAACACTATTTACATTTTCAGAGCTATTGCTATTTCAGTTTTAAGGGTGATATTGTGTGCAACAAGAATGTGTGTCATTACTCCTTTGAACAACTTCATATTTTAGGCGCACGGTATGTTAGTTGTGGCTTAAGGAAAGAACAGACGTGCAGTGTACCTTGTGGGAAGGGGATTCTTCTGGTATTTCCCTATTATTGGATAATCTCTTTGATGAGGAACAGTCCCCAAATTTCTGTTCTCCCTCTAAGTCTGGCACCTGCCCTAAGTCTGTATTTATTTGAAGAAACAGGCCCCCAAAAATGCCTTGCATATTTAGCACTGCTGTTTCCATTTACTGCCTGATCAACATTTTTAGAGACTGTACTCTTTCTTCAAAGGTTATTGTTGCTGGGGAAAGAAAATCAAGTCCTAGATATGCCCTCTGGTCTTAAACAGTATCTGTTCTCAAACCACAAGTTCTTGAAATGGGTCCATGTTGGCTATTACAATGGGTTTGCTACATCACAGGCACTCAAGATGCAAAATTTTGTCCTTCTAATATTAGCAGAGGTATGCTGTATGTCTTTCCTTGCTGCTCAGCATATAGCATATGAGGAAGTTATCTTGTTGAAAGGGAATGATTTGCAGATCTTTTGCAATTAGTAGATTTGCTTCTCCCGAGCTGAAGATTTAGTCCAAAACCTCATTTTGGTTGTGCAGAACATGCAAAGGTTAAGCCCCACGACCAGGCCTACATGTGGGATTACCTTTGTTTTCTCACTTGGGACCATATTTCTCAGGGGTTTTTTCTTTGCTGATTGTTCAAGATGCAAATACTGTGCAAAAGGCAATTAGACTTTGAGGTTTTCTTCTCAGAAGTTAAGAAAGCTTTTGTATTTTTGTCTTCTCTCTGATCACTAAAAAAGAGCTCATGCCAGAGAGTTTAAAATTCTCCACCTCACTACCAACTGTGTGTGTGTTACTCCAAGGCCGTGTGCTTCTTGAATTTGCTTATGTGGATCAACTTCCTTTCTCCTCAGTCTAAGTGGGCTTGCTTATTTCTCAACAACATTGCAGTGTTGGCTGCTGAGCTATTTGGCTTTGTTTTCTAGACACAGATTCAAATGGCTTCTTCTCTGTCCTCTTTTGTCCTAATACTTTCTTCTCTCTTTTTAATGAAGACCAGATGGTCTCTCAGCCATGACATCACTCCTGACTGTTCTTGATATGGCAGACACAGGTCCCCATTATCTTGTGTTACCTGTTTATCAGGGGTGATTTACATAGTTATAGAACACTGGCCCCCTTAGGACATACAGTACGCATAGAGAATTTGCTGTCTAATTATTCCTTCATTTTCATTTCCAGAAGTAAATTCCTTCAGTCTTCAGTCTTAAGAATTCTTAGACCAGTTCTATTGGCCAGGAGTCTTCTTTTGCAAAGGGAACAATGTTTTGCTAATTACTGATATTAGATGATCTGTGCCTTCACAGGCTTTGAAGATTGTAAACCTTGACCATCCATCGTTCATTTTACGTTTTTGATTTATATTTCCTCCCAGACAGAGAACTTGCAATAGACACAGGATGCCCCCATTTTCTACATTCTGTACTCAGATTTTGGGTGGAGACTGGCTACTGAAAGAGACTATTGAAATGACTGGCAAGCCAGGCATTCTAGCTCAGGCATGTCTAGCAATCAAA
The DNA here is from genome assembly GCA_013400515.1 of Erpornis zantholeuca. NCBI lineage: Eukaryota > Metazoa > Chordata > Aves > Passeriformes > Timaliidae > Erpornis > Erpornis zantholeuca. The sequence continues at coordinate 157,269 of VZTN01004945.1, read as the reverse complement.
GTACTTGAGAGAGGAAGTCAACCAATATTTCAGAGTGAATAAACTGTCTTTTATCAGAGGTAATTAATTACTGAAGGGCCTAATGGTAATGGTAGATGGTAGTGCCTAATGGTAATGTTATTTATGATGGCATTACTGTTTACCCTTAGAAAACAGTTCTTCAGGGCTCATGATGTTGTCTTGTACATACGGAATGGAATCTCTGTATAATATCTCTGGGCTAGGCAGTGCTAAGACACACATGTAAGTTCTGCATCCAAGCCTCCACAACTTTTCTGCATAGCCATCGACTGCATTTTAGTTTCACCATGATGTCAGGTGTCATGCAAACTTTAAAGTAACTAGTTTTGATATTTTCTGGAGATCCAAACATTTTAAGAGTAATTTTTCCAGATGCTCCCTGATTATAGAATATTACAGTTATGGTCTTGATACAGAGTATTTAGATAATTCACTATGTGTGAAGGTAAGTATGAATTACAGAGGAAGCTTCTGTACAAAGCTTTCCTAGAAGAATTAAGAATTCCAAACTGCTTTGCTGAATAAATTTTAGTATATGTGTCTTGTAAAAAAAAAGATAACAATTGCATATTTGTGTGCCTTATATTTTTATTTCACTGAGTTACAGAATGATAGCATCTCTTCTTTTTTGTTCAAGTCTATGAGTTGCACTGATAAACAATTAATCTGTACCAGTATATTTGTTGGACCATCCTCTATTAAAGATAAGCATTGTTGCAGGACTTAAACAATGTATACAATGAAAGATGATTATTTAATGACTAATGTGAAATTCTAACAGACAACAAAGCCCTCAGAATACGTTAATACTCCTTTTAAAACTGCAGAATGAAAATCCTAAGGACTAATTTTGAAAATTAGTCTATGATTATGAGCAGACAGAGCTGGGGATATCAGATTGCTAACAGATAAGTATTTTCACATTGTAAAAACACATCAGTATCCATCTCAGTATTTTCTGAAAAAAGTTTTGGCTTTTCCTTATCCACAAAAGAATTTCTAAATACTTTCTGTATATAATTTATATTGTTTAGACTTTTGGTATTAAAATAATCCCAAATTCATTGATACAATTTTGTTTTCAGAGTCTTCTATTCCCCAGGCGAAAAAAATGTTTCATTTGCTATCTAGCTTCAATTAAAATTTGGCTAGAAGGGTTTTTTTTCATTGGAAACATTAGTCTGTTTCCATTCCAACTGCAGGCTAACATCCATGCTTCGGGATAAATAGCAATGAGCCTTCTCACAGTTTCTCAGAAGCTCTTTAAATAAACAATAATTGTGTATCAACAACCTGCTGATGTCAGAAGTTCTTCTTTTTAAGATTCATTCAGTCTGCTTTGTGGATCAATAATTCTTCTCCAGATAATGTTTAACTAAAATATGCCTATAAATGACATAGGATGAAATTCTATGAGAAGGAGCTACGGGAAGATACAATGTGTTGGACAGTGATAATTAAACAGTGCTAGGATTCTTTTGTCTGCATTTTCGTATCTTAAGAGACATTGCTGGACTTTGATCTGCAAGTGGGATTTACCGTGGAGCTGCCAAAGAGAAAGGGAAGAAGGTTCTATTTAAGTTCTCTGATAGTAGAAGAGTGCTCTGAGTTGGTCTATCACAGGTGTGCTGACTGCCAATGGCCTCACAGGGCTGATCCAATAACCACTGGAAAACCTCATTTCGTGCCTTCTGGTTCTGCCCCGTGACTCATTAGTGGTGGATAAATAGGATAGAGGGCGCTGTGCTGGGGTTGCACCACCGGGAAAACTGCTTAGTGCATTTTTCTTACAGAACTGAAGGTGTCACTAAAAATCACGAAGACAAATCCGTTCTCTGGAAGCCAGAACAGGGAAAATCTGGGGAAGTGGTGAAAAAGATGAATATTTTTCCAGTTGCAGAGTTTGATAAGCCAACATAACAGAAAACAGAGTACTTTTTTATTGGTGTTAGATCTGTCTCAGTTCTTTATACATCTATGTCCTTAAAAAGTGCTAATTGTGGCTATAATTGGAGTTAGTAAGTTCTCCAAGTAGTCACTATGGTAAGAACAGTCTAAAAGGTTCAATTTCCATCTGTTACTAGATCCATGGCTTGAATAGCAAACATTTTTTTCCCTTAAAATTGGCTTTGTTTCTTATATTACACTTGTTTGCCACTGTGTTCAGTATGTGGAAGATAAATACATGTAACTGTAAAATGTTTTAAAATTATTTTTAAATGCTTCTTCCTGAATAGGTAGGATTTCTGATGGTCATAATTTCTTGTTCTTTCACTAGATTGTCTAGTGGTGAATGTTGCTTATTTAAGTATTTTCTTTCCATAATTCCTTCATTATGGCTTTCCTTATAATTTAGTATCTCGTGCTTTCTTAAGTCATCTCATAGGACATAATGGTATACTGAGTGAAAAGATATGGAAAATATCTTGATAAGCATGTTTCAATTGACATATACTGAACACAGTGGAGAATGTAAGACAGTATTGCAATAGTTCTCCATTCACTCTGCATCTTTCACTTTCCTCCCTTTCAGTTTTGACATGAAGTAATGTTTTAGGTTTCATCCTTGGCTGGAAGACAAGATTTCTGGGAGTATTTGCTGTCAATGATCTGTCATAGTGTCAAACAGTGCATCAAAAATTAAATAAGACAATTACCAATGAAGAACATGTTTTTTCTGTAACAATGAAAAATGACCACTTGTTCACTTTTAACAATGAACAATCATCTCTTACCTTTCTACCAGGAAGGGATATCAAAGAAATCATTAAATATCTACTTAAGGCAGGAAAAGCAAGTGAGAAATAGAGAAAGTGATGGCCAAACTAATGGATAGCAGCAGGCTAAATCTAAAAGTTCAGTGTCTCTCCTGCTATACAATCTAGTACAGTCTTATTGGGCCAGGGATTGTTGACTTCTGCCTCTGAATGACCCTTAAATTGTGAATTATTTTAGAAAAATTATCTTGACACTATCAAACTACTTCTGGTTTCAATTTCAAATCAAGCTTAATTTGCATGCAGTGGTGTGGTGTGTCAACATTTTCCGAGTTGGAGGAAACACCAATCATTTATCTATATGCAGAAGCAGTGTAAGGGCTGACTTTGAAACTGATTTGAGGAAGTTGTGTGGTGGCCAAAATGAAAAATGCAATTACTTTTGTCAAACATCTGTGGAAATATGGATTAGCATCTCATGAAATGTGTTAAAAAGTGTTTTGCAGAATTTATTACTTTGCTGATTTATATCCTGTTGTACAATGTGTTAACTCCAGAAATATTTCATGTCTCTGCCTTGCTTACTCTTTCTCGTCTATCATCTATCAGTGGCCTCTGGTAGTCTTGTCTCGAAAAATGTACGTTAGGTGATCTGATAATGCACTTGGAAGCTTAATCCCATAGGTGAGCTTAGCTTCTCTGGGAAACAAAATTGATAAAGAAAAGTGCACTTTCCCAATTGAATTTCCACTTTTGCAAAGTTTCTGTACCTTCTTTAACATCTTCAGCAGACATCTGAAGGACTATCACTTTCTAATGTTTAATATTTTTTTAAAAAGTGCTTCTATTTTTTTTCAATCATTTGTATTCTACCAAAGCCATAAATAAGTATCATGCACATCTGCCTGTTTTTCCCTAGTAGAAAAAGCACTATGCAGAGCTTTCCCACTTTCATTTTTCACTTCATCTTTATTGGCTGAAAATCAAACGCCTTCTTGTTTACTTTGGCAGGCAGTTGAAGGTTATGACTGAGCCCCTCCATTTTCTCTCTGTTACGTTTACAGTAGTGATCAAAATCATGAAGTATGCTTTATGTGTTTTTTTGCTTAGAATTCCTGTGAAATCACATTGTGGACATAACTGCTCTTGGCATTTACTGCCAAAATTTAATTATCTGATGCCTGTGTCATATTATCACTTATTCATTTTAGTCTCTTCTTATAATAGGGTCATATTGTGCCTGTAACCACATTTTCATTACTTGTCTTTGACACCTTTCTCTTTCAGCTAAGCATCTCTTGAAGTGGCACGGAACACAATAGTCAAAGTTTCATTGCACCATCACTAAGCTTTACACAGTTTATACTGCTTTCCAGCTTTTTTCTCTGCTGTACTTGATTCTCAGTTTGATGACTTTCTGTGCGAGTTGTGAGACTCATTTGTTTTCCAAATATGTCTGTGGGTTTTGCATCACACTTCTGCTAACTACAATATAATTTATATTTCTCAGATTCAATATTTGAGTTTTGCAGTTTGTCATAATAATGAAAAAGAAAGCAAGGATTTTCTGTATCTAGTTCATGTCAGTATTTGTTTCTTTAAGATTATCACACTGTTGAATTTCTAGTAGAGCAAATGGAATATAAAATTTCATATGGATAGATTTGAAGAAAATATTTTTATGTGAGAAATGTTGTCTAAAAATTTTCTAGAAATGTTATAAGATACAAGGAATTTATTTTTGTTTTATTGTACATGAATACTTTTATTTTGTTGACAGATACTTTTTGTTCTGTTCGTGCAATGGTGTTTGTAAGCACTAGGCTGTCTGAGCATTCATTGCGCTACTTGGAATATTGAAAAATGTTATGCTTGCACTCATATTCATATGTTTAATATGCATAAGTACTTGTTACATTATCATATTATGTGCCAAATATATAAGCATATAAAATGTATGAGTAATTGAGACAAATTAAGACCTTATAATTACCTCTAGGAAAGAATGTACCACTGTTTGTAGAAACTCCTCCTAGAATTACCTTTTACAAACCTGAATTTGTGGCAAGAGGACTTCTATTGCACGTGCATCAAAAATTTTGCTGGCAGCTTTCCCCATCCCTATCCAGCACCACAGGAATGGCTCGTTGCCTTAAAGAAATACAAAGGAACAAGTGAAGGGAAAAGTCACTAAATGCCAGAATGAGAACCACAAAACTGAAAAAGGATGAAAAATAAAACATTCAGAATTTTGTAATAAACTGGAATTCAGATGGAAGTCAAACTGAAGGAAATAATAAACAGAAATCAAGACATACAGAATAATGTACACATGTACACTGAAATTTATTCAATAGCAGTAATTAGTGATCTAATCTTGTAGATTTCTGCCATAAACTCCTATGTGGGAGATTTTCCATCTTCCTATGAGAAGGCAAAGCTTTTAGAAAGCATGGAATTCTCACAGCTGAAAAGAGACTCTAATGTTGGCACACAGATGCTCCATTGGCTTCTGAAGTTTTTGACCTAAAAACATTTCTTATTCCAGTAAAAGAATATATGGTAGTGTTGCAGGCTGTGGTTCATCTCCGCTTTCTCCTGCATGAGAGAAGACTTCAGGAAACAGAGTTTTTATGGAATGTAGAGCCATAGGAGAGGGTTCTTCTCCTTGAATCTGAGAGGAAAAATGAAATAGTCAATTACTCTGAAGTTCAATGCCATTAGTTTAATACAGGGGATGTCAAGGATGTTTTTTCTTTATATTGCCTTTCAGTTATGAAAAGCCAGTTTTGAAAGCATATTAAGTCCTGTCCTAAGATACATTATATGCCTGAAAATCCTACTGACCTCGCTGGAAATTTGTAATCCTGTGTAGGAGGTCAACAAGTTCATTTTTATGAACTCATTGCCTTGTTTTCCTTTGAGGTTGACTCCTGAACTACCCGGTAACAGAGTTCACTGTCTAGAATTTGTCGTTGCAGTCTTGTCTTAGCTTATCTTAGAGCCAACATTTGTGTTCTTCCTTCAAATTCTCATTTGAGGGAAACTGGCTCACTTGGCAGACAGAGTTACTGGGACAAATATAACTGGACCTCAGTGTAATTCCCTCATGGGCAGATGTAGGCTGACGTTTTTGCTACTTGTTGTTTGGCAAAAGGTCTTGCAGGGCCAGATTGGTTGTTGTTTAGATTACAAAGAATTATAGATTATATACAGTGGAAAACAGTAGAAATACATGAAACCTGAAAAATGAAGAATCCATCATGCTTTTGTATCTGTGATTTTCCATTGGTTTGGGATGTAACCATTTGATTTTGGCATTGTACTTGTGTTCATTTCAATAAGTAAGATAGCTAAACCTCTTGAGAATTACTGTCTCTTAATCAAGCCCATCATTAAATTGTGTACACAGAAATGGGTCCAGAGACTGGAGCTCCTGCCAAAACCCCAGAAGCCAGAAAAGAACATCAAGATTTTAAAAAACATTCCTGTAAGACATTTACCAATGTTTATGCAAGTCTTAGTCCATGTCTTCCATTGCTGCTTTCAGTTGGTTGAGAGCATAAGGTGCTGTGTTTCCTGTAAGTCAGGAGAAGCCTCTGGAGAAGCAGATAGGAGTGATGCCTTTTTTCACCTTCATGTCATATGATCTTAAGTTTCCTCAAGGGTTCTCTTGGATTCCCTTCTGGACTTTTGCAGTCTGCAAAACCCTGATTAAGCAAGGCTCATATTTGTTTTAATAGCCTCAGATTTCACTCCACAAGTGCCACAGCATGTTTGGAGTGCCTGTGGACATTGATTTTAAATTGTCATCTGAAATGTGTTTACTGCATGCTCATAGACTGAAATGTGTTTATTGTTATGCCCATAGAATGTGCATCATTACATAAATGTTTGATGTATGTATAAGCTTATAATATTTTTTTCTTGTTGCCTTTCCTCGTTGCTAAGAATCGTTCAGTCTAATTTGTGTGTATATTGTAAAAATACATGAAAAAAACCCATCATATTAGTGGTACAAGCACAAACCTAATGGAAGTATCCTCTTCACAGTCTGTATATGCCAGATATTTACTATCAAACAGTCATTAGGTTTCAAACAGACTATGTGTGTATTACATGCACATAGAAATATACCATCAGCTGTAAGGGGCTAACATTGAAAATCGGATCTCTAATCTTACCTTTTCTGCAGTTCCAGGTTTTTTCTACTTCCCCCTCTAATTTGAGCAAAGTTTGAAATTAAATTGTTATCTTTGAAATTCTAAATTGCAGAAAACAGTAATTAGGCACAATTCTTCCTTTTAACTCTTGTAAAAATTTGAACCTATAATCAGCAGTGTCAAGGGCCAAAAGCAATAGTTCAGGAGTTAAACTGACCTGAAGTGCATGCTTTTTACTGACTTAGGTATCTTTCTCGAAGGAAAAAACCCAACCAAACAAAGCTCAACAAACAATCCACACAATTGGTGCACAGATGGTACAGAGCAGAACCAGATTCCCCTGCAGAACTGTAAAGCTTTCATCCCATGCAGTTTCTACACTGATACAGATTTTACCCGTCCATCTGAGCTGTTAAGTTTTTGTGCACCGAGTGTGAGACTCATAGATTTGGCTCCAGCATCCACTCACCCCCACAGATAGGGGTATGTCTTACAGATTTTCCCAGCACAGTGCCAGAATCTGTCTCCTGCTGCATGACCTGATATACCAGCTGCAGGTGGTTTGCAGCTCCTTTCATCCCCTCTCTCCCAGTGCACTCCTCTGCCCAGTGGGACCATCTGCTGGGCTACGTCCACCCACTCTTTCCCAGGTGTGGGGCTCCAAGGAACCTGCTTCCAGGTATGTTTCCTGGCTCCAGCACAGGGACTTTGGCCTCTTCCTCACCACGAACCCCAACTCATAGATATGTCTCCTGCACAGGACCAAATCATGGTTTTGTCTTATTCCTTGGAAAAGAAGAAACAGGAGAGGACTGAGCCATTTGTAAATGAAGTTATGCAAAGCTACAGTCAGTTTTGTTTGCCAGAGCTTGATGATTTGAAAAATTTGTTCGCATATTTCTTTCAGCCTGTATCAAATATTCTGGAAAGTCATCTGCTTCTTCAAGCATCTTTTTGGTCCTCTGTTGTATATGGATAAATGTATCAGAGGACTGCTGGTTTAGTGGACTTCTACTTTTATACTAATAATGCACTACATTGTTGTTATTTCCCAGACAACAAAAATAAATATTTCATTTGTTGTTCCCTAACTTATTCCACTCATGTGGCTTCTTAAATTTTTTGCTTATTTCAGGTCTGGCTCAGCCATATTTCATCAGGCAAAGCTGTCACCAAAACTTGATGGGAGATTTGTCCAAGTAAAGGCTTTAGGATTTGTCTTGTATTATTGTGCTCTGTCTTTGTGCTGTTAGTGTCTTTCATTTGATTTGGAACATAGATAATTATATTATATATTTAAAACAAAAACTTTTTTTTTTATAGATAAAATATTTGTTTTCCTATCCAATGCCTGGAAACACCTTCAAAGAGGTGATTTTTGTATCTTATAATTTTCTGTACACCATAAATAGTTACTTGGAATGTGCTTCTAGTTGTCTGCCCTAAAAAGAAAAAAATACTGACCAAAAGAATTTAAAGTGCTTAAGAGTTTTAACCACAAAGAATACACTGAAAGGCTAGAATGGCACATGGTGCTGAGCCTGTCAGATTCTTAAAATACCGACAGTTTGGTGGTCTATAATCCTGTCACTCTTTTCATGTATCTGAAAAAAAATGCTTAACATCCTCGTTAATTGAAACTATAGCTTTTGGGCAAGAGATTTGATTTTTCCAGTATCAATGTTATAAAATCAGGGAGGATTTAGAGTAAGAGCAAAGGGTTCGACTTTCTAAAAAACCTACCAAAGCTTTATAAAGAGATTTTGCAAAGCAGTGTACTCAGAAGGGTCTTCTTGTGTATCGTGTTATCCACAATTTCTCTTTTCCCATCTATATTGTAGAACTTTTTTTACAATCTTCGTGTTTTAAAATCCGTGTGCCCCTTTTTCTTCCTGCCCATGAGAATTAAATTAATTCTTTCTTCATGATTTAATTCCATGGAACTATTTATGATGTCACAAAAGATTAGATTCAGAGAAAGCCTGAGAACTGATCGAAATTATTTCTCAGGACTTCACAGGATTGAGCCCACTGAAAGAATTGCAGTCATGTTGAGGCATGATTTTCTAGCAAAAGCCAATGAACTTTAAATGTGAAATGGTCCAAGAATATATGAAGCATAAGGAGGAATATTTCAAAATAAAATGTTTTCCAACATTTTCTCTGAAGGGTCAGCTATACAATTCCAAAAAAAATAACGATTCTTGTTTTAAAATCTAAGAATAGAAAGATTTCAAACCAAAATGATGGTACTAAATAGCATATAATCTACAGCATATGAACCCAAAGATGTTCTAGAATAAACTGGAGCTTTGTCATCATTATCACAATAATATTATAATTATTTATTCCAATATATTTATTCAAAGGTTTCTGGTTGTCTTCATCCTTTTCTTATCTGTGTCTTACAAGAACAATTATATAGAACTAATAGGACCAATGAAGCAGTAAATTGCAGTATCTCATGATTTTTATTTGTAGGGCCACACATGGTTTGTGTTGCAGTTTGGGTTTGGGGAGTCTGTTTGGTATTTTTTGGTGAGAAATAAAATTTTCCTCTCCTCAGCAGCAACAGTAGTAACAGAGGAGAAAGGATCAAGCCATTCTGAACTTCAGTAGGTGCATTAGTCAGCCTGCCAGAATCTTTCAATATGACCAATTTATTCTTTATACAAACCACTCTTAGGTTCTTTCACTGAATAAGTGGAGACAGAATAGGTGCTTCTTTCAGCAGACCAACTGGGAAGGAAACTACCTTTATCATCTTCTGCTATCTAGCATGTGCTTACAGATGTCCTTATTCACTTCTCAGTCATGAAATAGCAGGAAATAATTGTTGAGGATAGGAATCCTGAGAATTTATAGTGTGCATGTTGAGTCTATTTGATCTTGACAAAAATGTCAGACCTTCATTTCACTGAACTGTATGTATATCCTCGAAACACTTTCTCCATCTGACAGCAGCAAGGTGTAGCTGTAGAATGAAAGTGGATGTCTTTCCACCAAAGGAGGACATCCTTGGGTTAGCACAGGATGTTTGCGTATAATGAGAAAGATGGAATCTTAAAGGCTCTGGACCTTCATCACTAAAATGGGAAGATGACCACATCACAGATGTGACAGTTGTGTCATACTGAAGTCTGACCATGGATTCTTTATGCAAACTATGTGTGCATTTGATCTTTGTAGATACTAGCAGACTTGTGTGTGGGAAAACAGCTGAGAAAATAGTGGTGTCTCAAATGGGACAAGTACCTTTTTTGGTGTGCTTTTATTTGATGCTCAGCACATTTTAAATTCCATACAAAACAGCCTGCCTGCAGGTTGTGATGTGATATCCCTGTGACTTCTTCTCCCTAACTGGATGGAATGGGTTGTTTTCTTTTCTCTTCTATTCTGTCTTCCTTTCTAGACTAATAAGGTTTTAGAAAACGTACAGTCTTGTAACAGTGTTCATAAGCTCTTATCACGTATCATGTATTACACAAAGTCTCCTAGGTATTCTTTGATTTCCAGGTTTTCCAAACATCTCTCTCCCAGATACCTTTTGAATGATTATTTCCTTCAGCTTGCATTTTTCCAGAATGAATCTCATTTTGGGTGATATCCAAAGCCCATTGAGGTCAGAAGAATGTCTCCTACTGACTTCAGTGAGCTTTGGATTTGTTCCTTTATTTCCTGTTTCCAGAAGCCAAATTCTGCACACCTTATTGTTTTAATAAGAATTTTGTATCAGCAAGGCAAGCAGTGCTGGCTTTCATAGTCTGGTATTTTCAGACTCCTTTGCAATGTATTTCACTCTTTTCACTAACATTTGTAATGGTGCAACATAATTTACAAATATGAGGGTTCTTTATCTGTCACCATGGATGGCTAATGGAAATCTTAAGTAATACTGAGCAAACTCTGTTGCATTCGGTACCACCTCTTTCCAAACTTGATATATGTTCTTCCATTACCTTTTGCTTTGGTCTTTTAATTACTTTGCAGTTCATAAGGCTTTATAAGGCTTTATAAGGGTTTGGGAAAATATGAATCGTTTGTGGGTAAAGTTTAGAAAGGCACTGTAATCAGATATAAAGTCCAGCTACATGTTGTATTCTATACATAACAAGTCTTTCCCAGATTCAGGAAAGTAACGTGCTCAAGTCTATCCCTGTTAAGAAATGCAACTAGATTCTTAAATGTAATTGTATAAGTGGGACTTAGATCTCAATGAAAGTTAAGGAAAACTTTATCTTCATTCCTGAATAGAGTGTTTTTTATATATTACCAATTCTCTTAGATGAAAAATTCTAAACTGTTCTAAGAAGACTATTCATCACTGCATTACAGTTACCTCAGAAATGAGTGTGCTATATATCTTGCCCAGGTTTTGTCATTTAAATTTAAAACTGGAGCAAGTTTAGTGGAGGACCACCAGGATAGTCAGGGATTGAAGGATTTGCCTCAGGAGAAGCTGAATCTTGTTCAACATGGAGAAGATATGGCTTTTGGGGAACCTTGGAGGATGGAGCCAGTGCTGCATGATGGGATGATTACACATGACAGGCCGAAGTTGAAACAATACAAGGTCAGGTTGGATTTAAGGGAAAACTGACAAAAGGTTGGTCAGCCAAGAACAGATCAGAATCTCAGCAATCAGAACAGATTGCTCCGAGAAGGTGCGGACTCCTTCAAGGTTTTCAAGACCAAGCTGTATTCAAATAAGTTGGTCAGATCTCGCAGCTGACCCTGCTTTCAGGCTTGACTGGATGAACTTCAGAGGTGCCTTCCAACCTGAATTATCCTGTGGTCTTTTGATCCTATTCATTTTCTAATGTTGCTTATGGTTCTAGTTTGCTCTTGTCTCTCTTTGGGTCCATAAATTTTTTTCTTAATAGCATGTATTCAATTGCTTTTCTGGAAGGAGAAGAGATACTGGAAAGCAAGTACTAGAATTCCTTGTACTTCCTTTTGACAAGTATTAACCATATTTCTCTCTTTGGAATTTTTTTCATTTCTCAGTACCTGCTCTTCTTGGTATACCAATTGAATTGTTGGTGGTTCAAAAATTATCTAGATAATTCTTCTATGATCTGTGGATGCATAAGTCCTCCTTCCAGTTTGTATTTTTTCCTAGCTGTTTTATTAAATACTTTTTATAAATAAATGTACCAGAAATATTCTGCTGCTCTTGTTGCTCAGGCATATTTTCCTTAATTTTCTTGTTCAAAATTATTTTTTTAATTGTTCCCCTATTCTTTCATTTTTCCTCTTTAATCTTATCAGTTTGAGTGATATTTCACAGAATCACAGGTCACAGAATGGTTGCGGTTGGAAGGAACCTCTGGAGGTCATCTGGTCCCACCCCCTTTCTCCAGCAGGGCCACATGGAGACAGTTGCCCAGGTCCACATCCAAATGACTTTTGATTATGTTTATGGATGGAGACTTCACAACTTCCCTGGAAAACCCGTGCCATCACTCAGTCATCCTCACAGGAGAAATGATTTCCTGATGTTCAGGTGGAAACTCTCATTCCACTCCAATGAATGCCCATTGCCTCTTGTCCTGTTCACTGGGCATGACTGAAAACCTGTACACCTTCAGGTGTTTATTTGCACTAGAAACCTTCTTTTCTCCAGGTTATACAGTCCTCTCTGGGCATTTTTTAGTGCTTGGAGTTATTTTAAGATGTTTTAATTTCATACGTAACAAAGAGCCTGTGAGGGTAAAGACCAGCAACTGAAGAAATCTAAAAACAAGTAGTTAATACAAACTGTTCATATGCCTAGATCTTTAGGTGGGCTGCATATAGAATTAGAGATTGACTGAGCAGGTGAAGCCATTTTTTTCAGATCATGGTTCAGTGCTTTACTACCAAAAACTTCAAAATTAATATTAATTCCTCTATTAAAATTAGGTCAGGTTTTTTCTGTATTTTTCCTCATCTTTCAGTAAATGTTTTAGTTCCAGACTTGCTTTGCCTGAGGCAGGACATTTCTGCTTTGTTTTAGTATCCCCTACAAGTGCACAGACCTCTTGAAAGATGTTTCAGGGAATATTAATCAACAGGGACATGCTCCACCAGGAAAGTTAGTCTATGAAGAGCTCCTACTAGACAGATATTGTTTTTACACAGAAGATACTAAGAATTTTTCAAAGATAGCTCTTGTGGTGTTGTCAACTCATGGCACGTAATGGACAAACAGAGCCTGATGTGGTGAGTGAATGAACTTGTTTGTTTGTGAAAAAAAAATTACACTTTGTAAAATAAAGTCATCCTAAGTGGGAACAAGAAAGACAAATTCTTGAACATCTCCTGGGAAAAAAAAAAAAAAGATACAATTGAAAACTACTTTGGGTTATTTGAATTGTAATGTTTGGTTAAAATAAACACATTCAGTTTAAACACTTGAAATTTTTTATAATGTGAAAATTTGAACCTTTCTTTTCCAGAAATGTCTGATTGAAATAGATCTACATATTAAAAGTTTTTTTTCACTTTCCCAAGAAATGCATAAATTTAATTTAATTTCTTTTAAGAAGAGGTTCATTGGAAATGACAGTTTTCTGGTACAGAATTATCTGACATATTTTTAGCATTTTGTGTAAATCATTGAACTGAAACACCTCAGTTTTTGTTCTATGAGAGTTATATAGTTTATAAGGATAATTAGCTTGTATTAATGAAGCACTTAAAGACAAAAAATAATCTCTTAATGGAATTATAAAAATTGCTCTGGTAGTCTAAAAGACACCAATGAAATTAAAAGGCACTGTCAGGAATACCCTGAATCATGGATATAAATTAATAGTTAGTTTAATTAAGTCATTAAAATCTCTGTAGACTTTATTGGTCAGAGTTATATCAGGCAGACATTATGTGCAAAAATTTGTACATGCCTTATCTTTTCCTGCTTAGAAATGGCGTTTAATTTCATCTGTCACCTCACCATCAAGTCATTTGGAACTGCGAGGTACTTCTACACTCTGCCTCATGCAACTTTAGTTTTGACTGTCCTGAGTAATCTTGAGTCATCATCAGAACATATAAAGTTTCTATTTGTATTTGAGGTTACTCAGGAGCAGGCTGAACAGCAGAGATTCTAGCAGAGACCTTGTAACACCTTGTGAGCACCTTTTTCCCTTCTGACAACTGGCTGCTCAATCCTTCTTTTCCTTCCTAACTTGAAAAAAAGCTAATAATGCTCAAGAGGACCATTGCTCTTGTGCCATGGTAGCTTCGTTCTTTTAAAGGCCTGCGAATCTTCCCAAAGCTCCATGGAAATCCATGACATATGCATCAGAGTATCCAAGTATAGGATTGCAACACTGCAGTTATCAGTCCATCTTATCCACATGATCCTTTGGACAAGCCTAATACATTCTTGAGACATGACTTCCATCTGCAGACCTGCATTGATTCTTTCCCATTTATAATCTCTGTCACAGCTGTAACTCCCATTATATTGCCATACTAGGGTATGTTTGTTAAAATATGCAGTCTTTGTCTTCTAATTTATTTAGATACTCACCCTTTGATTCCCCCAAGTATTATATGGCTTTTTTTTTTTTTTTTTAATAGAAAAAGAAGGTAAAAGTGAACAAAGTGCCACGTATTTTTTCTGACTAAATCATTAGCACCGGAGAGTTCATTAAAGAATGCTTACAATGAAAACCAAATTCCAGAAGTTTATTTTATGCAAAGAAAACAAAACAAAATGAAGAATTGTTAGGGTAAGGTCCTGAATTTGTACTAATTAGTTACTAACCGGTAACTAATTAAATATTTTCTTTATGAGTTCTCTGATATTATTTTCTATGTTTTGATTTTCAGATACATGTGTAGGCAACTTTCATAGAAAGCAAATTAATCTAGGCTTTGGCTCTCACTCAGCTATGTCTGGCACATCTGAGATCTGTAATAGAAGAGTCTGTTTTAGAGACATGCACATTCACATCAGTATCATGTTTCTAAATTTCACAACAATCTTAATTTTCAGGCCTTCATGCCTTTTATGAGCTAGATTTCCCTATTGTGTCACTTGTCTTTTCTGCCTGTGGAGCACTGAATAAAGCATTGGTAAATTCAGGTGGAAATTGCCTGTGCTTTTGACATTTTCTGTTGTTGAAAAAGCAGCAACAAGCAACTCAATTCTGGTTTTCAGCTTGCTTTAAACTTACAGAAATGGTGTAACTGCTACCTGTTTTTTATTATTCCTGAAAAGTCAGTAAGAGATAGTCAGGAGAATGATTCAAAGTGACCTGGAAGCTTTAGCTATTGTTCTTGGTTGATGACGTTCTCCTTACTGAGGCTGACTTGTGCTGCCCCGACCAAAGTTCGTGTGTCTGTTGCATCCTGTTCTGCCCAAGGCACAAAGTCACACTGATGGGAATTCAGAGATGGTGAGGATAGTATTTTTCTTAGAAGCAATAAAAATAAGGAAACAGAAGGGGCTTAAGGATGTGTTCTATTGGTAACATCTTTTGTGAAAAATTGAAATCTCTGCAGCTCATCAATGACATCAGCAGTTATCAAATATTTGAGCCCATCACTGCTACACTCTTATGACAAACATTCAAAACCGGATGCTTGTATTTAAATAGCCTCCTGAATCTCTAATAATAATGAGTTTTTTAGATAGTGTGATATTTAGCCGGGTTGTACCTCACGACCATTCATTGAGATTTGGGGATATCCATCACTGAGAATTAACAACTTTTCTGACACTAGGGAGACTAAATACAGATTTAAAAGTTTAACATTAGGCTAATAAATGTGTTAATATTTTGACCTATTTCCTAGATTCTTTTTTTTTTAATCTTAAAAACACCCTCAGTGAGTAAAGCAATTTATAAATGTCTTGGCCTTGTAGTTATAGAATCTTAGAATCATAGAATGGTTTGGGTTGGAAGGGACCTTAAAGATCATCAAAATCCAATCCCCCTGCCACTTTCCATCAAACCGCATTGCTCCAAGCGCCATCCAGTGTGGTCTTGAACACTTCAGGAATGAGGCATGCACAACTTCTCTGGGCAGCCTGTTCCCATGTCTCACTACCCTTCGGTAAAGAATATCTTCCTTATATCTAATCTCTCCTCTTTTAGTTTAAAGCCATTCCCCCTTGTCTGTCACTACCTGTCTGTGTAAAAAGTTGCACTCCCTCTTTTTTATAAACTCCCTTTTAAGGTACTGGAAAGCAACAATGGATTCTTCCTGGAGCCTTCTCTTCTCCAGCCTGAACAACCCCAACTCTCTCAGCCTCTCTCTGTAGGAGAGGTGCTCCAGCCCTCTGATCCTTTTCACAGCCCTCCTCCGGACTCACTCTAACAGGTCCATGTACGTTTGTGTAGAGGACCCCAGAGCTGGATGCAGAACTCCAGGTGAGATCTCATGAGGGCAGGGTAGAGAGGCAGAACCACCTCCCTTGACCTGCTGCCCACACTGCTTTGGATGTGGCCCAGGAGTTAAAACATACTCCAAAAGTTTAGTATTGCTACAAACCAACAAAATAAAATGGTGAAGATTTCTTAAAGACACATAGAGTAGAAGCAAAATCCTACCAAAATGAAAAGCAAGTTTATTGCTTTTCCACACTTGTCAATAAGAGGCAGTGAGGGAGAAAAGCCCTACATGAGCTGGATGTAAAATGAGCAGTTCCAGTGTGATTGTGTTTTATTTTATGTAGATAAACAAATACATGAATAAGTGTGTATACAATCCTTCATCTAACTTTGATTCTTGAGGAGTCTTGATCACTTGTAGCTTCCTGGCTGACTGCATTAATGCTACTATTTAATATGGATTCTCTTCTATTTCGTTTAACACTCTTCTCGCCTTTTCTTAAGTAAATCTCACTCATCCTACCTCCATTTCTCAATGATGTGTTTATTTTCACAGTTCTCTCAAACATCTCTTGCACAAGCAAGCTCACTGACCATTTTTCAGTAGCTTTTGAGACCTAAGTATGTACTTTCTTCACATGATCAGCTGGTAATTTAGAATCTAGGTCTCTTCGTCCTCTTATTTCCTGGCAGCTTTGTTTAAAAACTATCATGGGGCAGCCAGTCATCCTCAAGTGCTTCATGCAAAAGCTGATCTCTACAAAACTCAGGTAATTGTTGTCTTTAGGGATCTTCTTTATTGAATGCCCATTGTCCAGTGTTATGTGCTTACCTTAAGGTATATTTATTCAATGTGTCACATGAGCATCTGCACAGCAGATAAGAGCAATTTGTGGAATTTCAGTCCTAAGCTGCAAATAACTCTTTTGTAATACAAGCTGCCTCAACCCTCATGCTGAAAAAAAAGGAGCAAGTGTTGAAACACACAATGAAAATGAACTGATAACTTTACTATAGCTTAGTAACTTGGATTCCTTTTTCTAATTAAATGGAAAGTTCTTCAAACAGTAGAATAAGGATTTATGGTTGTTTTATCAGGGATAGTATGTACAACTACAATTCCCGAAGATAACCATCTCCCATGCTAAAACGCTCTTTTTGAAATCACTGCCAGAAGCAGGCATAAATTCTCCCCGTCCTATGTTCCCTGTTGTACCAGTGATTTCTGTGCTGCTTCTGACATACCAGATACATGGCACTGCTGGTATTCAGATAAGATGAATTATGGCCTAGACCTGATATTTCTTTGTTAGTTTTACAGTACAGCATATAATTTTAAAAAAAATATAAACCCTAATAGAAGTCTCACATAAAGAAAGATCTCAAATGGTCATAGGCTTAATGTCCCTCCATCCTTTTTACAGGAAGAAAAATGACTAAAACTTGAAGTCAGACTCTGGCATGCTTGAATACCATATGCCTGCACTATTGAGAGACTAGAGCAGAGTATCTGGAGAAAGATGAGAGAGTGTGGGTGGCAATAGAAAAAACAACCACGACTGTAAGTTAGCAAGATAATATCCTTACTTTCTTCTGTGGGTCTCTAGAGTGATTAAAAAAACATTGGTGTTTTAAAAATATTGCTGAGGACTACAGTGTGACTCATAATGCTTCAGAGAATGGAATTCTTGGAAGTTTCACTGTAATGCCAGACTTTAGAATGGAGGGCAGCAGAGCTGCAGAGAAGTAACATGAGGCTATGTTGATGGAGAAAGAACATCTCTGAGGAAATTCAAGTGAGAGAGGAAGAAAGGAAAAGAATGGGCTTGGGGAGATATGATGAGACACTTATACTGAGAACTGTTGCTTGCACTGATGGGAGTGTTTCACTGCTTTTTGAGGTTTTATTGGCCAGCATGCCTGCCTACACAACACTCAGTCATATGCACAGCAGGGGAAGATAAGGAATGTTCACCAGTCTGACAAAGAAAGCAATTATAAGTGAGTCCAAAAGTCCATCCTAGAGCTGACCTAAAAGTTTTGGATAAAACTCTTCTTTTCTCTTTTTTCTTTCCTTTTCTTTCCTTTTCTTTTCTTTTCTTTTCTTTTCTTTTCTTTTCTTTTCTTTTCTTTTCTTTTCTTTTCTTTTCGTTTGGTTTTTTTTTGTTTGTTTTGTTTTTCTTTTTGAGTTTTTTGGGGGATTTTTGGGGTTTTGTTTGGAGTGTGTGTGAATTTCTGGTAAGTTCAGTGTTTTTGTGAGAGAATGTATTGGCTAAACGTTGAGAAGCTTTCTCAAGTCAGAATAACCTTTCTGGTCAGAATAAAATAAAGAAGAATGTTGGTCATCTGGAATTAAATAGTAGCCTCACAGTTATGGCATGTACCTGATATTTTGCTTGATTTTGTAACACATCTGTTTTATATCCCCAGTAAGTAGCTTTGCTAGGAAAGGGAATAGTCTTACTCCAACCATTCCCCACAAATGCCGATCGGTACCTCTTCCCTTAAAGTTCCAAGAAAATGGTTTGTGTATTTCACAGGCTATGCATTGTCCAGGTCATGGAATTTCCAGGTGCAGATCCATGAATATGCTTGTACCAAAATGTCCTGCTTTAAGTAAGTGTCCTCACTATCTGGCAGCCAAGGTAGGATTGAATTCTCCCTATTGCTTACACTGGAAGCCTAAATGCTAAAATCTAGACTCTTTAATTATTATTTTAGGACCATTCCTAGTATCTAGTTTTCTCCCATAAACTCTAGTTTGTGCATACTATCAAATAAAATATGTTGGTTCAGAGTTCTGAAAATATGTCAATGGCTTAAAGGTGGATAATGTTGTCTGGATAATGTTGTCTGTTGTATATCTTGTAAACATTTAATGATTATTTATCTGATAATTCACATCTAAGAAATGCCATTACTTGATATTTGGTACTTCCTCTCTGTAAAATGAAAGCCATATAATCAGCAGGGGAGAAAATATGACACTGTTCATGTAAATGATGGTTCTATAGCACAGCTAAATAAATATCCTAAGCAAACAATTGGTTGATACATTCTTGGCTGAAATTTCTTCATGTAATTTGATTGATGAAGTGTATGGATAAATTAACTGATCATAACCAGTTCCTGAACAATTCATGAACAGGAAGAAACACTACAGAAGATAGAATTTGAATAATATATATTTTGTTTCACTTGAATAACAGGAAAATGTATATTTTTGAGTTGGCCAAAATGGAAAATGAAATTTTATTTTTTTTTTTTTTAAATTTAATCTAGTTACATTTAGAAATGAAATGTCTTAAATGCAAAAGGTAGTCTATTATGAAAATGAGCATAGAGATTTTTTGTTTTACTTTTAAGGTTTTTATGTTATAATGAATTCTTAGTGGACTAATTTTGCAGTTTTCAGATGGATGACATATGGATTTTAACCAGGTTGAAATGGCAATTGATTGGATAAAAAATTTGATTAAAAATTTGTCCAGTTTTCCTGGGCTTACAATCTACCAATTCCTTCATTTCCCAAAGCAGTGAACTGAGAAATGTTTATTCATGATGGGGTTAGTGCAACTAATTTTCTCTTATATTGCCTGTCATCTAGTAAATTTCATAATATGTGAACACAGCCAGACGAGTATGATCTCAGAGTCAGCAGTATGGTCTACAATGCATGATGATAGTAGATTCTCAGATAAACAGGACTTTAGACAGAATGAAAAAATGCACCAAATATTTGAGTAAACAGCAGCAAGTCAATCTGCATCTCCTCAGTTTGTGTAGGAGATAAGTTGGAGCTGGGAAACATTTTCTGTTTTGCACATTAATGGATGTACGAGTCATCCAATCACTCAGGAGCTAATACTGCACTTTTCTTTTCTATGCATAAAAAATGTCATGCCAAATGACTCTGAGTGGTATCCATAATGATGAATTTACAGCCATCAGTAAGGAGACTTCTTCGATTGTCTGCATTAAAGCAGCAGATTATTATGATCCCATCCAGTGATGCTTTTCCTTGGCCTTATAAAAAAGAACAGCATACAGAGCAATCATACCCTTGGGTGTCTTTTGACTTGCTCAAAAGTATGACTTAAGTGTTGATTTCTTTTCCAAAAAAGCCCAAATTCCATTTTGCAATGATGACACATCCATCGTCTAAAAACGAATGACATGGGAATTGCAATGAATGCCCTGATTGCTCACCTGGTAGCAAAAATAGCCCCAGGTTTCAGAGACAATATTTATGTGTGCATGTCTGTCAGTTGTCAGTGCTGTGCATGGGAATAGATAATCCTCTCCCTCTTCTCACTGTCCCACGGTTTGGCCCTTATCTCACACATTTGTCATACAGTGCTGCAGTCTCTCTCAGAGACCTTAGTGATTTCTTCTCCACCATCTGACCCTTGAACCACTGTCTTACCACATTGAGCAAGAGGGGCTTGACAGATCTAGGAATGAATTGTGAGTCAGCATTCAATAACTGGAAAGATAGAATAAAGTCTGATTTTCCTTTTTGTCAAGTCTCTTTTCTTTGGATTAGATTTGTTAGCAAAACAGAAGATTCCAAAGTGATTTCATAGTGACATGGAAAATATGGTAAAAGGAAAAAGATATTTCCAGCTTCAAGCAGTGTCTGCAGGAAGTGCTAATATACATCTCTCTGTGACACTTCCTATCCAGCTTTAGAAAACAGATATATTTCTATGGTACATATCAATTTGTTTCAGTTCTACTGGTAAATCACGGTGGAGTTCCTCCAAACCTGTCTTTGTGTTCATGAGGATGCAGTAGAAGACCTTTACTCGGTCAGTAAAAAAACCCCAAAATGCAAGGTCCATGACATTTCTTCCTCAATATGCTCTTTTTTCTTCCATTCTGTTCCTCCCAATGGATGACTTCTGGAATTTATTACGGCTGAATGAATCAACTGAAGACATCTCATGGGAATAGGAGAGGTCTTGCTGGTCAGTTCTGGGGAACAGTTCCAAAATCTTCTGTGGCATTTGCTGACCATACTTTTGCTCTAAACAGGTAGATAGAACAATTGACTCAGTTTGATCTCATGGTAGATTATTTTGCAACAAAGATACTTCAGTCATCTTAACACTCTTAGAGATACACACGGATCTGCACGAACATTAAAAAATTAGAGACCAGCATAATCATTGCAGTGGCATGCATTTTAGATAAGGCAATATACAGTTAAAGGGAAAAGAAAGATGAAATTAAATAGAGGGAACTAGACAGCTCGGTTTCATCTGATCTCCTCCATTTCCCCAGAACTGTTCATTATTCACCAACACACACGCAATGCATGTGTTTCACTTCTGAGTAAGAAGAAATAGAAATTAACTTGCTCGTTTAAAAAATTTTTGATATTTATCACTTCCTGAAATGACTATTTTATTCTATAAAATGCACAACTCCCTGGCTCTCCCTTTCCAGTGTTCCAAAACTATTTTGGGCTAATTTTGATCTCTGCAATTGTATGTGTCTGTGCTGGTGGTACAGTATGTTCTCTATGTGCTGCAAATCTGGTTGACAGCAGCCTTGCGCCCTATTCTTTCCTGATTGTCCTTCATCACAAATGGAAAATGATCAAATAAACAATACTTTTTTTCTTGAGTGGAATTGTGCAACTTTCAGAATTTCTTCAGCTCAGTGCCATAGTTTTTAAGGGTCACTTCCATTATAACAATTCTTAAAAGTCATAATATATACATAAAATTTTTATTTATAACTTAATAAAATGTATTTTTAATAAACATATATTTAAATTTTTATCCAAATACTATGAAATTATTTTTTTATTCTTAGAAATTATTCTCACTATCAGGTCTTTGGTACTAAAGATACCTTTGGCATAATGATGCTTATAAAGTTATATGAACTCAGAGAAAGCTCTGAAAGATGTTTCAACACAAAATTTTTTGAATTTGTGATACTAGAAGTGAGGTTCTGTGCAGTGACACCTTATTTAATTTCTGTAATGTGGTACATAATTTGAGGAATTATGCCTGATTACCTCCAGCGATTAAATGAATATACTGAATTTTGTCCACTGCAAGGGATGAACTGGGATTAGCTCAGTCGGTTAGAGCATGGTACTAATAATTCCAGGGTTGTGGGTTTCATCCCCATATAGGCCATTCATATGAGTTGAACTTGATAACCCTTGTGGGTCCCTTCCAGCTTAGAATATGCTGTGATTCTGAGTGTATATCCTGACTGACCCTTCGGGCAAGAAAAGCAAGACGCAAGAAAAATAGAAATATGACCTTAAAAATCCAACCTGGGGTGCCTTGGAATGGAATGTGAAAATCTAGTCAAATAGACTAGACTGCTCAAGCACTAGTTGTTTATAAACCTAAGATGGTGAGAGAGAGAAGATGGCCATAAAAGAACTCCTTGCTAGGGGTTTCAGTAAAATCTAAATCTGTTTATAATTTTTCATAGTGCCCATTGTTATATAATGGACAATGGAATGACATTCTGCTTGGGACCATGTTCCAGTTCATTCTTGAAGACTTCAGTGAGTAATGCAGCTCTTGGATACCTTTATCAGACTTCCAGGGATCACCTCTGTGTTGGGGTAATTCTGGGCACTAGGGGATGATGTGTAAGGGGTTGAGCTGCCTTATCCCATATGGCCATGTCCTAAATGTTCTTTTAAGATGGAAGATATTAATTACTTGAAAGGAAATGGAAGCAAATGCTTACATGAACAAAGTCAGGATGGAAACATTAACTTGCAAGAGAGATGAAACAACATACAGGCCTGATCTCCTAAGTTTGATTGTCACAGAAACTGCATGGACCAGACTGAGGGAGCCTTACTTTTGAGGGCATAAGCCCTGAGAAGGATTCTCATGCAAAACACATTAGCTGAAGGTTTTTAACCTTGTCCTGCATTGCATTTTCACCCAGGAAGTACTGAATACTGTTTGTGATTCTAGTTAAGATGTTTTTGGCCGCTGAGTGTTAGTGCATTTACCACTGTAAACCACTTCCAAAATCTCTGAAGAAGCAGGTGGAAGGCCAAGAAGATGAGAAATATATGAGTTAGTCAATTAAGTGGAGGTCGTAAATGAACCCTGTCTGAAAAGAGAAATTTGCAAAGAGGGAAGCAGGTGTCAAATTCCCTTTTGGCAGCTGGATCTTAAAAGCAATTAGAATGAAAAGCTACCTGATCTAAAGCTCAAGACACCAGGAAGGTGTGCCTTAACAAGTAGAGG
Source organism: Erpornis zantholeuca (assembly GCA_013400515.1). Classification (NCBI taxonomy): domain Eukaryota; kingdom Metazoa; phylum Chordata; class Aves; order Passeriformes; family Timaliidae; genus Erpornis; species Erpornis zantholeuca. The sequence continues at coordinate 133,798 of VZTN01004945.1, read as the reverse complement.
GAAACACATATGGATGAGGTTTACAACTCTCATGCTGTAGGGAGGATGCTGAACAGTGAGGAAATGTGCTGACATGCCTAAATTGTGGCACTGGCACTTGCAGTGAGGAGGAACTTGAGAATGATTTTTGAGCTCTGTATGCAAACAGCTGTCTATCTTCCGTAGCATGCTGTAGAAAAATAGAGGTTTTGAACCATTAGAAAAGCAAAGGAAGTGCAATAGACCAGATTTTGATCATAATTACACCCAGGTGGTTCTGAAGTGACTACACCCGTGTCATTGAAGTTACTCCAGTGCAAAACTTGTGTGAGAAGTGAATCAAGCTCTTTGTTTTCTTGCATTTGTGTACCAAAAGAGTACTCTAACAGCTCTTAGTAAATAATAAATTAATAATGATATGATGATCTCCCTTATGACTGGAAGAAGTACAGAAAAATTAGTGTCAAGTAAGAATTTGCTTGCAAGATTATTTGAATGTGTCGTTTCTACATTTGTATTGAATATCTGATGCTTTGATGCTTTTCTGGACTAATTTTAATTTCTGGACCAATTAAATTTTTTATTCCAAATATCAGAAACATCCAGGGTAGTCAGATTGTACATGGTGAACAAAAGAAAGCCTACAACATATAACTCACTGTTCAAATAAGCAAGACCTCTGGTCTTTTCGTGGCAAAATACCTTTAAATCCCCAGCAGAAAGTAGTAATGAAAACAACTAATGAAGGCAAGTGCTTTTTCTGTCTCCCTGCTGTAAAGCGAATAATATTTTAGTAGTTGGTTTCATTTGTGTTTCCCCATTTGTGCCTCAGAATACACCAGATTGCAATGTTACATCACACTTTTAATGACTGGAACCATGTCCTGACATCCCCCTCTGACCACACCACAACTTCCTTCTTTCTTTTTTCCTCCTGGCTAGAGGACTGTATGTAATTATGATGAGGACATAATTCAATTAATTATTGACAGAACATGTAATCGCCACTCAGATCTCTCTCTGATAAATCTCTCCACGCTCTCTGACTTCTGTTTGTAGTGCACTAGGGAGGTGGAAAGGCACTAAAAATGCATTTTAAAGATAGGACGTTTCTCAATCCTTTGTATCAGTCGGAGAGGCTTCTGCCGCCCTGGGCTCTTTAGATGTACAGCGTATTGTTCTCGTCTGTGCTAAACAAGTATCCCCGAGAAAGCTCAGTGGGATGGAGGCTTATGATTCATTTTAAGTGGAGGATATAATAGGAGCAGATAACTTTGATTTGTGCAAAGGAAAAGTGTGATCTCTTTCAGGGATTCCAGGAATTCATAGCAAATTTTTCTTCTGTTGCTGATTAAAGAGAAAGTGATAAATAAGAGCTCCGTGTTCGGTTTAAAGGAGGAACGTAGCTTTAGAAAGCTGACTTATTTAGGGAAAAAAAAAAATCCCGACCTCATATACCCTTTGACCAAGATCTGCTAGTAGTAGAGAGTAAAGATGAAGCTGTTTCTGTTATTATTAAAGCCCACAGTGACCATTTCTGTCTGAATGACCGGAAAATGTCCTGGGGGCCGGGCCGGGGTGGGGATGTGCCAGGGTCTTGCCCGTAACTTCGGATTACAACTAAAGCTTGCCGAAAGCATATAAAAGAAAGAGATAACGAGGCGAGAAAGCAAAGAATGGCTTTATTGTAAAGTAAGGAAAACTAAGCTATACAAAAAAGCCCCCAAACAGAAAATAAAAAAACCAACAAACCAGAAAAACAGGGAAGAAGAGTAATCTCTTACACAGACGCTGCCCTTGTAACCGAGAGAGGAGACCCGCTGCTCCTCTGCCTTTGGTTTCTCGGCACGACGTGCGTGGAGCTGGGAAAGGCTGTGCGGGGCAGGGCCAGGGCCAGGGCCGGGACCGCGCTGGGAGCCGTGGGCTGCAGGGCGAGCGGGGGGCTCTGCTGTCCCGCAGCGGGGCAGGACGAGGTTTGTTGGTGCTCGGGAGTCTCGTACCATGGAGGAGCGCTCATTCGTCCCTCGTGGACGTGGCGGGAGGGAGCCGAGGCTAATGTGCCCAGGCACCAAGCGGAAGGCACTGACGGGGACAGGCACCCACACCTTTGCCGTGCCTGGACGGGCGCTGCCCATGCCGGGGGTAGCGGGGTGATGCCCTGCCGCAGCCTGTCCTGCTGGCGCTGCCGCCGAGGCTCCCCTCCGCTCCGGGACTTCGCAGAGGTCTCTATGCTCGGCGCCCAGCGCCCAGCCAGGGGAAGCAAGCCCATCTCGGGGTGGGCTCTCGTCCCGCCGCCTCAGCATCAACCGGAGACGCCTGAGCCGGGCGGAGCCGGTGCAGCCCTGAGCCCGGTGCCGGGGGGTGCGCTCTTGGAGGCAGTGGGAAGGTGAAGAGCAGGTGAATGGGTTTCGAGCCCGTCAGAGCAGGAGCAGTGGCCAGGCGGATCGGGAAGCCCGAAACGGGCACCTGAGCTGGATCTTTTGACACCTCAGCAGAGCCGCCCGATTTCCAGGGGGGCTACGGGGGAGAAGAGGATCGATGAGAGGGGTCGGAGCATCTGATTTCTCTGTGAGGGACCACTCGGTGCTGCTCTTGTTGCGGGGAGCGGCGGGAGTGGTTACGCGTACTGGTCTTAAACCGTGAAGGTTGAAAGAACTGGAACAATGCGGGTCCAGAGGAACATTGTCAAGACAGGGGCTACAACGCCCTTACAAACAGCTTCCCTTAGGTTTAGTTTAGCACTGAGGACGCGACTCGGTGCCCAGCTGCGGAGAGCGGCTTCCGTGGCTTGCCCTGCCTCTGGCCCGTGAACCCATCTCCAAAACTTAGGGTCTTAACAGCTCGGGCGCCTCGTCCCGCTACTGTCAAGGACGAGGAGGCGTTCAGAGGCGCCACGGGTGGTCCTTAAAGACCCACTGTTTCTGGGCGCCTTTGCACGTCTCCTGCGTAAGTTGCGGGATGCTCTCCACGCCCTCTCTCACCTGTCGGGCTCAGACGGAGCAAGGTCCGGCACCCCGCACCCTTTGAATGGCAGCTGACGGCCCTTGGGGATGGGGCTAAGCCTCGCACGGCCGGGCTGGGCGCTGCCGTCCTGCCCGAGCCCCTCAGCTCCGCTTCGCTGCAGGTGCGGTTCGCGCTGCCCCTGTCCGGGCTTCGGTCCGGCACCGCCTGCGTGCCCGAGAGGGGGTGGCTTCGGCGGGGCGGCTCTCCCGCCCAGAACGGCTTTCCCCAGCCTGTGTTTTTGTCGGGACTCACTTGCCTGCCCGGCGCCGGTCAACCTTGCACCTTTGCCCTCGAGGGCTCAGGGCTCAGTCCGGGGCCGCATCGCACTGAGGGACCACGCGGTCCTCCTGACCAGTCTCCTCCCCCAGGAGCCCCGGAGGTTTGGATTTCCCCTTGGGGACACCCAGTACTCTCCCCTTCCTCCGGGTCGCGGCAGTGGGAGCTCCTGCCGCCGCCGAGCCCAGAGCTCGCCGCCCCCGAGCCCCCGGCAGCGCATCCTCTCCCGCCTGCCGCTCCGCCTGCCCTTCCTCGGCTGCGGGGAGGGTGTTGCGAGGTAGGCAAAAGGGAAAGTGAACGTAGCGGTCTGAAGATAGAGAAAGGCAGTCAAGCTTAAACGTGTAGTTACTCAACCTTTATTATTTAAAAAAATTCATAAAAAAAAGGAAGGTGAACGAACGTCTTACAAAACCCCCCCACATAAATAGGACATTCCGTCCAGCTCTGGCTATTGGCAGTTCTAGTATTTGACAACATCAGACGCGATTTCCTGGCATTAGAGAAACCCATTTCAAAATCGGTCATCACAAAGAAATACTAGAAATCCCAGTTAGCACTTGCTAGGCAGCACGGAGCACTTGTACACAACTTTTCAGACACACACCCGCGCACACACGCAGCTGGGAACAGATCCCGTAGGAAGAGAGCCTCCTTAAAAAATAGTAAACGNACCAAACCAAAACAAAAAAACAAAACAAACCCAAACAAAAAAAGGAAAGAAAGAGAGTTATTTACAAAACTCACATGGAAATACAGTATTGACAGAGCGTGGCTGGCAAATCAACATGATTTGAATAGAGAAAGGACTATGGCACGTCTTGCTCGAAAGCTCGCAGAGCAGCCTCCTTCGAGTGTCCCCGCGGGAAGACAGCTCCTGCCATCCGCGACGCAGTGCCTTCTCCCTCCCCACCTCTCCTCCCGCCCTCCCTCGCCTCTCCACCCCTGCGCTTCTTGCCAGGTCCTTTTTACACTTGGATGACCACCGTGCTGGGGCTCTGGAGCCGGGTTTTGTACTGATCTAGCCAGCTCCTCAGCTCCGAGATCTTGTAGCCCTCTGGTCCTCTGCCTCCCTGGTACATCACCTTCTCCTCCTGGATGATGTAGAGCCTCTCGAAGTAGGCACCGTAGGCGGCGCTGGAAGCATTGTCCATGGTGTCCACGGCCAGGGGGCAATCGGGCGCCCCTTCCCTCATCAGCTGAGCTGCCCGCAGCCTGTCCTGGAGGCACTGGTGCTTGGGGATGTTGTAGGCTGCGTCCGAGCTGACCCAGCCGTCGGAAGGATGTGCTTCTTCGATGTATACCAGCAGGAAGTCGGCAATGTCCACGAAGTGCGCGGCCAGGCGCTGGAAGGACCTCAGGCGGGCCATGAACGGGGGTCAGGTGCAGCTGCCAAAGTTGAGGATGAGGGGTCTCTTGCCGCGGGCGAAGTCCAGGATGCGGAGCTTCTTCTGCCCGTCCAGCTGGATCACCTCGGGGTTGGGGGCCAGGGAACCCACGTGCGCCGACTTGAAGAAGTCCAGCTTCTGCCCGTGCCACACGGCTTTCAGCGACTCCAGCGTGAACATGCGGTTGGAGTCGGACACGCAGACCGGGGGGTCGTCGGGGGGCGGCCCCTCGCTGGCGCTGGCCGCCTCCTCCGGCGTGGGCATCGTCAGCATCTTCTTCCTAATGCATAGAAAATCCAGGAGCCAGAGCATCACGGCGGTGAGCAGGAAGCGGGGAAAGAGAAGGATGCAGGCGGCCGCCTGGGTGAGCAGCTGCAAGGTGTGAACGCCGAGGGAGTGGAGCATCGCAGCGGCTTGTGCTGCAGGGCGCTGGCTGCCGGGGGGCCCCCACGCACCCTGCGTGCCGGGGTCTGTGCAGCACAGCTGAGATCCCGCTTCTCTTTAAGCCCATTTTATAGTCAGGGATTTAAATGAAAAGTGACTCCACCTCCGGCCAGAACCCGCCCCTCTGGAACTTGAGCCTGGGGATTACCTACCCCTCCACTCTAATGACCTAAAAATACACAGACAAAAGGGGAGAGAACCCCGGCGGGAGCCGCGAGGGACGTGCAACGGAGCAGGGTGCAGCCGCTATCAGGCAGGGCGGAGAGTCCGAAACAGGGCACTGCCGGGGTCCTCGGCCTCAGATAGCGGCGGGCGCTCACAGACAGCCCCGCCAAAGACAATGCAACAGGCACAGCCCGCCCCCGGCCCGGCTCCCCAGGGGCTGTG
>VZTN01004945.1:109269-128053 GCA_013400515.1 Erpornis zantholeuca | reverse complement strand
CCTCGGCCCCAGCCTCGGCCCCGGCCCCGGCCCCACCATCTGCCCCGGCTCCACCACCTGCCCCGGCCCCGCTACCTGGCCCTGCGGCACTCGGGAATACGGGGCAGCACCGCGGGCGCTTCGGGGCCGGGCCTGCGGGGAGCGCCACAATGGGTGGGCAGAGGGGACGGGGCAGGCGACAGGAGAGCGCTGCATCTGCGACGTCCCGCTGTTCACTGGGGTCCTGCTGCTTCCAGGTGAGCAGCGAGTCAGGGCAGATACTCCTTTACGGCGTCCCAGGAGGAGCCGGCAGTACTTTACTGCACCTGTCAAGTGACATACAAACACAAGCTTCTCACGGGACTAGGTCTGGCAAAATCTTTAAGCTGAGGGCTGAAGTGCCACCTCGCGGGCATGGCCGGGTGACCTGTGCGCTGCCCACAGAGTGGACACGCGAGTGCTTTTGGATCGGGTTTGTTATGTATCTGTAGCAAAGTGCTCACGGTATGCAGAGCTGAACACCGACTGGCCACTTTCAGTCTTCACCCATCAGAAGGAATTTATGGCCTGTAAATTCCTTCCTGCTGAACTAGATGGAGACCTGTCCCAGAAGTACAGAGTTTAAATGTAGTTAGGTGTCTCTGCTCAGAATCTTGCTGCTCCATTGTTGCGGAGTTCCCAGGTTGCAGCATGCACATCATTTCCTCACCAGCTTCCTCAGAAAGGAACATTAGTTATCCAAAACGCTGAACACTGCCCTCTGCTATGCAAATATGGCTCATGCATCCTTGAGCTGCTGCTACAGCTGCTACTCACCCAGGTGCCTGTCACACTGACTTTGGGACATGTGACCCAACATGACTCTTGGTCCTAAGTGCCCCATCTCTGCCTGCAGCCAATGCCAGGTCTCTGGCTGCATATTCCCAAAGACTCCAAGGACCTGCAATTCCCCCAGGTGCAGTTCTTGCTTCTCCAAAAGTGACTGTGCATGTCTGTGCCTCCCGTCTAACATCTGCAAAATGGAAAACTGAATGCTGAGCCTCCTCATGGGAGGCTAGGCAGCTTGCTTCATTTTTACATAACTTATTACAAGAACGCTAAATAAAAGGCAAAATTAAAATATCATTTTATTTTTCCTTTATCTGGTTCTGAATAGTCTTGTTTAGAGCAATTTAATCAGATGTCTGATTTGCAGTACCCTGGTGCCTCATCTTTAGTGGGAGTCAACAGAAAGGTAATTTAGCATTTTAGCATCTGAAGGGAAACGTATGCTCCAGCCCTCATAAAGCCATGTTCATCCACTAGCCTGATTAATAGCTTCTTTGGCATTCCATGGTGCTCAGTCCAGGGAAAATTACTGAGTAGATATTTACTATATTGTCAAACTTATTTTGAACTATTCATGTGGGCCTCTCACTACCTCTGTGTGCAGTTATGCAATCTTGAAAACCACAAATTAAAGCCTCTAAAGAGACACAATAACAAATTGTGGTAGCTCTGAAGAACCCCCAGGAAAAAAAATTGATCTCTCAAAGTGACCTCTTCAAACTATGCTGACAGACAAAAGCCTGAGTAAACAGATGGGTTTGCAACCCTGAATATCAACAAACTTTGCTCTACTAGATCAGTGAGAGATTTTCTGAGGTAAAAAAGCTATCTGGTCTTATATACTCTACTTGTAGCTGGATAGGGACTTTAGAAATTACTTTTTTTCCATTCCCTGGAAACAACTTTGCTTTGTTTCTCTATCTTGAAGGAAACCTTTGAATTGAGGTTCCCTATTCAGCTGTGGATAGAGCAGAGAACTGAAGCATTTTGCTTCACTAGCCTACTGCTACATTTTCCTGCCACAGGAAAATTCAAGCGTGTCCTGAGGCCACTGTTTCATGGTGAATCAAACGGTGGCTCCGCATGGCCCTACAAGCCATGCTCTGACACACTCAGCCCAAGCGCAGTGCTCATGTAGGGTGGAATTCCTTCTGCAGCCCTCTGGTTCTTGAAGGTTTGAAGTGACGTCTTGCTGCTATTCTCACTTCTATGGTAAGCTGGATGGTTTTCAAAATCCTGTGTTTTCACTCCGGTAAACCCCCTCTCTACTTCCCAAGGGCTGTACCTCCCTGTTGGAGCTTGGATTATTTCTAGGTGTGTGAAGGTAGTCAGTTTTTCTAGGAATCCATATCACTGATATTAATAGTGTGGGAACTTATGTCTTCCTGTGCACTGAGGATTTCATAGAATATATCCTAAAATATGGGTTTTACAGTGGCACATCTGGTTATGGGTGGTTTTTACTCTCCTGCATGTGGTCTGTGGTTCAGCAGTCACTAACTTAAAAATACTTAAGTTTGTGTGCGTGTGTCCTCACACAAGTACACATACATGGTTCACATTATTTTCTTTTTTCTGAGAACTTTATAGCTGTAGTTTTTCTTCATTTGATAAGTGTAATTTATAACTCTTTTAAAGTTCTTTTCATAAACAGGAGCTACAAAATAAATTCAGCAACTTGTAAAAGCAAAACCTCAAAAAGCTGAAATTAAAACCATCAGGTCTGCTTTGATGTAGAGGATGTGTTGAAATGGTATATTTACATGTTTATTTTCTATTTTATAATTTCCTGCACAAAAGCACGCAATACTTTCTGACAGGAATTGAAATGTATTTTGGAAGAGTTCCACCTCGCATGTCATCTAAGCTCCATGTCGTTAATGTGGTAGAACTCTATGTGAAGGAAATGAAAAAGACTTTCCTGAAATAAGACCTGGACAATTTCTACTCATGTAAGTGGCTACCCAGTGACTGAAGAGAGGTGCAGTGGTGCAGTGGTAAATTACTCACCTTTCTGGTATCTGTAAGAAGTGGGTAAATGTTACATTGCTGAAATTGGTGGTGGATAAACTCCATTTTCAGTTGTTTGCTTGTAGTGACACCTCTGGAAAAAAGTTACCATATGCTGAAGTCTGTGCATGGGTCTGGCTGTCTCTTGAGCTGCCTCTCTCAATCTTTCACCACTTTTAGATGACACCTGTTTTTGTTTCCCTCCCTCCTGCCTTTTTTTTTTTTAAATAATATATATATGACTCAGAAAAAACATACAAAACCAAGCACCTAGGCAATGCCTGGAGTAGGTTTGAGTATGGGAAGAAAAATGCTGTGCTGCAGATTTGTCTCTAAAATCACTAGCAGAGCCATGGACTTTGAATCTGCTATCCATTCTGTCACTCTTACCTTCGAATACATGACAAGTGTATCATATATGACAAAGAGGTTCCCTGCACTGAAGCTTTTAAATTTCTTCCCCTCACTTTTTGCTGAGTCTGGGTTGAACTGGGAAAGGGTTGTTTAATTTGGAGGAAGGACTGATTCCACAGCCACAGGCCTGTTAGTGCAGTGCTCAGGTCTTGTCTCATGATGAGTAAGTGGAAACCAACATTTTCTTGCATCTTTGAGCCATCTACCAAGGCTTTGCCATGTGCCCAAGTGTGCAGTTCTCCATATGTGTTAGTGGGTTTCTGCACCTGCCTCTCCAGGGCTGCTCCCTAGTGTCCCTGTTATGCCAGCAGCCTGTCAGGCTGGGATAGAAACAAGATAACCAAAAGGTTTTGGATTAAAGAATTCTGTTTTGAGATGGTTTTGGTGAGTGAGTTTACTTTAGAATCCCTAAAATAGTGTCTAATAACATAACTTTCAGTTCAACTTGAATGACCAAAGGTGCAACTTTCCATCATCCCATTAATCCTTCCTTACTTCTGCTTGTGCCTTCACCACACTGTGATTGTGCAATGACCTGCAGTCATGTGCTTTGGGGACTAAGGGAGCAGAAGAGCTTGGCTTTAGAAAAAAAGAGTTATTTCCTGACATGTTAGTTCCCTAAACTTGCTAGTGATGAAAGGAAATGATCACCTGTGATACAAGGGAAGCCCAAGAGAAATGGCCACAGCTTGTGGCCATGGCAGGGGTAATATCCTATCAGACTGACTTAGGAATATCATGCATCCATCCCTGGGTGGAACTGCACAGTGAGATGTGTTAAGAGCAGAAACAAGTTTCACTGCCAATGTGTGTAGTCTTACACTTTTGTGTAGTGGAATAGCATAAGAGATGTACAGGAGGTGACAGTGGCTGTCACAAGGGCCTGCTGGGCAATGTAGCTGGATAGGGTGCACAGCTGGCTTCTGGGGGAAGCCAGCAATATCAACTTCAACAGCAGCTGCTAACACACTTCCATCAGTGGGAAATCAGATTATCCAGAACCCCCTGTGCCAAGTACATTCCTGCTACCCATCAAGCAAACGGCTCGAAAGCTGCTGTGGCTCAAGAGCTCAGGCTGGACCCCCTGATAGTACGGTATAATTACAGGCATCTGAATGGTTTGCTCTGCAGCAAAGACAACAGTCTAGTCCAGAAGTGGAACCCCATAGAGTAATACCTAAGCAGCGACTTTATATACAAAGAATACAGATGAAGTCCTTGGCAGAAAACAGAAAATACTTCTTCCATTGTCTTTGTTTCAGGTGCGCTGTAGATGAGCATAAGGAGAGGCAATTTGCTTGAATCTAAATCTCCTCTAAGAAGATTGTAACAAAATTCACCACGTGCAGTGTTTTACAACAGAATGTGTTTCAGCACGTGACATAAAAATTCAATACACTAACACTGTATAGAGAGATGGGCACATCAGGCTGATAGGTTAGATTTTCATCTTTTAAAAGGCAGCATAGCAAAAGTATTTTCTCAAAATGTTACTGGGATAGTTTTGAGTTGAAAGACTGGGTCCAGTGTCTGTCAGGGTATAGGGAACACTACTCCTCTGAGATCCTTTGCCATGGCAGGGGGGTCTCATGGCTGCCTGGCAGTCTGTCACAGGCTGGTTCTCAGAGCCCCAAGGTTTGTGTGATGAAAGCTGTGAGTGATCAGCAGCAAAACTCCAGGTGCTTTCCTTGTGGTCGTGATTTTGCCCAAGCCATGTAGTTTGATAACAGACAAAAGGAGATCTGAAAACTCAGGGTCCAATATTCATCATCTCACTTTCATTAACAAGTACAGTAGAATATAAAGCATTTGAATATAATGTAATTTAATAATTCTCAGGTCTTAAGGCAATTGCATGTGCCCTTCCTGAAATGATACACACATTTGAATTTTCAGTCTCTAACAGACTCAGAGGGGAAGGCAGGAAAAAAAAGCATTTAAAAAAACATTTATTCAAAGAAAATCTCTAGGGATCATGTATAGGATAATCTTCTCCAGGGTGACCCTAATTTTCTACGATATAATGGTTTTACCCAGCAGTGGTTTAATGGTTTTGAATAAGCTGTAGAGTGGAGGAACAAACACTTTAGTGAGAATGGAGGAGTTTACCCAGAGAGGCAGGAGTGTCAGCCTACTTTGAATATAGAATGGAGATGATTATTCTGCTGACCTTTTATCCCCACCATCACTAAAATGTATATTATGAACATAATGGGGTTTGGTTTTGTGTAAATGATTGCTGTAATCATGACTGACTCGTTTGAAGCAAGTGGCATGCCAAGCAGGAGGCTGGAAGGCACCATTTCTGTGCACGGAGGCTCTCATCAAACAACTTTCTTGCTTCAAGCTTTTTATTTGAGCATAAATATTTGTGAAGTTTTCCAGTGATTTTTTTTCCTGGCATTCACCCCACGACTTATTATTTTTAGCCATGTAAAATGGCATTATGCAATTGCTGAATTTGTTTCTTTCAGCCCAGGGTGATTTATAAGAGTTAATTTCCAGGATACTCCCTTGAAGTTACCTTCTCTTTGTGACCTCAGGATTTCTCTTCCCAGACCTCTGGTATTTATTTTTACTATTTATGTGGTCGAGGTTTGGCAATGTTGTTTTGGATTAATGACAAATACATAAGAACTGGAAAGAATACATGTCCTAATATCCTAATTTAATGTGTGGATTGTTTATCAGTAGTAGAAAGAAGTTTCTGGACAGGTTTAACACATCCTAATAATAGGCCTCTGCAGCCAGATATAAAGATTTTGATGTATCTGTACTGCATGCAATTTTTCACTTGTTCCAAAATAGATGAAATTTGCTTATTTTATATTGAAATGCAGTATTTCTTTCTCAGACTTTGCCCAGAAAGAATTGGAAGTGGAAGTCAGTTAGTTTGGACAAGTATGCATTGTTTATATGGAATATTTTAATTGACATAAAGTTGTGTAAACCTTCTAGCTCCTCTGCTCTTGGATGAAGAAAAGATCTTTGGCATAACAAGATCCTGAATTTCTGTTCTATTTTTTACTTTTATGCAGGAAATTGTGAATAATTTAAAGTACAAATTAAGTTACTCAGCATTTCTCTCAGTTGTTGAATTTTCCTCGTAAGCAGTATATTTTGCTTTCATTATATACCCAGTTATATAGTTATTTTTTAACTTGCATCTTCTTATTTTTGATTTCTCTGTATATTCTCATCTACCTTCATGGTTTATTTACTCAGGCCTAATTCCTTCCCTATGCAGCCTACTGTGAATAAAGAGTTCCTTTGAAAATGATTAACTTTGCACTTTGTTTACAGTGTAGTCTTGCAATGTTATATCTGATACTCATTAGCAGGAAAACAGAAATAAAAGGAGAAACATTAGTTATCACTGCAAATCATTTTGAATTCACTGGGATCAGGATCTGACCTGAAATGTTTAGGTTAGCTCAACAGCTCAAGTTGATTTGAAGGGTCTCAATGTTTATGCCTAACAGTGTGTCCTCCTATGACTTTTTATTTTTAACTGCTTAACAGTTCTCACTTTCTGTGAATTTTAAAGTTATTCTTAGACTAAGCAATATAGCCTCTTCACAGGGAAAAACTGTGACAAGCATATCTATGTGATACAGCTCATCATTTCTGAGGGCACATCACATCTACCTGAAGATCTAGCAGGAAAAAAACAACCAAAGACTAAATGGTTACTTTTAAACTTAGATACGAAATTTTGGGTTCCAATTCACTGTCTTCAGTGTGTGAATTATTCTGGGTTCCTGGAATGGTCTACCCTTCCCTGTGGAACTTAATGGTCACAATACTAATCCCTTGCTACTCTATCTTACTTGAAACCGAGTTTGAACTTCTTAAAACAAGAAAATGCTGCCTTTTAAGAAAAGTATTAATGACTCATTTAAAAAATGGCAATCATATACTTACATATGCAAATAAAATGGATCAAAATGATCTAAGTCCACTTGTAAAAATGGGAAAGATCTCTGAAATGCAGTTTTACTGCAAAAAAACCCTGAATTTGTTAGGTAATGAGGAAATAGTTTTTTAAGAACAATTATGTTGTATTTGGAAGACCTGACATTTTCTCTCTTAAATAATTTTAATTGGCATTGTGCTCCCACTGAGCCAAAAAAACCCCAAACAAACAAGAAAGACATCAGCAAAATAGAAATATAAACTAGGAGTAAAGTATCTTAGCTGATGAAATCATAGACAAAAGCCTCTGAAGCCTTTTTTACAAATACCGTCTTCAAAGTGGGGCACTCCTTGAGCAGTTGTGGCCCATGCTTATTCCTTGGCCTCTTCTACAGTTGTTGACATTGCACTGCCAATGAAGCAGCTGTCACTTTTTACCAGCGTAATGCCTGCCAGCAGCTGGCTCAGAAGTGCTGCTTTTAATTAAATTCCTGATTTCAATTGGATTTGGGTTTGCAGTTCACAGCTAACAGAGATTTTCAGGGTGGGGTCTTATAGGGCATCTACAGGTGTTTCAGACACCTCTGTGTCACAGAGATCTGTTCAGAAAAATCAAGCATCACCTTAAAATTAGTTACAGTTTTCCTCCATTACTTGTGAGAGCTCTTCCAGGATCTTGCTGCTATAATGGATAGAATTATTCATATTTTCAGCTTAACTGTATCTATGGCATATTTACACTTCTTGTTGGTGTGCCAACATCTCTTTGCTGAGGCAGTTATCCTGTCTCTCTTTTCTCTGTGAGTTAAAGAATTGTAGAATAATTAGTTTGGAAAAGACCTTTAAGATCATTGAGGGCAGTCCTACCCCCTCAGGCACTGCTCCACTGGGACTAATACGCCAAACTCTTGTGGGGTGCATTGGCACTGATGGGGGCAGGCAGATGCAAGCTCTCTGCTAACAATCTCAGTGAGCTGTGATATGAATTGGCCCTCTCTTGGTGCCTGTAGGGCTATGGCAGTGTAATGCTAAGCCTGAGCTGGTGAGTTCTGCTGGAGACTTCATTAGCACTGATCTAATTCAGGCCATGTGGATTCTGGGACAATATGAGGCCAATTGAGGCTCACATTGGTCTACACCTGTTTGTTCAGATGTGTGCACAGTCTGTTCTCATGAGATGGATTTTCCATTTCTCTGATCCTCCTAGAAACAATTTTCTGCACCTGTTTAATGACAAGTCCATTTCCCTGCATCATATTGGAAGGAATTAATTGGAGAACAAAAGATGTCTCTACCCTCTCCTCCTTTTCCCTGCATTAGCACTGCTTGGCACAGCATATGGTCACTGGTTCAGCACAATCATTCTCATCAGTCAGGTTGACATCTGGAAGTCACAGACAAACACAGATGCAGCTTGACAGCTGAACACCTGGGCAAGGAGCATGGCATTTCAGGGACATTCAGGGTGTACCTTACATGTGCTGTGTTGAGCGCTGCTGTGCAATATGGCTTGGATCTACCGGAAACCCAAAGGACAAATGAAAACTTTGGCTACATTTTGTTCTGAAGCCTCTCTTGTTGTGTCAGCCAGCACATGTAGAGTCAACCCATCTTGGTGATCCCAGTGTGATCGGAGAGGCTCGGGCGGACTGTGCACTCGCTGGCCATCTGTGTTCACGTTTCCCACAGGCTGGATTTCCTGCCCATGCAGTGCATGGCATGGGATTTCCCAGGCACAAACATGGGAGCCCAGGCACATGCTCGGGGGCCGTGTGACAGGGCTGTGGCTGTGGAACTCCCCCATATGGAGCACAGCTGTGTCTGTCCTTGAAAGGAGTGACCTAAATTTTACACAGTATTCAAGTGATGTATGACCAGCACATCCCTCACTGCTGGAAATACCCCATGTGCTTTTGAATTGTACTTGTTTACCATTGCTGCCTCTCTTTAGGGGCTTATACTAAGCCTGACTTTGATTGAACCATCTAGAGTTTTCTCCTCCACGTGCAGCTGGCAAGTGCCCAGTTTATTGTGATATTTTTTGCTGCCAGCTTCATGAATTTGAGCTAGGCAGTTCTGGATTTCATCCTGTTCATACTGCTCCAGTCCATGAAGTCATTTAGTTCTTCCAGTGAAATACTCCAGTCTTGTTCTGTACACTCACAGATTTCCTAATTTTGTTCCCAATGTTTGCACCCCAGTGTTCTGTGTCATATATATGGTCTGCTGACCATATTCTTGTATTTTAATTTGATCATGATAATAAGCAGGCAGCAGATAACCTTAGCTGATGTAACCGTCACAGCTTTTGCTATCAAAATAGTGCTGGTAGTGTTCCCAGCTAAGGTTCTGCCAGAATGTAATTAGAAATGTACCTTTAAAATGGGATCTTTCTTTAACTACTGTAAACATCTTTTAAAAGAATTCCAAAGGCTTTGCTTAAAAATAAAACTGTGCTTATGAAACACTTACTCTTAGACCAAATTAACACTAAGGATGTAACGTTATAGTAAAGGTACTACAATATTTAAGGTTTAGATTTCCATTATGGGGAATATTTGCCCTTGTTTAACTCAGCTGCAACTTTTTCCTATATACAGAATCATTTAGGCTAGAAAAGAACTGTAAGATCATGCAGTCCAACGTTTGACTGACCACCACCTTGTAAAATAAACCATGGCACTAAGTGCCACATCCAGTCATTTCTTGAACCTCTCCACTGATGATGACTCCACCACTTCTCTGGGAAGTTAAGCATTTCAATGTCTGACAACCCTTTCATTCAATGCTTGACAACCCTTTCAGAGAAGAAATTCTTCCTGTCCAACCTGAACCTTCCCTGGTGCATCTTGAGGCCATTTCCTCTTCTTGTCACTGGTTGCTGTGAGAAGAGGCTGATTCCCAGCTGGCTACAATCTCCTTTCAGGTAGTTGTAGAGAGCAATAAGGTTTCCCCTCAGCCTCCCTTTCCTCCAGGCTGAACAACTCAGCTGCCTCAGCTGCTTCTCATATGACTTAGAGTGACCCCAGCTACTGTGACAATGCACACACCTCTTTCTTAAGTCAGATGCCAAAGAGATACTTCAACAATCAGTCCTGACATCAGTCCCTTCCAACAGTGGTGTTGAAGTTGGCCTTTAAAGCAGTTTTGTACTGTTAGCCTAATAACTGGACATTATGTTGCTATTTTCTTTATGCCGCAAGAGCTGTCTGCCTCCCATCCCCTTTCTCCAGCTTTCTGACTGTGAAGAAAACTGAAGAAATAAAAGCCAAATGCAGTAGTGCATCTGAAAGCAGCCTAGGTAACGACTCCAAGAGACAAGCTGGGCCACATCTCGCATATGTTCAGCACTGATGATTGAAGTGTTGACATTGTCATGGTGACAATTAAGAGGCAAGAAGGGGAGGATCCTAGATCTGCCTGATTTAATGGGAATATTTTTGTTCTAATATCCATCTCTTGCTGAGAACCACCCAAATTTAGTCCCAGCAGGCTCCATGAATATGAACCCTTCTCAGGGGAACCAAGCTGGAAAAATGTGTGTACTGAGAAAACAAGAAGGGGTCCGGTACTGAGGAGCTGTGTTTTTTGAGAGCAGCAGCTCATCTGGATAATCAGGACAGAAGTTTCTTAGCTAGTGGGTGCCACCATCACTTTGGCCAGTTGGTCTCTAGCAGGAGACAATGTGGCATGTGGCAATAGGAGCATGCAGCAATAGGAGGCAGTGACGCAGCCTCCAGCATTTAATGAATCACTTTTAAAGGTGTTCGGAACTTTTTCTCATTTCTAGGTTCTAACCAGTCTGAGAAGGATTTTCTAAAACATTTATTCTCCATTCTGTGTGTAAAAATGATTTGCTTTATTTGATGTTTGACGCATTTATTTTCTCTATTAGATCAAGCCATAATCTGTTAAACACCTGCATGGAAGTTTCCCAAAATGACCTGATATGACGAATACAGTTAGAGACTATAGTTGAAGAGGTGCTTATTTTCACAGCTATGGGTACTGTAGAAACTGAAAATATTTTTTTCTGAAAAGTTCTGGCATCAAGTTTTTTTCTCTTATAGAAAGCTTTTTAGTATAGAATTAAAGTTGCAAAAGTGTATTTCCTAGCACTAAACATTCTAAAAATAATGCAGGATGATAAATAAGGTGACATTTAAATTCAGTACAGTGCTCACTGCCATCAAACTCTGTAACCACAGCCCTCTTGTGTAGATATTCAATTTAACAATACATCACAGCTCTGATTGTGATTCACAGCTCTGAATAACTGAAAAATCCTCACGTAATGCTTGCCCCTGACCCCCAATGACTTGCCATTTGTTTGAATGGCATTCAAAGAGTAAACACTTGAAGCAGTGTACCTCTGCATGTCAGGAATGTTTGTATGAGGTTTAATTTAGCACTGTATATTATGTCTCAGCCTTTACTTTCAGGGAAAGGTGATGTGAGGATATTGTTTTACTAAGTAAGGACTGCAAAATTCATTATTTACTGCATGTTAATTTCATGTACCATTTTTAAATTCTAGATGGATTTTTGCCATTCAGCTGCTGAACAATGTAATTTTGGAGTTCAGCCCAGGTGTTTGTGTCCTGAGGTACATGAGGATGACAGTACTAAACAGGTTGTTAGCAGCTTTCTGACAGATCAGCTATCTTGTGTGTTGGGGATGAAGTCACTCCTTTCTACATAAGACAGCTGTTCAAATGCAGAATTCCTCTGCCCATGTGCATTTGACATGTGGGGTGCAAAATTTTGCTTCTTCTTCTGCTGTAATTGAGCTATATAAAACCGCCCTAGAATTTGCTCTATTTGTGACTGGATAGTGGTATAAATGCCTGAAATACAATTCTTCTGTTTAAAATATATGTGATAGGTTTTTCTTTTGTTTGTTGAAGCTTTTCTTTTTGCTTTTTCTTTTGTTTTTTATTTCTTTAGCAGGAAAAATGAAGTGCATTAAGTTTTTTCAGCTGGCCCATTTGATCTTTCCCAGCTTGAACATAAAAATGTCACAGGAACCTGTGAGTAATGTGAAACACAAGGTGTGACTAAGGCAAATTTTCAAGGCCATACTGAGACATACCATACTTTTAAAAAACAAGTTGTAAGTCCTGGTCAAAGCTGCCTTAGTTATGGTGGTGTTTAAAATGGTATAGCAGAAACTGTAGGAATGAATGTAAAACATTGCATCTCTTTTAATCTCTATTGCTACGCTTCATTAAAAGGTTATCAACATCAGTTCTAACTTAGCAGCATCTCAGCTTCCGTCTCTGAGTACTGCACTTCTTCCTGTTGCACTTTCTTCCCAGGATTTGATGTCATTTCTCCAGAGTGGCTCTTTTCCAAGCTCTACCACAATAAGCATGGGTAGATGTACATCTACATGAGGACCACTGGAGACCAGTCTTCACCCAAATGTAGCTGCCGACCTATGCAAAGACAATGCAAATAATAGCCACAGACCCATAGTTGCTGAGTGTCTTATGTGCTTCTCCAAGAGGAATTCACGGACCTATCAATGCACTTCACTCAGTAACCACAAATTCGTAACAATTTTTGACTATTACTAATATATTACAATACAAATGAATGTGTTAACAGTGCCGTTGTTGTTTGGAAGCAGCAGTATTGCTTATGAGAGAACAGTTTCTATTTTCCTACCACAATTATCACGTATTACTATTAATTTAAATTGAAATAGAAATGAAAAGTCACTCAGGCTTTGGAATATGGACATTTAATATGTCTCTTATACACCTATTTTAAAAGTTTAACTTATTCACTGTGTGTGTTTTCGTCTCTCAGTCTGTACCCATTAATATCTTTCAAAAATGATTGGGTTTTTTTGAAATATAACTTCAAAAGAGAAATGTGACTTACCCAGCATGCTGAAATCTTGGGTGGTATACAGTGTTGTCACCAGCCATAAAATTTAAAATTAACACCATTGACAAATTCTGCTTTACAGCTTCTATTGAAAAATCATAACATGTAAGTGTGGTAGGGCTTTTTTGCTGATCTGGATTTACATTTGTGTAATTTACAGTTAATAACTGGAGATCTTGTTATAGCTTGATTATTCTTCTTCTGTATGCCTCTTGTTTTGTATCCCATTATTCACTCAAAGAACTTAAATGAATCAGAGTATAAGCTCACATTTGCTGCAACAATCACAATTCCCCATAGATAATTTTCTTTGGCTGGTCTTGCTGGGATTTCCAGGAAAGTTCCCAGAAACTGTTTCACAGAATAGAGGGATTTCTCTTTTAAAAACCCTTTTTTGGTGTTACACAAATTTGAGCCCAGAAGAATTTAATTTTTGAGAAATTACCATGAATACTACATGCATGTGTGACTCTATAATAACAAAATCTTCAGGATAAATTGAGTTTAAGTTGAATCTTATTTGATTTTTTGTGGTTGGCTTTGGAAACATTTGGTAGTTATTTTCCATTGAAATTCACATCCTCTTGGGCAGCAATGTGTTTAAGTTCTTCTCCTGGTATTTCTGCTCTGTAATCTTAATTTAAAAATTTTCTTTCAATTTTTTTTTTTACTCTGTTGTGTGTACTTATCTTTCAAATGGAAATAAGTAATTCTGCATTTGGTATTGGTGGTCTTGGTCTTAGTGTGAATGTATTTGTGTTGAAGGGCTACAATATATAGCCCAGTAAACAGCATTGTTCTTTGTTTTGAGAAAGAAGGAAGGAGGGGTTCTAATTTATATCCATATTGCTGAAATAAAAATGTGGCCTCTCCATTCAAGAATGTGGCTGTAATTTTTCAAAATTACTTGTAAGGCTCAGATGACCCATTTATACCTGGCTAAACTAGGATATTTTAAAGAAAAGTTTTTAGAGAAGAAGGTTTAACACACAGCAATTTGAACAGGACAAGCTGGCCCCAAAGAACCAGTAAAACTCTCAACTGCTGTCTGTGAGTGCAGTTTGGTTTCTGTTGCTTTTGTTGGGTCGAGATGCTTGATTCCTTGATTCTTATTAGACATTTAATAATACTGATTCATGCCTCAGTGTGCTGACAGGCATTAAAGAGATGAGGCACATGGGATGAGTCAAAAGGAAGGAGTTGTTTTGGGATTTTGTTTTTTTTTTGCCTATTAACGACTAATTGAAGACATTTCTATGAGAGCAGGTGAAAGCTTCCTCCAAGCACGTAGCAGACTGATGAGGTACAGGTCAGCTTGAATCCACATGATGTGTCACTGTGTCAGTGTTCCACTATTTAGCAGGAAATGGTAGCTCAGGCAAAGTCACCTGTTGACAGTGCTGCACAGTGTTTCTGCAACTGCTGGGCTGCTTCTTGCCAACCTAAAGGGAAGAGTGACTCTGCTTCTCACACATTCACATATATGCATCCATTTCTGTGAGTATCAAAGGCTTGTTCTGAGGGTCCTCAAAGCAGTCCAGTCATCTCAAAGCAGGTTTGCATCATAGCCCAAGAGCTCTAACCAGCATATATTGAGGCTAAGTGTCATACCCAGGAGCTCCAGCTGAAATATGATTTCAAATGGCAGATACTAAGTAAGAAAGAGATCTTGCTTCCAGAACTTGAGCCTGAATTGGGAGGAAACGTAGATGGAAATGATCATCCAGCCCAATCTCTTGCCAAAGCAAGATTATATCCTGCAGGCTGTTTTCTAGCATTTGCCAATCTGGCTATAAAAGCACCAAACAAATAGTCTCCATTACTGGGAAGAGTCTGGGAGACTGTTCCATTGTTTAAAAGACGTCATGCCAGTTCATTGTTTTCTGAAATTAAGTATTTATTTTTTTTCTTATCTTAGTTACATCTTATCCTTGGTTATGTTCCAAGATACCAAATTAAAGTCTGACATTATTAAAGGCAATATAGTTGTTGGCTCTTACAATCTACCTTTGTGTCCTCAAACCCAGAGTGTTGATCACCCAAGGGAAAGGGCTGCAGAGCTGAATGACTATAATTATTCTATGTAACAGGGGTCAGGGCAAACGATGGCTATAAAATGCCTTTTGCTGCCTTTTTTTTATCTAGCCTCCTCTTTCCTACTTAATAGCTTTCTCCATCCCAATACAGCTTTTGTTGTTCTTCAGTGAGTGTTTGCCATCAGCTGTATCTACTTTAGTAAGTAGTGTGGCCTTGTAAGAGTGTGGGGTGAAAACAACACAGGACCTATGGAGTAAAATGGTTGGTGCTGAGGGCTTAACATCCACAGTCATGCATGCTTCAAGCTTTTGGAATAGTTCTGAGCTGGTCCCTCAAACTGTATGTATGTACTGGTTGGAGATTGTTATATGCACTTCTGGAATGTATTTTCTTACTTAGTTTTGTCTGAAAGTCTGTGAGTATGAGTTTGTTTTGTTATTGAATCAGAACGTAATATGTAAGGATGAACTAAAATGCTGGTGCAGATACAATCCAGATATTTTTCAGTGTGTATTGTCCAGAGCTGAATGCAACTTTATATATCAACAAGAGAGATTTGAGTCAGACATCAGGAAAATGGTTTTAATGATAAGGACAATAAAGCACTATGGAAGTTGAATAAAATCCATGCTGAAATGTTTCTAAGAAAAGGAGAAACAAAAAAAAAATTACTAGGAAGAAAGATACAAGAAGAAAGTTGTTCCTACACAGAGAAATAGAAATGGATTGGTCAGTTTATGGTATCCCTTCAAGCCAAATTTCCCCTGGAAAAAAGGAAGCTTCGGGGGAGACGTTAGTGCTCTCTACAACTACCCAAAAGAAGGTGGGGGTTGGGCTCTTCTCCCAAGTAACAAGCAATAGGATAAAAGGAAATGGCCTCAGTTTGTGCCAGGAAAAGTTTAGATTGAGTATTAGGAAATATTTCTTTGTGAAAAGGGTTGTCAAGCATTGGAAGAGACTGTCTTACAAGGAAAGTGGTGAAATCACCATCCCTAGAAGTATTTAAAAGATATATAGATTTGGCACTTGGGGACATGGTTTAGTGGCAGACCCAATGAGTTTAAAGGCCTCTTCCAATATGAACCATTACATGATTCTGTGATGGGTGTCCCTTTGTCTTATGCATATCAGTTTCATTTTTTCCAGTTTTTAAATGTCGTGTCCTCCGTCCTGCTATTCATTATAATTTTTTTCTTTTCCTTCTCTGTTATTTATAATTTGTGCTAGTTAAGCCACCTAATGGAGTCTCATTGAAGGCAATTTACTCTCCCAGATAACAGAAGTTTTTAATAAAATTGACTCAAAAATAATATCTACCAAATAATGTCCATCATAGGTAATAATCTGCTGTGAGCCAGATTTCAAAACACATATTGTGTTCTCTTCAGATCAGTTTAAATTCAGGTTCAGATGAGAAATAATCACAAATGCTTTACTAAACTGATGTATAATTGTTTCCCAACATTAATTTGTAATTTGGTCAAGTGGAACACTTCAAATTAATAAAATTTCCACCATTTTCTTTCTTTATATTGTACAGTGTTGTGAATTATGTTCAATATTCTGTGTATCAATATGCTCAGCGTTGAGAAAAAACTGTCTTGAAAGAGAACTGCACCCCACAAAACACACATTTCAGAGCCAAACCCCAAACAAATCCTAATCCTAAGACTCAGATCACTCAAAAAGAGACTCAATAAATTTTGGCTTCTCTACCATTGAATTTAAATAGATATTAAGACCTTAAGTCACTAAGGTTTCTTTTAAATGCCTCCCTTCTGTATAATAATTTTTTTGCTTTATGTGTTTTCTGCTGTGGCTTGTGGAGATTCCAGTGTCCCAAAAGGATGGGCCTTTTAAGTGGATGGTACAGGTGTCCAGTTTCGACATAGAGAAGCAGTCTAGACTTGCCTCTTGGCTGCTGTTTCATGCAGTCTCTGGAAAAAGGAAAAAGTAGACTTAAACTTACCCTACTAAAATGTTTTAAAATCCAGGTCACTCATTTCCCAAGAATTTATCTTAAAGCTGATTCCTGCTCTAAAGATAAAAAAGATTTAGAGATCCAAGACCATTCCATATGTGTTCTTTTGTGATTTCTGATGATATTTTATTTAGAAAAAGGTATACTTTTCTCTCTCAGGTATTTCCATTTTGCTACGATAAATAATATCCAGAAATACTCTCTTGAT
Source organism: Erpornis zantholeuca (assembly GCA_013400515.1). Lineage (NCBI taxonomy): Eukaryota > Metazoa > Chordata > Aves > Passeriformes > Timaliidae > Erpornis > Erpornis zantholeuca. The sequence goes on along the minus strand of VZTN01004945.1, from coordinate 110,786 downwards.
GTCCAAAATTATGTATATACCCCTATCCATTTCTGATACTGAATTTGGCAATGCTAAAAAAGAATAATAAAGGGGGGATGTTTTGCTACAAACATCGGTTTTGGAATGAAAACATTTTCATCTATGAGGCTCCATTTGTTCTGCAGTTAACAAATACTTCAATTGACACTGTTGTCAAACCAAGGACATAAAACTGAGAGTGTGATATGTTATCTGCTGCCAATTACGTAAGTTCATGATGCATAAGTTATTGCAAAAAATGGGGTCATGACCCCTAAACCAATTCCTTTTGAAGTTGTAGTTCTTTATAAAACCTCCCGCATATTTGTATATTTTAGTTGGTTAACTCTTAACTGAATTTATGCAAGTGCTTATGAGAATGATTATATGACATTAAAGAAAAAGCAGACCCTTATGTCTACAGAAATACCAATTTGTTGATACGCTTGTAGAGAGGTGAATCTGACTAAAACATGGATTTTAGTCCTAATCAAAGAACTTAATCCAAGTTCTTTAACAAAGACATGCTTGAAAAGAAATATTTTTGACCATCAAATGTAAATATTCAAGTTATTGCAGTATATTATCTAGCAATGAGGTAAGAGGATTAGGACTAAACCTCTCCAGTCCTTGTCTTACCTTTTTTATGATCTTTTATGGCAATTTTACACTAGTCACTGAATTTTCCCTATTGCTTTCAGTTATCTTTCTGTATGACTAAATATGACTAAAAGTCATATTTGCCATGTGAAAATAGTGTGTAAGTAGTAAACTTAAACCTTAATTGGAAAAATGCCAGCAAAACTGAGAAGAATGTTAGATGAAGAAATCACTCCACTTAGAACTGGAGTAGTGGGGTCCTTTATCATGTCTTGGGCAGGTGTTCCAGAAACTNGAATTATGACCTTTGAGATGATTTGACAAAGCCTCTCCTAGAACAGCTAGTAGTCCTTGTTCTTCCTCATTCAGGTCAAGGACTGAAAAACAGGTGTTTCATACTCTATGAAATTACTTCACCAAGTGGTTTTCTTTTTTCCCCTTGCGTTTTTGGGACCCCCTCAACTACCTCTGTTGCTCTGCAACTTGCTAGCTTCATATAAACAGTAACCTATTCACTGACCTGGGGAAAGACCAATGCAATAGTTCAATGGGCAGTCTGAGTTCAAGCCCTTGTTCAATTGATGGTTATTTATTTATACAAAGTGAAACAGGTCCATCAGGAGATGCAGAATACAATAATAGCTTGATATTTTGGTGGTCAGAAAGCTTGTCTGGAATACTGGATTCTGACATCCTGCAGAACAGAAACTTGAAATCTGGACTTCTATGCCACCAGTAGGTGCCATGATCATAGGATGATTATCTAGGAGGGGTGGCAGGTTTCTTACTCTTTGATGTGTTTCATCCTAGGCATGAGAATCTCCCCTAGGTAGGAACTTCATAAGAATTGGTAAGTACCTGCAAAATGTCTGGTCTCAAGAGACTATAATTTCTCAGTGAAAGAATGCATAGCTGTG
>VZTN01004945.1:60663-109168 GCA_013400515.1 Erpornis zantholeuca | reverse complement strand
CCCATCAATGTTCTGAGTTTGAAGGAGGTGTCAACAAGCAGTGCTGGAGGGCATGAGTCTCAGGAAGCCTGCAGAATGCCAAAGCATATGTCTGCATAAGTGTCAGACTTATAAATCAGCTGCTTGTACAAAAGTTTAACAATGGGGAAATGGTCACATTCAAACATTCATTTGGGGATTAGGCTTATGAGTCTGGCTGCTTTTAAACACTTCAGCTGACATTGATATGAAACCAGGGCATAAAACCAGGAGCCTGACATGTGATCTGTTGCCAGTTGCCTTCAAATTACCATGCCTGATGAAAGAAAAAAGAGATGAAGTGAATGGAGAAATGGGACAGGTCATCTGGACTCTGATAATTAATGTTCACTAGAAAATAAAAGTTTTGAAACTTTCCTGGAAATGAAGTTTTATGATCTGCTACAACAGCCCACAGGGGGAATGCTGCAACCTACACATATTGACAATTGTGGTATTACCAGACAATTAATTTTTATGAGTAATTTCCAGAGCAACCCTCAACCATGCAGTCACGCATACAGTGGAACAGTGTGCCATGGAATCGAGACTCAGCTAAAGGCCAAAGATTATACAGATTTATTAATATTTGCAAAAAAGGTCCTAACAGCAGAGAGCAAATTGAGCAACAGAATGGGGAAGAAGGAATGGACTTGACAATAAAATGATCTTTGTAAGGATATGATCCAGAGCATGGTGGACTCAACAGAATGATTTCCATTGATTTTTTTAACATCTTGGATAGATCTCAAGAGAAATGAGACACTCTGTCTTATGCCTTTCCCCCTACTTTCTCCATCTGAATGGAAAATACATTCTTGTTCACAACTGGCATACCCTTTAATGACCAAGAATTACAAGCAAAATGTTGATTACATTTGAGATGTAGAGCCAAGAATCCCTACCTAAGCAGTCCCAGAAGTGGCTCTCCAAGGGCTAAGCAACTGACAAATTCTAACAGTACCTTCATATTTGTACTAGACTCAAAATAGTCTTCCCCTGTACTTAACGTTGCAAATCCATTATGCTTGCTCACTTAAAACACAGAGAATAATGGAGTAACTGGATTTATAATTTCATTTCTCTTAAATCCTTCTCCATATGCACTTTACTTGCAATGGTAATGACCTGTTTAGTTGTCCTGTATTTATGTTTAGTCTAAATAGTAATAGCTGTTACTTTTAAACAGCTATTAAATACTTCAGTAGTTCTTAAACCATGCCAAAGAATACTTGCAATAAAAGAACAATGAGCAGAGATGACTGGAGATGAAGTTGTAGAGTGGAATTTTTTTATATATCACTCAGAAGAAAATAATAGTTCTGTCAAAGTCCCTGTTAAAGGCTGTTAGAGAAAATTATATACTTTGCACTGAGTCTGCATAGATCATGGATTATGGCCCCAAGTGATAGATCTCCAAGATAAGCTTGGTTATCTATTTTCAAAATTTTTCCTTCTGTGGGAACAAAAGATTGCTGCTTAATGTAAGTAATGTTTGAGAAACTCATCCTGCTGTGATAGCAACTCTTATTTCATCTTACACACTGAAGAACATAATTTATCTTAACACTAGGCATTGAGCAAGGCTAGCTGTGGGGAAGTAGTACCAATAGGGTTTCCTTTTACTGCTGAACTCACTTGAAATATGCAGTCAAGCGAAGCCTGGTTTAAGTGCGCTGTTGGTTATTTTCTTTAACATGGTGTGAAAGACCAAGGCTGCTTTATTGCAATGGAAGGATAAGTTACCAGCAAGACATGCTGAGTTGAGGACCTGGTGACAACACAGAAAGAGAAATTGGCATTACTTCCCATCACTTTGGAGATACAAGAATAAACTTCCTTACAGAGACAACCAGAACATTTTCAATGGAGAATGCTCCGTAAAGAGTGCTGCTATGTGGTGGATTGCAGCCTTCTCAGTGTCCAGCAGGTCAGGAGTGAACATTTCCAAGTACCTAAGGACAAGCCCCTCACCTTGCCCAGGCTGTACATGATTGTGCCTGCTTCTCAACTTCTTGTCAATCTAGATTCCATCTGTATCAGAAAGCCCAAATTCCATGGTCTGAGGATTTATCCACTCCCTTCACTAGCATTGCAGGTGCTGGCTTTCACTCTGTCAAATCACTCTGTGTTGCTTCCTCCAGGATCCTGTAAGGTAGCATCAGTGAAGACCGTTGTCCCTCAGCTGGCCTCAACACATACACAAACTCCTTAACAACAGGCATTGGCATCTCCTTGTGCAAGGTGATTGTCCTAGGGGGCACAGCACCAGTACTTCCTAAAGCTTTGCAACAGAGCAGAAAATATGCAGTAGAATTGGATTAAAAGAGCAAAAATGGAAAAGACCTTCAGTTTTCTGCTGTTAGAGCACTGGACATGAAACAGCATTTCCAGTTTAAAGTCTGTCAAATGATGAAGCACAGATAGTGCATTTGGAGTTATCAGTTTAACTTTTGTCCCAGACCTTCCTGAGGACACCGGGAATCCCTCTGTGTTTGATAAGCCACAATAGAGGCTCTTTCTTCGAGGACAGGTAAACACATAGCTGTTAACAGTCAGATTGTAAAGGATAACTGAGCTTACCCAAGGACTTGTTTTCTCAGGTTCATGTGCACTATCAGCTTGAGCTCATCTGTGAAGGTCCCCTTGGGTCATGCAGGTTGAAGTCTTTCTCTTGGTCTCAGGATTTTTTTTAGCAAGTTCCTATCCACAGAGGGGTGGAAGAATGATGCCTGAAAACCTGGCTCTGTTCACTCTATCAGTGTCACAGTAGATCTAGTTTTCTACCAGGGTGCCCCCGTGACTTGAGGAATGAGGGGGACACATACTTTATCTGTAGAAAGTGTATTAAAAATTTGTTATGTTGCCACAAATAACGTCAATATGGAAAATCCTGATTCACAAATCAGCGTTCAAAGGTGAATATGAATTTGCTGGGCAGAGAAAATTATTTAATCCATGTTGTGGAAGAACAAACCCACTAGTATCCTGTTCTTCATTTTATCTGGAGAGTGATGATACAGTTCAAAGATGATATAGTTCTATATCTATGACAAAATTAGTAGATTTTTCTGTGGAGCCCATCCAAATACTACTGAAGCCTCTAGAAAAAAGCCCACAAAACCACACAAAAACAGAAGGTGCTTTTCTGTGCTTGCATACCAAAGGAGATGTGTATCAGTTTTGCTTTTAAACACAAACCTTAGGATGCATCCAGACCCATCCAGCACATGATTACACAGCTGATGTGTACATTTCTCCTTTTTCCACTCTCATCAAAAGGTTCATCAAAGCTGTGGAGATGTTTGATATTCCTGGTGAGATGAGGTCAATGCCCCTCTCTTGGAGCTGATTCATATGAAGTGGAGGCTGAAAGGGGACAGAGGGCATGGGAGAGAATAGGTACTATTTTTAGCACAGAGACATTTATCAGTAGCCCTGGCATCACTGGAAATCAGCAAAGAGAAGTCTCTGTTGGGGACATGATTAATGAAATAATATACAGAAGACATGTGGAGACCTGCAAATAACAGAGTCCCCTATGGTCATGACACTGACACCTGTTTGCATTCAGATTCTATCATACTTGTGTGCCAGTATTTCAGACTTTTTATTTTTTCCCTTAATCTTTTAGGGGGTAGCACAGATGGTGACTTCTCTTGTGTGTTTTGCCCTTTACACTTGTTTCTAGTGACCAGCTGACTGCTTTCATTGTGGCTCTGTTCTTTTCAGAGTGCTATTGATTGTATAGGGCACTTTGTGGGAATCTGGTATAAAGGGATGGCTTTATAAGCCATCGTGGGCTCTAGGTATCTATTTTTGTCAACCTGAGCAATTGTTGCTTAGAAAAATAGACCCCTACTTCCCAGGCTATGTGTTGCTGACCTTGGTTAGTCCGAACTCCTTTGACCTCAGCACAGCTTAAGCGAAGTAACAGCCGAGTCAGCCCCTTTAATTCCAGTCTTTGTGAGGCTCATGTGATAATCATGCACTTGCTCTGTCAGAGGAACCGGCAAACAGCGATTCTGTCTGTACTTGCTCCCTGCAGCAGACCTCTTTCTTGCCTTCTCTCTTCCACCAGATTCCTTTCATTTTGTTGGTTCTATTCAGGAACAAAGAGGTCTTTGTTGAATTGCCTTTGTAGTTTATTTTCCTGAGCCTTGGAAGATAGCAGACTTTTGCCACCGTTTTATCCAATCCTTTATCATATGCACAATACCCCGAATGCTTAACGGAGACTAGTGTGTGTTAGCCTAACTATTTGCTTTTTTTTTTTTTCAGGTTGGGAGCCAAGGCTTACTTCTGGATGCCAAGTTAGGAATAATGGCTGGAGTAAAAACTCAGGGAGGGGTCTGTCCACACAGCTGCAATAAAAGACTCAGTCAGAGGACCTGTAGTCCTCAGTAGATTTCATCTTGTTTTTCATGTTCTCTGGTCTTACCAGGCTCCCTGTGCCTATGTAGAAACCTATTTCATTACAGGTGTAGAACACATCTTCATCAAATGCTCTTTGGGCACATGTTCAAAAAGAGATAAAAATGTATTGGCTGGCCACTACAGCTGTTAATATTTCGCAGCTTTTATCTGAGCCTGTAAAAGTGTTTTGACATGCTAAACTGCAGCGGTCTGCACAGATGCAGAAAGGCAGTTCAAAAGAGTGAGATGAAGGACTCTAATTTATTGATTTTACCTTAAAAGTCTTCTCCAAATCTCAGGCAAGTCAGTAGTGTGGTGAAGACTAAAAAGAGCAGCTGACTCTAATTTTCTCTCCTAACCACTGTCCCAGGTGCTTTCCACATGACCTGCCACTCTACCTATTCCCAACACATAGTTCTTAATGTGTTTTCTTTATTTAATGCATCAAAACATGTTTTTTAAAACAATGGAAAATGTAGCCGTTTCTCAAGGCTGTCCTTGAGTGATAACTTTGTCTGTTTTGTCTATTGCCAGAAGGACACAGTGTGGTCCCAGAGTCTCTGGACAAGGTAATCACTGGGAGTTGCTTCATCACACTTCTTCCCATGAGGGAAGTGATCTATAATCTTTGTTTTTAGTGGAACAGACTAACATCTCTGAAAGTGTCATAGGCATCAAAATGCGGTGCTTCTGAACACTGTTAAAAAAGGTCAGGCAGTGTTTAATCCTGAGAGTGACCTCGTGGACCTTGAGCGAATTTCATCAAGGATGTAGTTAGTCTGTATTTTGCAACACTCTGAAGGAAATAAGGTTGACATTTCAGAGATAAAGCTCACAAGCAGTACCATTCCAGTCACCTAATGCTCTTTGTAAATGGAATTTCTGTGCTGTTTATGTATAAAAAAGTCTCATGTTCAAAACCTAAAACTTTCAGCCTTTACTTGAGCAAAAATTACACAGAAACCAGTATGAATAGTGCCTAGAGCAAAGTGAAATAAAAGTTGGAGGATATTGTGCTGTGTTATTTGGCTTGTGCTGCAAAACTTCAGCAAATTTGTCTCTAGCAAGAAAAGTGAGCAGTTTTGACAGCTTTTATTATATTGAATTACAGTGACAAATAGGGGCATTGGTTTGCAGAACATTTGAAAGCGTGATAAACACAGTCCTAATGAGAAAGATGTTTCTTTTTATTTGACAGAAACACCACTGTTTTTTCTCAAGCATACAAGTGCACCAAAAAAAGACCCGGTTATTTGAGGCAAAATTCCTGAAATATTATTCTCTAAATCTCTAAGCTTTCACTTATTACTTTTTATTCACAGAAGTATTTGATGATTATATTGTCCACAAAAATTTTAGCAGTGATAAAAAAAAATAAAATTGTGAGTTCAAACACAGAGTACCACAGTGTTTTCTTATGAATTTAAGTATGAATTTAAAATCAAACCCACTTTTCAACATTAAAAATCTTATTGTCCAGAGGATAAATGGTTTTTGCAGGGAGGGAATTGCTCTTATATCCCTCATGCAATTATAACCTTTGAATTGTTTAACTCCAGTTTCACCTGCCACAGTGCTTTTTGGACTCTGAAGACTACAGTGAAGAACTTGTACTGCAGAAGAAAATAATTTAACATCCACGTGCACACAACAGTTGTAGCAAGCTCACTAGAGAGAAATCTGTTTGGAAAACAGCTAATGTTATGGGTGCTGCTAAAAATAGCAATAATAGCAAGATAATTTTGCTTATCCACCAGTAACACTTGCAAGTGAAGGCATTCTGCCACAGCTGTTAGGGATTCAATCACTTCTAACAAAGGTGTTTAGTCCAAGATGCTGGCATGTTACATGAGTGTGGATTTCACTGAAAACTGTTTAGTGCTGCTGTCTGTTGTGTTTCTAAACTTGCATCCCTCTCCATCTTCTCTAAAGATAAAGAGTTGTTGTTGCCTGTGCAGGTTCATTCTGTTATGCTGGTCCCACACACAGACCCATATATTCCATCACCTCTTTTACCTTTGATGGCAGTAAAATGGAACCAGGAGGTTATTGCTATTCACACAAGTGTTCACACATTTGAGCCCTCCCCACAGGTACATTTGTATGTGCATCCCCTTCACACATGCATGTCCCTGAGAGAAGATGTGCTTATCTTACTGGTTTTCTAATTTTCTGGGGAATTTTCAGGAGACTTAGCTGAGCTGTGTCTGTGCTGGCTGAGCTATTTCCTTACTTCTTCCTTGCTTTTCACTTGCCCGTTCCTCTCTGTCCTCCCTGCATGCCTGCCTCAAACACTGTAGCCTGCTGAGATCAAGCCCGTGAGCCACCCGGGGCAGGGACACTTCTGCTGGTGCCTCCTGACAGCATTGCCTGTTCTCTGCAAGTTCATCAGTCCAGGAACTCGCTCTGTGTGTGCTGATGCAGTGGGGTGCAGTACCAGCTGAGAGGAAGCTGCCAAGAAAGCCACAGGAGCAGAATGCATATGGAAATGAAGCAAGATATGACAAACCTGCTGCTAGGGCAGCCTCAGCTCACTCAGACCATGCTGAGCAGAGGCACAGCTGAACGAATTTTTCATGTGTTGTCACATCCTCAAAGCTTGTTTTTCAGAGCATAGAAATGCTTTTTGTTGTCTCAGAAGCCACCTCCTGCACATTTACAACTTTTAAATCAGCCTCGCTTGGATTCAGCAGATTTAGGGATAGGGAAATCCTATTAGGTCTTATTATCATTTGAGCTGCCAGAGCAGTATTGTTCTATATGTTAATTTGCCAAGCACTCTGTTCCTGTTTAAATAACTCAATGTAAGCACCATGTAATTATTGTCTGTGCCTCTTAATACACATTAATGTGTTTGAATAAAGATTTTTAATATTTCTCTTAGAGTTCAAACACCTTCCTGCCTCTTTTTAAAGATTTAGCCATTCCTCCTCATCAAGAAGGTCATGTTAATTTTGATGAGGCACTGGAGGAAGGGTGAAGCTACACTGACAGCTTATGCCATATGTCCTTTATATATGTCCAAATTACTTTTGGACTGCCTGTTGAATGAACTGATTCCCTTAAAACAAAATGCAAAAGGAATATTGTCTCTCAAAACCTCTCCAGAAGCACAGTGAGGAAGGAAATGCCTAGTTTGGTTCTTGCACCCAACACAGATTATTCCCAGGGGCTGCTTATAGTGATGTGCAGGAGAATACATGTTTTCCCATGTGCTCAAGCCCTTGGGCAGGCCGGAGAGGTGGGAATAAGCTACCATCACAGGCAGAGAGGGAGTTTACTTGATTCAGATGATTTTAGCCCGATGCAGCTACTCCCTGTCCAGCAGTCTGGTCTCTCAGCTCACACTGTTGCAGCCCCATCTCACTGGGAGACACTTTCCCCTCTCAGCCTCTGCCAGCCATTCCCATCCAGTCACACCCTGGCAGCCTTCTTACTTCATGGTCAGGGTTTCTGCAGAGTTGTGTGCTCTGGCATTGCATGGAGCATCTCTGGGATCTTGGGGCTGTGGTTAGCACTGCTGCCATCCCACAGCAGTGAGGTGGCACCTTCCCTCTTCAGGAGGGTTGCTGCTCTGGCCACATTGAAACCTTCACCAAAGACAGACCTAAAGTAAACAGGTATGTGCCCAAATGTAAGGACCTTTACCTGAGGCCAGTAAAGATGCTGGCCTGATGCAAGGAGACATTCAGGTGGAGACCTTTTAATGCCAGGTGAGAAAGAAGATGTGGCCCTGGAAATGTGTTCCAGAAGGAAGACTGACAGCTCTCACTGACACCCTGGTGACACTTTGCAATGTTGTTGCCAGTGTCCCCACTGCTCTACGCAGCAAACTGTCCAGAGAAAAAGGACCTAATGGTGCTGGTTGACAACAGTTGAACATGTGCCAGATTGTGCCCAGGTGGCCAAGAAGACCAATGGCATCCTGGTTTATATCAGCAGTAGTGTGGCCAGCAGGACCAGGGCAGGGATTGTCCCCCTGTACTCATCACTGGTGAGGCCACACCTTGACTCCTGTGTCCAGTTTTGGGCCCTTCGCTACAAGAAGGGCATTGAGGTGCTGGAGTGTGTCCAGAGAAGGGCAATGGAGCTGGGGAAGGGTCTGGAACACAAGTCTGATTAGGAGCAGTTAAGGGAGCTGGGGGTGTTTAGCCTGGAGAAAAGGAGGCTTGGGGAGACCATATTGCTCTTTACAACTAACTGCCTGAAAGAAGATTGTGGTGAGATTGGGATCAGCCTCTTTTTTTAAAAGTAAGCAGTAGGATGAGAGGAAATGGCCTCAAATTATGCCAGGGGAGGTTTAGATCAGAAACTAGGAAGAATTCGTTCAACAAAAAGCTTGTCAGACATCGGGGAGTGGGGTGCCCAGGGGTGTGGCTGAGTCACCACACCTTGAGGTATTTAAAAGACAAATAAATGCAACACTCCAGGACATGGTTTAATGGTAGACTTGTCAGGGCTCCATTAGTGGTGGGACTTGATGATCTAAAGGTTCTTTTCCAACCTAAGTGGTTGTGATTCGAATTTAGTTGCTGTAGCTGGTGTGCAACAGCATCAAGCTGGAGAGACATCCAGGGCCTGTTGTCTGTGAGTTGAACCTCTCTGCTGGCTGGTGGGTCATCAGGTCTCTTTATAGTGATGGATAAAAAAAGAGAGGGAGAACACGGAAGCACACTTCAAAGAAGGAGATGAGTAGGTAGAAATGAAATGAGGGAGCAATAGCCATGGTTTTGGCTTAGGAATCTGGAGATATACAAGTATATTTGGTTGCCTTAGGGCTAACTCCCTGGTCTGGACAGAGACTGAAGATCCTGGTAGCTGAAACAGAAATGGAAAGAAACCTTTGTACATGCTGTGTGACTGGCAGTGGAGCTGGAAAGGGACACTGCCTCGGAAGGGCATGTGGGGAGAGGAGCAAAAAATGGACACTGCCAGAATGATTTCTTGGTGACCTGGCTTATGGGTGGCTTACTGGTGGACTGGAATGGGTTATGCAAGAGGCTTCAATGACCTGTCCAGCCTGTCGCCCCAGATTTGTCATGCTGAGGTCAAGTAGCTGATCACATGCTCTCCTGGGAGCTTGCAGGCAGCCAGACCCATACTTGTATTGATACAGTGCCTGAATCTCTGTAGGAGATTGTCAGTAGAGCTCGCCCAGGTGCCAAAAAGTGTTCTGCTGCCAGTATCTGAGGTAGGACGAAAACCTTAGCTCCTGTGGCACAGAGCAGTGTTTCAAATAGCTGTTCTTTTGCAGGTGTCTGGTGTACTTGCCAGTTATCTCTGAGCCTTCTATTTAGGGCTTAGAAAGGGGGAAAAGTGGAAATCTTTTTGCTGAGGTATTTCTGGAGGATACTAAGGAGTTCCATTAGTTTGTTTGGGAATCTAGAGAGTGCATATTGGGTAAGAGCCTGTATCAGCCTTTGTATTTTCAGTGGGCACGTTTCATGAACAGACCAGCTGGCTAATCTCATAGACCTCTATCACAATTACACCCATGACTAGTAATAGTGAGCCTTGAACTGGTTATCAGCAACTACTGAGAATTTTAGAGTGGCAAAACTCTCTAAGGCAACTGCAGAAGTTTTCTCTTTCACTATAGGTTTGTAGAAGGGGAACTGCAGGAAGCCCTGAAGTTGGTCTGATGTATACAGAAGTGTTGCCTCTGTCAAGGTAATCCTACATGCACAGCACAAACTCTTCGAGGGAGAATGGACACCTCCTGTGAGCATGAAGAGACTGACATGAAGAAGGGTTAACACTGTGTCCCATGTCTGCCATCAGTCTGGGACAGCTGCCCTTATCTATGGCATCAGTCTTGTCTATGCTCTAGAGGTCCACCTGAGCAAGTCTGTCCACCTGACACGATGGACTGTTTTTAAGACGGCAGAACTTGTGCTATGTGGGAAACAGTAGCAAGGGCCATAGGGATGAGCAAAAGCAACTTGTTCAGTAGAGGTGAAAAAAGTGGGAGCAGTGGTGATGCTGCTGCTGCCTGCACGTTGGACAATGGATACCAGAAAGCTTGGAGCACAGCCCACCTTTAATGTGCTTGCTGTGCTGTGGAACACACAAGGGATGAGTGTGCTGTGTGGGTCAAACTGCAGCTGTGCATGGGGTGGTTCAGAGGCTGGGGCTCACTCTGGTTGCTGCTTGGTGGAAGTAACCCTGGCCAGTGAGACATGGACTCTCTGCATTACTGACAGTGAGAGAGGAATATCTGTCCTGTTACATTAACAGGGAATGGATTTGGACTTCCTAAGTCTCTGTTAGATTCTACTGCAACTCCAGCGCTTGAATCTGTTTCTTGTATTGTACATTATTCTCCTCTGGAAAACCCCTCTTTCTCTGTATAGGAAGCACAAAGAATAAGCCACAACAGACGTTATTAAGTTATCCAAGAGATGTTGTGCAGGACAGTATCCCTGAAAGTCATCCCTTGCTCCAAGGAAAGATCACACTTAACCAGATGGTCCCTGAGAGAAATTCTTGTAACTCCTCCCTGCCACCTCCACTGATGCAGCATCAACTACACACTGAGGCTTCAAAGCTTCACTCCCCGCAAACCTTGCACTTCATATATTTTTGCTCTCCTGACCTCTCAGTGTATCTTTGCGGCAAGTCAAGATTAAAATTTCTTGTCCAACTCTTGCTGCATATGGCAATGTGTTCTTTTGGTAACAGCCTTTCCTTCATATTAGACAACTCTTTGGAGGCCTCTTTCTCTCTGACAAGGCCTCCCTTTTCCAAAGCACTTAATCTTCCTGCTGTGCTCCACTGGCCTCTCTGGCTCCCCTGCACTGATCTTCTGGTGTGAGCTTTGCGTCCCTGTTGACCTTGTTAGCAATTTAGGTCTAACATTTGATGCTGAACACAAACCTAGGATTGAGGCGACTTGCTCCAAAGACTGGGATCCTGGCAGGGTTCTAGCATGTGGTGCTCCTAAAGAATAATAACTCCATGAGGATTTGGTGACCCCTCTGTAAGACCCGAAGAAGAGAGTGCTAGCCAAGGCCTGGGGAGTTCTGTGGCATGTTGGCCCTCCCTGCTCCATCTGCTTTCTATTGCGCTTGAAAAGGAAATGAACTGAGCTAAATGATTTCAAAGTGACATTCTCCACACTGCACTCTAATTCCGTAATTGCCAGCTCCATGCAGTTCCCACTACTAAAATGTTTAAAATAAAAGCCTTCAAAAAGAGCCAAACCTTCGAAAGGCCATGCACCACCTCTGCTGGAGTAGTAAAATGATGGCAGAATAATTTCCACATGCAGTGGATGGGTGTTTGGTTGTTTGGGGGTTGAGCATAGTATCTTCCTTTGCCAGGAATTTCTCTAAGTTGGGAATCAAAATTACTTTTTTGTAATTTTTTGTGGAGAGAGGGGTGAAATAAATTTTTACTCTCTGCCCTTTGATCTGATTAATTTCTCATGTGCAGTTCTGTAAATGCCTCTGTAGCAATGATAGCAGTGGCTTGGTTCAGTCTAACATCCATTAACAGCATCTTCAATGTGATGTAACCTCTGGGACAAGAAAGATGATGCTCAGCCAGTTGACAGCAGGCAGTGACCGAATATGTGCTGGCCAGTGGTGGTTTATACATCATGGCTCAGGAACTGAGACACTTCAGCATGCAAACCTGCAAGACTAATTGTGACTTTTCCTAACCCATTAGCTGGTTTGTGTTGCATTCTTCCTCTAATGTTATCTCCATTTTCTCCATGCACACCTTGTGTTTTCTCTTCCCTTGTGTATTTGGTGAGTTTTTTAAATTTCTTTAAATCTTCCTCTGAAACAGTTCTGCATTTTTAGCATAATGTGTCTAACAGCATGATTGACTTTGCTGTGTAGTATTGGGTCTACTTCTGGAATTCATCAATTTATGGTAAAGACTCTTGTATGTATTCCATTAAGTGAATGTATATCTTGCCATACCTTTAAACAACTCTGCTGGTTTTGACAGAGAGAGTTCAACTCTTTTCTTAAAGTAAAAAACAACCAGAATAAAAATAGCAAGCAATCTTTTCAGCAATGAGCAGTCAGAATTTATGTTCTCATTGTGCACAGCTCTGAAGATGTGATGATTCCATTCAGCTGAGCATCAACAAGATCAAAAGATTTTGTTGAAGTGTAACTGTCACTTTGATCAGAACTGTATTCGAAACTTAATGAAATGAGTGGCTTCTTTTGACAGTTGCTTCTTTTGACTATTTCTAGTTGTGGTTTTGATACTATGGGAAAATAACCTGACCCTGTTGAGTCCAAACACTCTGGTTGGATTTTGGGTGAGAGATTAGATCAGGCTTTCCTTTTTTTCCTCCAGTAAATACAGTTGTCTTGAATTTTGCCTAGAATTTTGGATCTATCAGCTGATTTCTGAAGTTAGACTTTTTTTTTTTTTTCCTTTTTGTCCTGATCACGAGTTATTTAATTAATTTCAGATTTTACAGCATTTTCAATAATTCTGAAATGCTGTTTCCTAGTCTGGATAGGAGAAATGATAAGGCCCTAGCTTGAGACTTGAAAAATTGTGATAGAATTATGTGGAAAGATCTGTCCATATTTGGTGTGAGGGTACAATGACTTGAAGTTTGGTTTTTTTTCACTTCCATTGTGCTTGACTTTACAAAATCACTGTGGAGGCTAGACAAGACTGTAGGATAGAGCTGGTTTGGGAAGTTGGAGTCAGGAATGAACAATGCAGGTCTCTCTACAGGAAGATTTTTGAATGACCTTTGCATCCTCTCACTGAGGTTGTGACTGAATTTGTCTTTGAAGTAATTTACCCCCAGCTAAATATAAATGCTTGGGAACAAATCAACCTTCTTTTTTTCAGCTTAATTCTGAAGTTATCTATTAAACTCTTGGTTCAGTGTATTCTGCATTCTTTTTTTGGACTGTGATCATAGTTTCTCTGGAAAAACCAATTTTTCTTCACTTGCAATTTGGTTTTAACTCTTTTGAATACCTCTAAAAGTCTCAAATTTAATGTTGGGACATTATTTTCCTCAAGTCTTTTCTTTTACCTTGTGGTGTAATACTTACAGCACTACCATATTACACACAACCTGATGGTGATCTCAACTTTTAAAAAATGCTGAACAATCAATAAGTGCCTGCAGATGAGGTACTCCAAAGGGTCTTCTCTTTCCTCCTATTCTCTACAAACAGCATCTGCAGTCATGTTCAGTGGTTCAACTGACTAGATTTGGGACAAATGAACATCCTGAATTTGGATGCTCAGTTCTGAACTTTATGGAGTTTAAAATATTTATTGCATGATAGACTTGAATTCTGATGGTAACCAGACCAGAGTTTCCCATGACTTTAATTTTGCTGCTCCTGACATGGAGACCACCTTCAGAGCTGCTGGTGCAAATGTTACACACCTGTCCTCACTCTTAGAAGACACACCAGTAGCACTCATCTTCAATGTCTGCTTTTTTCATCAGAAGTCAGCTGGAAATTTTGATGGTATTGACTCTGTGGTGATGAAGATAAGACACCTGCCTTGTCCAGAGCTTGAACCGTCCCCAGGTCCTCTGCAGAACGAGCTTTGTGTTGGAACGCCCATGTACTTTTTTCCCCCAAAGTGACATCTTTCAACAAGGGTTGGTACCAGGTTTCTCTGAAAAATTAAGCAGATGGCTAAACATTACCTTGTGGCCTGAGGGCTATGGCCTTTTGAAAGAATCTTGTTTAAAAAAACAAAGAGGAAAGACCCAAACAGGAAGAGTTTTGAGTTGTCTTCAGCAAAAGTAGCACTTGGTAGCAGAATGGTGTGACACCTTGTATCCCTCACAAGGAATATATCTAAATTCCAAGTTCATGAACTCTGGAGAGGAGTCAAGTGTCTGAAGAGAGTTTCTTTGCTCATAGGTCCAAAACTTGTGCATTCAGAGAGCAGGGCAGACAGCTTGTCTCCACTTTCCTTGGGAGTGCGTTGGCAGATCTTGCCTGGCTGCTTCTGACAGTCAGTATTTCCCACTGCAGAGCCTGCTGCTGCCTCCTCCTGCTGTCTCTCAGCAGCCTGTGAAGCCCAGCAGACAGTGTGGACCCTGCCATTCACAACTCATGTTCACTAGCCCATGTCCAGTGCGTGCTGTAATCCCAGCATTTGCTAAACAAAAGAGAATATGGCTGTTCCTGCATTTCTGCTGTGTAGATGTGCTCCTCACAGTCCAGGTGAGGCAGGACTGCCTGGCCTCTGCTGTCACAGCCATGGGGATGAGCCATGAAATTTCCTCCTAATTCCTAGGTTGCTTTATGCCCTGAAGCTTGAAAGCATAAAGCTTTCCTAAGCACTTTGGCTTTCTCAAATGCTTGTAATTCTGTGTATTTTTTATTACCCATGTGAAGGTTTCCACCAATGTAACTTCATGGATTTCTAGCAGAATAGTCTTGATTGCTAGCCATGTGAGAGGAGGATTGTATTCCAGGACTTTTCAGCCTGGGACAATTATATTTTCAATTGGAAACAACAGCATTTTCTAAATAGACATTTTCAAACCTAATTTATTCTGCTATTTAAGCTCCACCAATGTATTTCATTGATATTTTGATTTCTTGGTCTGTTTTTGGATGGAAATGAAAGTTGAAATAACAAGATTCCCTCCAAATTGGAAATTCTGCCTTTTGATTAGGTCTTATGCAGCATGGGATTCTTTTTTTTCCCTAATTTAACACACACACAGGCATATATATATACATCTCTCTGTAATGAGCACCTTAGGAGCCTAAATAAAAGTTTATTACAACTGTTACTTGTAACTGCATTTGGCAATTTACCAACAAATGAAGAAATGTCCAATTTTGATCCAGCAGGAATTGTATAGTAACTTCATGAATAAGCTTCATATTGATCAACTCTCAAAAATATCTTGTAAGGAATGCAATAAAAACTTGAGAATAGAACACTTGTGTATTTACAAGCTAAACACAGCTTGCAGTGAAGAAAGCAAAAGAAGTAAAACCATGATACCAAGGTCAGTCTCATGTCCCTGAGATTTTTCTGTGTGGGAATTTGGCACAAGCAGATCTACTATGGCAAAATTAGTGTGTTTTGAGCATGCCGAACATCCCTTTCAATCTCCCCCAGGCAGCTGTTTAACACTCCCATCTTTGTTGCTGCATTCCTCTTCTTCGTTTCTGATGTTTGGAGCTGTTGCTCTGCTGACCTTCATCCTTCCCAAATCAACTTCTCTGCTTTGCAGACCTTTTTTTTTCCTTTTTCTTTTTTTTTTTTTTTTTTTTTTTTTTTTAAAGCAAAGGCTGGCCTATGTATCTTTAAGCATTTAGTTCAAAACCTTTGCTTCATGTTTTACTTTCCCCGCTTCCTTCTCATTCCCCCTCTATCCCCAGGCTTTCCAAGACTGTGGAACTTGCCTTTAGGAGAAGGCCTTGAAGGGTGACAGGGCAACCAAGAGGGCATCTTCATGGTTAGGAATACACAGGGGAAAGTAATTCCACTTTGTCTCTCTCCCTCCAGCTAATACCGGAAGCTTTCTGTTGAGATGTGGTTGCATGATAGCTTAGGTACTCCTCTTCCCTGGGGGTCACTGGGGACAATGGGTGTTGAGCATCTCTGAAAATCTTTCTTCTTAGGAAGCCCTGCCTAGAAGGGCTGGGCTAGGTCAGGCTTGGCCCCACATGGCTACAGGTCGACTGAATTGGGCCCGGTCTCACCTGACATATGCCAACCCAATGGCTCAGCTAGTCTTTGGCTATTTTTGTCTTTTCTCTAGGGAGACAGCTTGACTGCTTAACACAGTGCTTAATTCTCAGGTCATGATCTGCATGTCTTCAGGTCATAGGGGAATTTTGGCTTGCCAAGTGTTAAACCTTCTGTGTTTATAAGCATTAAACCTTAATGTGGTAACTGCTGGCTGCTCTCTGTGTTTTGTTCCAATCTTGTGAAGACTATGACATTTAGCTCAAGGGCACTGCAGACAGTAACTCAAGCTTTGTTTAAGACATGGCAGATAAAAATTTTTCATGCTACTAACATATTATGGTAATGTGGGACACTATGCAGTCTAAATACAAAACTAGCATGTTACGAGAATGAGGTATTTGATATATTCTTGCCAAGGAAAATATTTACTTATTTTTATAATATCGATTTGTACTTCATTAAAAAAGCACCTTATTTTGTTAGCTTTTGTGTGAATTACAGGATGCAACCTTAAATTTATTTTTAAAATAAAAACCACATCATGCAGTCATTTCTACACAATGTGGGAGTGCTGACCTCTTTAATCACTTCCAAAGAACATTTCTGGTTGCCCTTTCCAGGCTCTGCAGAGCTGTCAGCCTGCAGGTGACTGACATGTGGGGAGGACTCAGTCTCTTCAGACTTCCCACCTTCTTATTTCTCTGATAGCTTTGGATCAGCATAAAATTCTTTTCCCACTGAGCATCTGCTGACCTCAGTGATCTGCTGAAGTCAATCAGCCTCTGCTGACCTCAGTGATTTCCCTAAGAGCTGTCGTGTATAGGGAGGCTTTCCTGTCCTTAAGACCCGTATGTTAAGGGCCTATCCCAAACCTCACTGAGTCGATGGCAAGCCTTTAACCAACCTAAATAGGCTTTAAATTGAGTCTTATTGCAGAATTTGCTAGTGGAATACAATGGGGATTTTGTGTCCTGGCATGTTTTAAGCAGAAGGGCTTTTCTGCTTCTGGACAAAGAGGGTAAAGCTTTATTTGTATGGGACGGGATAAGTTCCTGATGTGGGTCCAAGGATGTACTTGTATGTAAGAGACCATGAACAACTCCTTAGCGAGCTCTGAGAATTGTTTAAAAATCCACTTGGCACTTTTTAATCTAGCTACAAAAATGTGTGCAAATCTTATTTCAAGGTAAGTGGAAAAAAAAAACAAATACTGAGCTATTAAATTTAATCTCTATCCAGAACACTGTAATAAACAAAGAAGGACGAAAATACCTAACTACCAAAGAACCTTGCAAACCGGCCTCCACAACATACAAGGTCTTTTAAGTTTGTGTTTGTCTGGACTCCGATGCCTGGTTGCACACTATAAGTTTGCAGGTGGTATTTCTGTTTGATTTCATTCAGACCTCCAAAGACACCTCTTCTCCAGGTGGAAATGTGTGGAGGTGTTACTTAGCTGTATGAGAGGGTCTTACACAAGTGCTTGGATGAAGTCTAGCTAATAAAAGCGGTGATTGTTTTGCCTGGTATGTCCTGTTTAAGGGACAAGACCTATACCACAAGGTACTTTGTTCTTTTCCATGTTATGGAGCAACTGCTGGCACATTGCAATGTGTTCTTACTGGAAGCCAAATTCTGATCTCATTTTAAATGTACAGATTTTATAGAATATGAGAGGCTCGGGTGCGTGTAAATGAGATCAGGAGTTGACTTCATTTTTCAGAAATTTAAAGTGAAATATAACCATAGGAAAAGAGAGGTGAAAGGGTCCTCAACAGAACCTCAGTCACTGGTGCCTAACAAAGTAGGACCAATTATGCCTGGGTCATTCCTGTCAGCTGTTCATTTAACCTGTACTAGAAGATAACACAGTGCAGAAAAATCAAGATGATATATTTCAATGCCCAGATTATATACTGCATCTGAATTTTCCCTACTCCAATCTTAACCCTATTCCTTTTTGTCCTACCATGTAATATCACAATCCTGATTTTTTTATTGCTAGGAATATTTTCCTGTGTTGTGTATCTGGAGGTGTTCACAGACATGTTTTCCAACAGAACAATTGTAATTTAATTAAGGTGCTATGAGGCAACAAGAATAGAAACTATTATATCTACTAACAACAGTCATATTTCTGCTTATCAGAGTAATAGCAAACCAATTTAATTAAATGCATTGGCTCAGTCAAGTGAGTTTGCAGTCTGAATTTGCCATTCCTGTTAATAGAGCCAAATTTGTTTATTTTTAGGGATTCCAGAAATTCATGTAACCATTTTCCAAGAATGGCTTTTGTCAGCAGACTGATAGTAGTGTTGAATCATTTGTGCTGGTTGTAACAAGGATTTCTGTTCCCGAAGAGGTATTCATTGAAAGGCAGGAGTACGTGCAGTTACAGACCATGATGGGCATGTACAATGTTGCTGATGTGAAGAGGACACAGGGGCCTTTAAAAGAAAACCATACAGACCACAGAGAGAAGGGGATTCAAGGTAGGGCACCATGAACTTGGCAAAGGACATGAATACTTTGTCCCTGCAATGGAAGCTTTCTAAAAATGCCTCAGTGTTGGCTCTGCTCCACTGACATCAGTGAAGCTGGAAGACATAGTAATAGCCTAAAAGATCAAAAGCATGAGTGGGAGTTCTCTGCTGTGCCATCCTGGTGGAGCTGGAGAAGGGCTCTAAACAGTGGAGAATCCTTAGTGATTGTCCCGACTATAGACAGGACCCCATGGAGCTTCTAGGAGTTAAATCTGCAGGAAATAAAAGGAGGGTGAGGGAATGTGAGAGATGCAGTGCAAACCATTCCTAATAGGAGTAAAACTGAACACAGCTCAAAATATAATATACAGCATATAATTGAAAAAGATGTTTTTTGAATGAACAAAAACCTTTAAATCCTTTAGTGTGTGTTCTCTGAGCTGTAGAATGTTCTGATTGTTAAGGCAATTAGCTTTTAAAAATAGTTATTTTTTTAGATTTTAATTACATGCTGCATTTTGCCTTTGTTATTAGATGGGGTCAGTAAGGTTACTGAAGTAATTATTGCGCTCTGCTTGGCACTGGTTAAAGCATAACTGGAGTAACTGCATTCAATTCTGTATGAAAAAACATGGACAAATTGAAGAATTTAGAGTGGAAGAAAGATGGTAAGAAGTCTGGCATTCAGATCTAAGAGGAAAGGTTAAGATAACTTGGCACCTTTAGCCTAAAGGCAAAAGTAGAGTGTGGGGAACGTAACAATGGGAGACATAAAGGAATGTTATAAAGAGGACAAGAATCAATTATTCTCATTAGTCAACAAAGATGGGACAAATAATAATTGGCTGAAGCAGAAGGGAAGTTTTAGGTTAAATATTAGGCAAAACTGTAGAGGAACTGTTCGGCAGTTGGACAAGCTGCCAAGAGCTGTTGGACAATCACTGTCATTGGAGTTGTTCAAGGCCAGACATCCATCTGCAGGAACAGTTATAGAATAATTAGATCAATCCTGCCACAGACAGAAGGGTAGGCAAGGGGTCCTTCTGGCCTCAGTGACCAAGATTTTGTTATGGATCTACTTTTTCAGGATACATGCCCACCTGCTATTTTGTAAACTCTGGGGTCTGCTGCAGCCTTCACCAAAATCAAGGAGAGCAGCGATTTAAAGCTGCTCTTCATAGGGTCAGAAAACATGTGAGACATAAAATTATCCCCTGATCTGTAGCCATGCATTTCTTTTTATGGCTTCTTAGAATGAGACTTCCTCTCCTCTGGGTGTCTTTGCTTTGTCCCTTTGAAAATATGAGCTCTGGGAGCATAAAGTTGTAACCAAAACGGAGTAGAATGGCTTTGGACTTATTCATTGCTATTCACTACTTTATGGCATCTTTTAGAAGTTGAATTGTAAATAACGTCTGTGTTTTATTGACAATATGCTTCTCATCTTCCCTACTACTTATATGGAAGAAACCAATCATGCCAAGTGCAGACTCTGCCTTCGTGGTGTCAGCAGATCTCTTCCTATGGATCTGTTGAGATGCTGAAAGCAAAGCAAGCCTGGAGTAACTCTACAAAAATTTGCTGTACTATACAAAGTTTGCCAGCTGGATTGGACCCAGAGATTGGCCTGGACAGGTTCTTCTTCCAACTGCATAGCAAATGTCAAAGCATGGCTCCAAATAGTGGTCACCGGGTTTGCAAGCAGAGCAGATAATTTTTAGAGGTACATCACACTGTTTTCAGCACATCTGAGATTGGAATCTGGCTGCATGATGGACAAAAAATGAGATGGCTTATGTGTGCTCTGAGAGGCACTGCAGAGATCATACAAAGGGCAGTGAGCTAATTTGTATTGCTAAGAGTGGTCTTAAAATGGTAAGTATGTATGAGATTATAAACCATGAGCCCAGCTTGTTTATTTTTCCCCTCTAGTGCTAATGAAAAACAAAGTAGTCTTAGTGTTTTGTGAGATCCTGGTGCAATGCAAGCAATCATTTGGCTGGCTAATTGGGAGGCAGAGGCACAGTATGACACCAGCTGTGTTAAAAAAAATTTTAAAAAAGGAAAGAAAAAGAAAAAAAAAACTGAATGAAAGAGAGCCAGTGATAAGGATTTTAAACCCCCAGAATAATGGCAAAGTTGTACAAAATCCTTGAATTTGCCAAGTCTCATAACACTGAGCTACCCCTAATGTTTGGAATGCCTTGGCTGGCTGTGCTCTGTCCACTTCTATCTGGTAATGTTATCTCAGCGATACAGGGACGTGTCTGCAGTGGAGATTACCTCTCTGCTGAGTCAGGAGACCAGAAAACAGCCACAGAGCAGGAGATGCTACTGCAATGTGATGCACCACCCAATGTGCAAAGTGAGCAAGCCCATGACTGGAACCATGGGATGCCTTTACCAAGTTCCATTGCTCTTTTTTTATTTCACACTCCCATTTCCTGTGGCACAAAGCAAAAGGTGCTGATGTGCTTTGAGGGGGGCTGCACAGGAGGGTTCCCGTGTGACTTGGGAACCCTGGGAAATCTGAGCAGACAAAAGCCTCCTGGGGAAGTGGCAATGGGTCTGTGTGATGGCTGGTTACTTCCAGCCAAGAGGCAGGAAGGGCTGTTAGTCCTGCAATTTGCTCCCCATCGAGGCCCTTGTACGTCCAGGGGCTCAGTGAGGAACCATGGCAGTGTCGTCTCCAGGCTTCATTCCCTCACTCTGAGGATGCTCAGATCATCTTCTGCAAAGTGGGTAAAGGGGCAGGGAAGATATTTCACCAGGCCTGGTTTTCTGCCCTAGTAGTGTTGAAAGAGACCATTTCATAGCATAAACTTTGTACTTCTTTTCTAAAAGCATATTGTATACTTGATGAAAAACTAATATTTAACATTCATTAAAAATAAGCAGACAGTGGCCTTTGAATTTAGTTATCCTTGGAAAATATTATTGATATATATATGTCTAACAGGTCATGCATCTAACAGGGGAGGAATGAACCTTTTCTTCTGTAACATCTATTAATGAGTCTACGTGCAAAACTTCTTCCAATGGTTTTTGGAACTATAAACCCTTCCTTTCTTGGCTTAGTTCTTCAGGCTTTGCTAACCCACTTTTTTTTTGATGCTGTGTCATCCTGGACTAATTCACACGTGAATGTGAGGGGGAAGAGTACCTTCACCACCCCTTCAGTGCTGAACTGAAGCAGTCTGGAGGGCCAAGGGGCCAGGCATTACTACCTACAAAAGCGGCTGATGTCCTAGTGCGGAAGGCAACGCAGTCCCAACACCACCGGGACTTAATAACTCAGAGCTGCTTGGTGTGCCCATCCCTTCTGTGCTTGTGGGTCTCCTTGCCCGCTAGAACCACTTTAACCTCGGGCACCCTCAGGACCCAACCCCCTCGCATTCAATTCGCTGGGGAACTTGTGACATAAGAGCATTCAGCCTCTGCCTGCTCTGGCTTTTTCTGTGGAGGGGGTGTTTTATACAAGATTTCTGCTACAACGTTGAAAGACTAGAGGAAGAAAATCTGACATGACTTAGGAGTAGCACAAACGAGTCATAGGAAACTCACTCTAGAGATATCTCCAGAGACTAGTCAAGACAAAAGTTACAGCACAAGCATTTGGAAGGGGGCCACTGCAAACAATTTGTCCTCATTCCAGTTGAGCAACTGTAAGCAGGGACATTTTCAACACAGGCCATTTAGGGACAGAAGGAAAGATTGGATGGCACTAAAAGAAACTACACAAATACGTGGTGATAGGATGACTCGGCCACCCGCCACACATCCTCTACTGCTTCGTTTTTCTTTCTCCTATCATCCTGACATCTGAAAAGGTTCCACCCCAACACAGCAGCACAGCAGAGACCAGCATAAATTAACTCCAGGTGACAAAACCACCTTCCTCATCTGGCCTCCGTTTGCAAGGAAGGAGGACAGAGGTCATATGTGTGTCAGAACCTGAGGACAACGGGGTGAAAAAAGACCTGAGGACAATGGGGTAAAAAAGGATTTTGCTTGTCTAAGTGAGCACTATA
The DNA here is from genome assembly GCA_013400515.1 of Erpornis zantholeuca. Taxonomy (NCBI): domain Eukaryota; kingdom Metazoa; phylum Chordata; class Aves; order Passeriformes; family Timaliidae; genus Erpornis; species Erpornis zantholeuca. The sequence continues at coordinate 86,550 of VZTN01004945.1, read as the reverse complement.
ACAAACATAGGGAGAAAAGATGCTTTTCTCTGTATTTTTCTCCCTGAGTTTTTGGGTTTAAAGGACTGCAGTCATCCTGTTTTTTGAGGAAATACTTGAATACCGTTATTCCAATTTCTTTAATCCTTCTCTTCCCCCTCATTTACAAGCTGTTCCTGCTCTACTATTTTCCTCAGCATGCCAAGGCACCATACCTTTCTGTGGAAAATTTCTGCCACCCTCTCTTATTTTGTATTCATGCTGCATAAATAAGAACAAGACCTCCCTCCAGCACCTTGGCATGAGGTGGAGAGTTAGGTGGGAGGACGGTGCGTGATAGAAATATTATGTAAGCAAAGTTTGAATGTCTGTAGACCTAGCTCTAGACAGCCGTTTTCCACAGATTTTTTAAAACTGCTTCTTTTTTCTATTTTTTCTCCCTTCTGAGCATCACATCACAATACGGTTTCATTCAGTGAGGAGCTGGCATTCAGGGCCTGGATGGCTTAGCTGGCCCAGATAGAGTGCCTTTCATCTGTAGGTCATTGCTTTGAATTCTGCCCACATTTTTGGCTACTAGGAGTTCTTCTCTTCTGATGGCAGTGCAGGAGCATATGCAAAATTGCTAGGAAGTCTCTGATCCTAGACACCATGTCTAGATCATAAAAGCTACCATAACAATGAGTCTAAATGGCACCCCTCTTGGCAGCTGAGGCAGAGGCCAAACAATAAAAGGACTATGGAGAATGGGCTACTGTCTGGCATCTATAAGCTAAGAGTGAGGAACACTAGTGAGGGAGTGTGAGAAAGTATGCACACCCCATGAAGGCTCTTTTGGGTGAAGAAAGAGGATTTCAGTCTCCTAGGCTGAAAGGCCAACACCTTTCGATAGCAGATGAATCATTTACAAATGTGAGAACAAAACCATTGTTAGTCCTCGTGCCTTTAACAATGTTGCTTCCTGTTGGCATCTTTTGCTTACTAATAACACAGTCCCACGATTTGTATCTTCACAGTGCTGCACGAGCACTAACTAATTAATCCTTTTTCACCCCTTTGAGGCAAGAGATTTTTTATTTTTAATGGTCTGTAGTGGAGACATCTAGCTTAAAAAAGATTGCAGATCTGTTTATAAAAGCTACATTATGCTGACTACACAGTGTATGTTAACATTACGATTTATTCTTTGATACAACTATTCCAGTTCAGGTAGGCTACACCCAGTTATATGTTTTGCTGAACTGAGGTCTTAATTAAAATAAATGTGTACTAAATCTTGGGAAGAAAACTGAAAACAAGTCAGAGTAGGCCAGGGTAACAGTATAATGATACGAAACAAACAAACAGCCCCTCCTTTCTGCCCCCCCAAACAAATCAACTCCCCTTCACTGGAATAATCTCTGGCTGTCTGACCTTATTTATTCAGATGCTGACATGAATCATCATCTGAGCAAGTACTCCCTCCTACACCTGCAGTACTTGGGGTTATAGTTCTCCTTGGTTTTCTGCAGCAATAAGAGCTCAGTGTTACTTGGAGCCGTCTCCATCTGGCAGGCCATGAAGTCCACAAAAGCACAGAGGTCTTTCTGTAAAAAATGGAGACAGCCCAGATTGCTTTCCATTTACACAACATCTCAAGAGGACTCTGAAGTTCTCTCTTTTGCAGTTACAGTCAAGTGTGCAGTCTTTTTCTCTCCTATCTACTTTTTGTGTGATGACCTCTTCTTGGGGTAAAGAACTGCGTGGGTGAGTTTGGGGGGAGGGGTTGTTCTTCTCTGGAAAGCCAAATTGCAGGATGCAGCACATCTTGAGCTTGGCAGCCTTTCACGCTTCCCCAAGAGGCAGCTGAAGGGCCCAAGCAGGGGTAAGACGTTATCAGCTCACTTCTACCCTGCCAGAGCATATCTTTACACACAGATAGTGACACACTGCCTGCACCACACTTGACCTTCGTGGGCCAAAGGAGATCCTTGCTGGCAGCTCAGGGAATATCTCATGTCATCTGAACGCTGTTACAAGGCCGAGTACTTAATGAACGAGTAGCTCTGCAGTGTTAGCCATAAAGTGTGTACAAAAGTGAAGCAGAAGTTAAACATTATGTTATCTGCCAGTCATTCACTGTTTGGAGAGAATATCCCAAGAGCATGGCTGAGCATTGGTGTCATAAAGATCTATACGTTGCTGTTGAAATGAGGTCATTTGTCACCATCTGGGATTATACCACTAGCAGTATATGAGTGTATTCGGCTCCATGTTTCAGCCATATGGAAAAAGTGTAATATAGTGAGAAATTCAATCCTTTAATGGAATCCAGAACACCCTCCAGAATGTTTTCCTCAGTTTTATTTCTTTGCAATGCAGACTTAATAACCACTGATGTAGCATTTAAATTGGAAGAGATGCGACATCTAGATAAACTGGGAGATCTGCTGATACCAACTGCCTTCTGATAGGAAAATCCCCCGCTGCTTCAGTGGAAAAACCCCACCAGGCTTACTAGAGCCAGAGGAAGGGTATGGCACAGCTGTGGCATGCATTAACCTCTTTTGACTTTTGCCTCTGTAGGCACCCCGAAGGGCTCCCTTATCACAACAGAAATATTCTCAAGTAATTATCATTCTGGAAATTGTCACCCCTTTTGTACACTGAAAAGGCAAAATTCTAAAAGTATAAAAAAATTGTGATTTGTGATAAAAATCACAAATGCAAATGCACTGTTGGTGCACGAGAAAGCAGGAGTCCTTGTGTCCTTCCCTGTCACCTAACCCTCTTTATAGACTACATTTGTCGTAGAGTATTCATGTTGATATGATCTCACTGCTTCTAGGAGACTTGGTTGGCCTTTGCAAATCCATCTGCAGCTGTAACACATCAAAATGGTCATAATTTTGAACTCAAAAGCAAAAATGCTTCATTCTATAGTATTTCCTGGTGCTTCCAGGCCAGCTTCCCCATAGCTGAATAGAGTATATGAAACTGGATTTGGAGTTAAGGATTTGGAGTGATGGTGAAGCTGGGAGGAGTACCTGTAAGAAATTAGCTCCTTCGATCGAGAAGAAATTATGTCTGGACCAAACCCTGTGGCTGGCTGACTGTTATCAGGAGCGTCTGAAGGAATTTGGTGTAATTCTGACCTTGACATCTCCAAAGAGGCTGTTACCTAGACCTACCTGGCATGGCATCGTGGTCTCATGCCAGAAAAATGGAAATAATCCCTGAAAGAGATAGTGGGGTTTTCTGAGGCCAGGAGCAAATAATACATGTTTCTGTCTGGGAAAGGTACAAATAGCTGCAGCTCAGTGCAAAAAACTACATTATGGCTATATCTGGCTTAAGTGCTACATAGCTCTGTGGGCTGTTAACAGATGTTGCCAGAGCAACATGTTATGACAAGCTGTGTTGTATTTCTGAACCCAGTAATGTTACTGGCACCACCTCCTCCATCTGCCAGTGAATGGGAGTTACCTTTGGTTGAGATAAATTCATAGCCCATCCCAAACAAATACCCTAGAAGCTCCATATGTGGATCTAATGAGGCTCTGAGCTAAGTTCAGTGTGTGTGTGACAAATAGTCCTCTAATAGGAAAATTTTCCTTGTTGCTGTACAGGTCCATAGAGCTTGTCAGGATATTTTAAGGGCTACATTTTTAAAGGTAGACCAGGGGAGCATTTGACAGTGGGGAGGAAGTACATATTGGTAGAAAATTGGAAAAGGGGATAGAAAGAGGCAGATGAGCTCTGCAGTAAAGAAGTCATGTGGCAGTCCCATGCCTACATCTATATTCTCAATCAGACAAAGAAGGGACCTGTACCTAGGTAGGTAGATAATTTGCAATGCAATTGAATTTGTTTGGGTAGATCCCTTTGTGTCTCATTCATTGTAGAAAAGTTTAAACTCATTGCAATTAGTTTCAGGAATTTTTTTTAGAAAGCTTGTATTTTTTTTTTTAAATCAATCCATTTACAGCTGTGGTAGCCAGTTTATTTTCTCAGCTTATGAAAACCCTGTAAATAAGCTCTTCAGGAGAGTGTATGAATAGTGCAGTACATGATATCTCAGCAATTCAGCCTAGTAGAGGATGAGCTTTTCACACAGTCTAACAGATAAATCAATAGCAATGATGTAGGGAGGTAGTAAAGTCTGTGGGGAAAAAAATACTTAGCATTCTGTAAGTCGGAATTCTATTTTGTGTTGCTTAGTTTCTTTTCTTTCCTACTGATACAGAAGAGGAAACCAATGCAGAAGATTACCTCAAAGAAGATTCATTCCTTTTTGACCCTTCCTAGTGAGTAGCCAGAAGTGAGGAAAAATGAAGAAAGGCTCCTTCCAAGGGGCAGCAGTGGTAATGGGTGCAGCTCGTGACAGCCATCACTGACCCATCATGTGTTTTTGGTTTGTGTGAGTCAAAGCAAAGAGTAATTGTAATGTAGTTCTTCAGTTTTTGGTTTCTTGACAGAAAAATAACACCGCAAAGTTTAAAAAAGTGATAAAACAAGCAAATCCTCTAACACTTTTATTATCTAATTGATTATTTTCTCCCAAGCACAGTCTGCTCAGCAGCAAGATGGTGACTAGTAGTTTGTCAAAAGCAGCAGTTTGCTGGACCTGGAGATAGAAAGGCTTTGAATTAGAGGAAAGAGACATTTCAATAACTTTGTAAAAACTGGGCATTTAGTCTCTCTGTGAATTTGATATGCTAAAAATAACTGTGTCACATGGTCTGTGATCAGGAGCCATGCTGGTCATGGCTGGCCAAAGCCAACAAGGAATGGTGTGGGCCACCACTGCCAAGAGAAAAGGCTGATGCAGACCGCAACTGGCTTATTCCAAAAAGCAAATAGCCTTGAGGATCTGGTCTACAAAAGTGCTGAAGTAAATGGGAGTTGTGGTTGCTCAACATTTCCACGGGTCAGGCTGCTCTGTCCTCATTATCCATGCTGCTGCTAAATCCTGTGAAGCCTGCCACTCCTTTTCATGCAGATAAGCTATCACACGGGAGTACCCCAACTCCCTCTGCCCTGCCAAGTCCCACAGTCCTTCACCGAATGAAAGCCCCTAAAATACAGCACTGGTATTCATTTTTGGTAGCCTAACATCTGCAGATGCCTGATTTTACTAATCCTGCCTGTGACTAGCTCAGGCAGGCTGGCTGATGCATTCGCAGAAAGATGGAGCTCACATGTGCAAGATCAGGAAAACAGCCAAACCCTCAACAGACCTATGAAGTCAAATAAGCAGGTTTCTGGGATTTGGACATGTCGTGTCTGACATCTAGTAACTAGTCAGGGCTTGTTCCACATAGAAAATGAAGAGTAAATAATCCAGTACCACATAAAAGGGGAATAAATTTACTGGAGCTTTTGACAAATGAGAAAAAGACTTTCAATGGTATTTTAAATGAGGTTCTTGGAAAACAATATAATTAATAACTAAAATAAAAATATGTGAATTCTTAAACTTGTTTTGTTTGGCCATAAAAACAGTTGTATATGCTAAACTAACAGACAGGAATACAAACGATGAAGTGTTACTGCAATAATGGAGTTGAAAAATCTGGGTCCCACTCTCAAATACAATGAGGTTGTTAGCATGAGGTAAAAGTTTGACCAGTGAAGTGGAAGCCAGGACATCATAAGTTCTGTGCTGTTTTGTTCTTTGATTGATCAGGTAAGGCACAAATTGGCACAAAGAATCACTTTCAGTCTCAGTTTACCCATTTGTAAATGACGAAGTATATCACAGTGATGTTATCGGACAGACTTAATTATTGTTATCTAATTAAAACTTCTCAGGTGTAAGGTATTATAGAAAAATGCAAAGTTTTTAGTTCCTAATCTAAAGTACATATGAGATTTTCAGAATTAATCTTCTGCATTTTTATTTCATGGGTAACTTCAGCTGTGAATAATGTTTTCCTTTACACACACACATGTTCTGTTGAAAAATAACATTCTCTGCTTTCTAACAAAGTTTTCTGTAGTGTGGCTTGGCATCCAAAAATACGGCTACAGTTCTGCTGAGCATTGATTTAGTTTAAGTCTTTAATTTAGTTAATTTTTCTGAGCCATGTAAGATGCTGACTTGCAGATAGTTATAAAATAGCTAAAATACTGCTTAAAGATATAATGCTTGTGTACAGTTTATTCATTATGTAAAAGACCCCTTAACTTTACAAGCTAGAGTTGTTCATTATAATTAATTCTGATTTTCTGCACAGGAACTATTAATCTTAATTTTAGCTTTTTGTACATAAAAGAGGATGCTTACAGCTATAGAAGTATCAGGAGTGTTTGCTGTGCTGTGGGGAAGAATGAGTTAAGAATGAGTTTTCCTGATGAAAATGCTACTGGTTTGGAAATACTGTGGGCTGCCTTGCTAGAACATGATACTGGGTTTGTGTAAAAAGATGTAAGGGGCTGTTTGGTGATACTCTTGGTGCCTCTGAATTCAGAATGTAGAAGCATTCATTGAATAGGGAAGGGCATGGCTCTGTCAGCCTCAGAGTCCTGCTCAAAGGCTGGTTTTTGATTCTTGGTGTTAGAACAATGCTCCCTGACTTAGTGTCAGATGGGATCTTGTATGATCACCTGTAGCCTTACTATATGCCCTGCTGATACTCACAGCAGGATGTTATGAGGGGCTGTAATCTCCTCTGGACAATCTGGGGACTTGTGGTAGCACCCTGCAACTGTGGGCAGGATCTAGGTGAACAATAAGGGGGACACGTCAGGGCAGTGCACAGAGCATATCACTGTGTTGTAGTGGGGATTGTTACCTGTCTAAGAAGGAGTGGAGCTGAACGCTAGACCAAGAAATTTGCATTTTCACTGGGGGTTGAATAACGTATGTGAGTAAACTGCTTTAAAACTGGAAAAAAAAACTTAACTGAATATGGGAAGTTAGGAGCCAATGTCAGAAGCAGCCAATGCCTCTCTGCTGGGGGCAGCTCTGTTTATCAGGGAGATAGGACAGTGTCAAAAAGAGAGCATATCTGCAGAGTATTCACTGCAATCTGTGTGTCAGCTCTTTGTCCAGCCAAACTGGCTCAGAGCAGCCCTATGCCTTGGCCTGGCTCTGACTGAGACAAGTTGGTGCCACAGTAAAATCCAAGTACCTGATCTTCCCTGTGGCTTGCTTTGGGGTTGCCCCATCGAGTCACTTTCTCTCTGTCCCCAAACCTTTTTTTTCCCCTAAGCAAAGGTACCACAGACTGTGACAGAAGGCTGCTGCAGTTCCTGCTGGAGCTCAGCCCCTCCACAAGCACAGCAGGCTGGGGTGGTCCTTGACTCACGTGGACGAGGCTGAGGGCAGGTGACACCTTCCCTTTCACTGCTTGGAGAGGTCCTTTTATGGTCTAACTCTCCACTCACTAATTTTAGTCTTATGTAATTAAATTACTTTAGTGAGGTTACCTCCTGATTTATGTCAGTGAGAGTGAACAGAGTATCAGCCCTTGAGCCTTTTGCTGAACAAAGTATGATGTTACACTATTTCTGGACATTGTCATGTGCTGGTTGTGCAACAGATAAGAATAATGCTTGGTAAGTCATTAGTACTTCAGTTCAATTTGTGCTAAAATAATCAGCTACATCCCATTTAGTTTCTAAAGCCTCCTCATTATTGCTGCAAACATCAGACCCATGACCTGCTTTTCACTCTGTGAGAGAAGGGTAAGTGAATTTAGTGTGATCTCTGCACTACAAAACGTCTGCTGCTGCTCCCTTGAAATCAGGTGGTGCCTTATCATTGACTTCAGTGAAGGTAGGATCAGGTCCAAATTTCAAACACTTAATTTTCCAGCAGAAGAGAGTGAGGCTTAAATTTCTGCACTTCTTTGGCAAATAATGAATGGGACCTCATTATATCTATTGGGACGTGACTTTACAGACGATAGCATGCTGAAAGTATGCCACTGATAGACTGGCTCTGTCCTGAACTGTGAAATTTGCACAGAGAATAGTAACTGCTAACTTTCAAGACACTTCATTCATTCTCATATCATGAATGATTTTGTCAATGAATGGGACTACTGACCTTGATGATCTAGTATTGGCATTTCCTGCTAGGTACAAGCACAGTGATGCTATGACTACTGAGTGACATCCCCACATTCTTTTAAGATGAAAAGTCATCCAAAGCAGTATTTACCAGAATTTCTCTCTTTGTAAGGTATTATTGTGACCTTTTTACTGTCTAAAGAATTTTATATCTCTTATGATAACAGTATACAGATAAAGAATCAAAGGAGTTTCTTCACAAGTTTTATACAGCAAATCTTGGTCTGAGTTTCTGAACATATATTTGTTGTGATTTACATATATGTTGTAAATCAGGAAGTGACAAAATGAATTTTATTAACTTTATCCTTATTGCATATTAGAGGTGAAATGGAAATAGGAAAATAGGACAGGAATAGTAAGGTTTTGACCATGATTGATCTATTTGCTCCTACCACATATTCCCTGACCTCTACTTTTTAGAGGTGTTATGGGGCTAAAATCAGAAGTCCATGCGTGCTTCTCGAGAGTGTCTATAATGGGTGCTGTGTAGAAAGCGTGTTGAGAGTGCGTAAGAGACTTAATGATTTATGAATTTATTCTTACAAAACATTTTTGAGCCAGATAAATACTGTTATTGCTGTTCTGCACATGGGTAAATTGAGGGGTGGAAAGCTTAAGTAGCACGCACAAGATCACCCAGCAAGTCTAGAGAAAAAAGGCTGGAAGCAGAATGTTTCTTTTCTATTTTCATGTTCTGTAAGTGTTAGATCATCTTTCTCCCATGATTAGCTGCTATTCTGGCATGAACTCAGGACCATTATGATAGAGCTATTTTTCATACAATGGGATGAGACTGCCATGGCTTTAATTACAAGCATGTGTTCACTCCTTTATGGCATTGTGATTGTTATGTAAGGTGATGTGTAAAATTAATGAATTTTAAATTAGGAGTTTACATTACAAACCCTTTGGGGCAGGGAAAATTTGCTTCCTCCCTGTTCATACAGCACTTATTAACTTGGAGTCCTAGTTAATGACTGGACCTTGGAACTGGTACACCAATGCAAGAATAAAAGTAATTATCAGATTGGTTTTATTCAAGAAGAAAACATTTTATGTAAATAGGGAGGAAATTCCACCTTCAGAAATTTGCAGAAAAGTTCTTACTTCTGACTGAACAGACTTTTCATGGAATTCACAATTGGGATGGGACACATACTCTTAAACTTGAGTTTAAGAGTAGAAGCATCTTAAACACGTCCCACAACATATGTTTCTAAATTTTGTAAATTTAACCCAACTTTTGGAGAACAATGTGGTGATTTCAGAAATGAATAAATGATGATACATTTATAGCTTCTTTTCAAAGAAAAGAAAGGTAGCCAATCCTTATGACTAATAACTATTATTTAAAGTACAATTTGAGACGCTTGTAAAATTTCAGCCAGGGTCTTGGCATGACTTGGTGCCCAAGAAAAGGATATCTATATTGGGAATCAGCTGCTCTTACACAATCTTTTTGAAGATTTGGAACCACTTAAAAACAAGGAGTTGATGATATAATACATTCTTTGGATTTGGAGATGTTCCCCCTATTCCTGCTTTGAATTAAGAGGAATATATTGGTGGTTTAGTTAAATGTCTCGTAAGTTAGAATTATATGTCTTTCTTTATCATGCATTTGAAGCCAGATCCAGCTCTTACTGTAAAAATAAACATACAGGTGTGGAGAGCTTTCAGCTGCTGTAAGAGTGACATTTCAAACACTGCAGTGGATTTGAAGCTATGGTCTGTAGACCACCAAAGACCTAGGGAGTGTCTGCTGGAGGTCTGCAGAGGAGCTGGCTCATCAGATAAGACTGACTCCTTTTTTTCTGTTTGTTTGTTTGTGATTTGGTTTTTTTTTTTTTTTTTCTTCCCAACAGCTTAATGGTGCTAAAAGTAGCAAAAAACGCATTAAATATTTCCTAGCTAGCACTTTCAAATGTTAACAGTTGTGCTTGCCTCAGGGCTGTTATTCAGCCACCAAAACCAGAAGGTTTCTGTGTGATCAGAAAGCAGGGGTGAGTCTCAATGACAAAATTTTGGAAGATGCTGCCTGTAGTCTGAAACTCTTAAGGAATCTCTAGCCTATATCCTGCTTAAAACCTGCTGATAAATGCAAGTATCTAACTTCACTAAGAAACTGAGCTGTATTTCTATCATTGTGAGAATGCAGATAGGGCTCTAGTGAATCGTAATGATTTTTTCTGAGGTGATACTCTCAGTACAAGTTGATACTCTCAGTACAAGTTATTTGGAGGATTTGCAGCTGGTAATATGCTCGATAGTGATCACCAAATGATAAAATAAAGATATGATATATTATTTCATCACCTAATAGAACATACAATCTATATATTTAATCTGAAAAGCTTATAAAGGATACAAGATTAAAAGTGGCAGTCATTGAAGTAGAATATATTGTGTGCATTTGTTTAATAATTATAAAAACACGATGAGTCAAAAGCCTAGGCTACATTTTCCTCCTTTGTAACTCCATTCAGTGTGTGCCCTAGGTGGCAGAGAAATAAGCCTCAGTAAAATTTAGCCACCCATAGGTGTGGCATTTCTAGATCTGGTGTTCAACTCTTGAAGGTGCTATTTTCCCACTAAATCTAGAAGGCAGAAAACTGTTTCACTTGTACTTTTTTGTAACCAGAGAGCTGGACATAGTAGGGAAAATCATGGGTTATCAAAATAGTTTTTGCTATACAATATACTTATAAATCAGCGATTCCACAAGGCTACTTATACAGAGTTTATGATGGCAATTGTCTCTCCGTTACAACTGAGACTACTAAAAGGATTTGTCACTGAAATTCTTGAGGCGAGAATAATCTTTGGCCATTTTAGACTGATGTAATATAAAAATAAAATAAAATGTAGCTAAACGCTGTGCAAACTAATAGGCACAACAAGGGGAATCCGGTCTAGGTGGCTTATCTAAAAGAAGAAATTGATTTCAACAGCCATAGTACATCAATTGTGAATTGATGAAACAATTAATTAAAGCCATCACTTGGGAATCAATAGAAAAGAAACTGTATCCATTTGCTCAATGCAGCAATTTAAATTTCTCAGGGTGCCACGAATAAACTGTGAAATGTATCTTTAAAATAAAGTTTTTAATTAGAACTGGCAGTTCTGAACCTGTTGTTGGCAGGAGCCAACCTACTGAAAAAGAGCCCGATGCAATAGACTGTAAAGTATGTTTGCTTGATGCTTTAGCATTTAACAATTAAAAAAGAAAGAAAGAAAAAAGAACTATCAACCTTTAGTATTTTAAGTTCTGTTTCAGCATCAACATTAAAAGATTTTTTTCTCTATAGTAAAAGCAGTTTGGAATTTTCAATGGTTATTTTTTTACAATAGGTAACAATGTGCCAAATAAGTGCCAAATACAGATGGTTACCTCAAAGGTGAAACCTGTTTTACAGGAACACACGTGAAAAAAGAAAAAGTAAAAATGAGTAAAAGAAAAAAACCATTTGCTATAGCATATGCAGCGTTTTAAGTGCCACCCTGCAACCCACAGCTGGACTGCTGGTGAGGGTAATCCTTCATTGTTTGTGACCTGATTCAAGCACTCAGCCAAGCACATGCTGAATTACACTTTGCTTAAATTGCATTGTCTCTATCCGGACTTAAGCATGTGCTTAAAGTTCAATGTCTGAATTTTAAATAGGGTTTATGCATGACACCTGCTCAGCAGAAATTACTCAGTTATTTTCAAATATGCCTCACTGCTTGTTCTCCAGAAAAAGTGGTGCTAACGTTTTTAAAAATCCCATCCTAGGCTGAATAAAATAGGTGAATTTGATGTTTTGGTGAACATTCATGGTGAGGAAATAAAAGCTTATGTTAAGGGCCAAAAGGTTAGGTGAATAAAAGGGCACAGTGTCCCATGCCACCTGTCTCTCATTCTTTTGAGAAGCATAAGTCCATCTGTGCCTCCCTTTCATCTGTGGTTTAGAGGCCTTGGTGGCTTCTGCATTCCTCTTCTTTTATGTTGCTCTGACTGTGATGCCTGTTAGAAAAACCCATTTTTTCTGTGGTTGGAACCCCGTAACCCTTGTCGCTGACCTCACCAGCCATGTGCTCAATGTGAGCATGACTCACAGCAGCGATNTGATGGTGAGGGGATGGGGGAGATTCTGGTATTTCCAAACTCACTTGCTGGAAGTATTTTGTCAGTTACAATAATTTGGTCTAGCACATAAATCCTTAGGCTGACTTGTGATTCCCAGCACACCCCTTGTAGTCCAACTGAGGAATTGCTTTTCTGACAGTCACATACTGTGGTGGAAATGCAAGAAAGTGAGAAACAATAGGAGCAGGCTCGCACTGAGTCAAAACAGATAAAGCCAAATCGCTTGTTGGACTGAAAGATGGGAGCAAATAAGTGGGTTAGAAACCCATTGCTGCTGCTGGTGCTTGTGCAGAGGGTACTTGCCCAGTGTGGGAGCAGGGGGGATGGACAGGCAAACCAGCAAGAATGCCATGAACCTTTTCTCCATGAGAGAGGAAGGATAAGGGCATCAAAACAACACAGTATGCTAGAGCCTGCAAGGTGAGGAGAGCACTCTCCAGATTGATCTGGAGGTAAAAGATAGCTGGGGTAAAATAAGCCCATGAACAGGTTGGGTGTGAAGTGAGTGGTGCATGGACTGTGTGGGAGTGAGGGATCTGTGCTGGGATCTGGGATCTGGCTGGGCTGCTCCCAGGCTGCCAATGCCCTGGATCAGTTCAAGATGGCTGCCCAAGGGAGCACGTGGCAGGCTTCTTTTCCCTCTGGAGACTTTTGTTTGTTATTCCTTTTCTGGTGATTTCCTCTAATCTGAAGAACAAGATGTCCTTAATGAAAACAGATGTTTTGCTCCCTCGCATATGGAAAAAAAAAACCCAAAATAGAAAAAGCCCAAAGAGTGCTGAAACCAGGGATAGGTTTCCATAAACTTCTTCATCGGTGCCCTGACCTGGCTGCTCATTTGCCCCTGGCACATTGTGGAAGCTGTTGATGCAATGGTCGGTGGTGAGACCTGGGTGCAGGAGGGAGTGAGCTGTGTGCCTCTGTAAAGTGTAAACACCACACTGAGCTGGCTCACAGCTTTCCTCATCCATGGTCTCCCACTGTGAGATCCTGGTCAATGGCAGCTTTTGTCATTGGCTTCAGTGTAACTCGGAATTGGTCCCAGTATTTAATTTAAAGCACAGCACACAAAACACCAAAATCATAACATCCCTGCTACATTTATAGAGCTGCATAAGCCACCGATTAACAAATGGATGAGATACTGAACTTTGCTTTACCATCTGTCTTTAATTACATAAAATAACTTGAAGCAATTAACAAGAAAGAAACACTGTGACACAAATAAATAAATCCTATTGATAGAAACAGATGAGGGAATACTTGAATATATGGATGAAAGTCACCAAAACTGCATAATCTGAACTCAATAATATGACAAGAAGCATCTAAAAGATTTACACTGACATTGCCGATTGTTTTTGAAAAAGAATTGTTACCTGTGGAGATGCAGAGAAACAAAAGGAGAACGCTGTGTGTGTGACTGCAAAAGACAATGTGTGGTCTATCCAATAGTCTAAGTTTCGTCTTTCATAGATAAGAGAAATTAATATCAACAGAAAAATATACAAAGCATGAGGTTTCATAACTATGGACCTACAGTGAGTCACATAAGTCTGCGTGCTTATAAGTGTTTAGGCACCAGTCGGGATTAGGCTTTTTAACGCTTTCCAGGATTTAAGTTCTAAGTCCATTTTCTCAGCATTCAAATATGCTTGCTTGCCTTCTCTGTTTAAGCATTTAATAAAAATGAGTGCTGTACAATAGATATTGAGTGGCTGCTGTGTGGATTAAGAACTGACTAACTGATAGGTGTCAAAAAGCAGCTGTCAGCTCTGAAGGAAAGATCTGGAAAGAGTTTGCAGAAATGGGTGTTGCGCTTGGCAGGCCACAGAACTGTCTTGAATGGTTGAGAGACAAGTACATCCCTAGTTAAACAATGCTTAGTAAATTAGGGAGGAAATTAAAATTGGTGGAATGATAAATAAATTGTGAAGATGGAGCAGCCCAAATTCGGTAAGCAGAACCTCTGCAGAAAAAATGAATTTGAAATCATGCACAAACAGTTTCTGTATCGATGCAATAGAAATCATATCCTAAGGGTGGTGCTTGAAAGGTCCATGGTATCATTGTGGGGAAGCAATTGCACACAGGACTCAATCTGATGGTGTGGAAGAGAAATAATGTCCTCTTTGAACTAGTTAGCAGGAATATATGAGCTGACTTATATGGCTGGGGTGTGTTGCAGCACAGTGGGTGCAAGAAATCTGAAAAGGGTGGGAGAAAAAGCATATGAACCACTTGCGGATTGGAAAGTATGTTTTGTTTCCCTTACCAAAATGAGATGACTGGATTACAGTGTATAATTACCTTCACAACAAGAAAAAAAGTGTTTTGCATCAGATGAATATGTTACAAGAATCAGTGGGTGGAAATGTAAGCCAAGTAAATTTAAGCAACTGTTAAGGCTTGGATTTGTAGCAGTAAGTGTGATGAACTGCTGAAACAAACTGCCCAAGAAAGCAATTGTGTACATATCAAAATTGAATCCCTTTCTGGAAAACACATGTCAGCCAAGCAAAAATTTTTGGGCTCTGTATGTGGGGAATGGGGTAATGCCTGTGACAGAAAAGGTTAGATAGGATAGTTAATGGTCCTAATAGTTTATGACCTCAAAGATCATAAATCAAGGACAATGTCTTTAATATTTTAGGCCAATTTCTGTTTATTTCTTACAGCTAAATTACCCAACTAATCCCAAGGAAACACTGAGGCAAACAGCATCAGGAACAGCAAGTAGTATGGTCTTGTAAAAAGTAAAACACATTAAATGTGCCTTTCTTGTTAGTATACAAGATATAAATTCTGTATATTACACATACAGGGATCGAGGTTATGGTCAGGATGCTCCAAGTTGGCACTCAGCAAGCAAGGCAGTATGATAAGTGAGTGAACAGCAAGATAAGTGAGTGAATAGAGAGATACACTGCATGGTGGGAATGTGGGTGAGTGTGTATGTGGAGCACTGAATATGTCATTTGACACTGTTTCAGGTATTCATGTTGAGAGAAAGAACCTCAGTTGTTTTGGCGGGGAACACTGCTGTGTCGACTAAAATGGGAGAAAGAATGTAAACAAAGAGCAATGATCAATTGTTGTAGCTTGTGGAAATGTCTTGTGGGTCATGTCAGGGACTTGTGACAGACCTTGTTCTATTTAATATCTCCATGGCAATCTCAAAGTAGAGGTAAACAGCAAAAAAGTGAAATGTGCTGGTGATACTAAACCAGGAAAGAATGCAAACAGAAGACAGCAGATAAATTATATCAAAGGAATGGGAGATATTAGAAAGCTGAGCACAAAATCACCCAAACAATTCACAAAAAAAAAAAAAAAAGAAAAGAAAAAAAAAAAAAAAAAAAAAAAAAAAAAAAAAAAAAAAAAAAAAAAAAGAAAACAAAAAAAAAAAGAAAACAAACCCCAGGACTTATTGGAATGCACATATACTGGCCATCAGTATTTCTAGATGGAGTTTCAAGGTATAGTGGTGAGAAGACCAGATGGGAGAGAGATATGAATTTGCAGTTATAAAAGCTGAGCACATGCAGATATGTACCGTGAAGCAGGGAGGTAAGAGTGCCTGTGTAAAAGATCTGTGCTATTACATTCAACACTGTGTTCAATATTGCCAGCCACTGACTGGCTGAAAGGAGTTGGAAGAAATCCCACAACGATTCAAAGGCTGGAAAAAACACTTGGGGGAAAGACTCAGGCTCAAACCAAACATCTCATTAAGCATAAACTTGACTTAAAGTGTACGAGCTGTGCTGCAGATTTACAACTCCCTTTACAGCCCTGCTAGGTGGCTTTAACAAAGGAACTACATATCAGGTTAAACAGCACGCATGTCAAAGCACTTCATTAGCCTGGAGCAGGGGGAGCTTGGTTAGATCTGAGAGGAAACGTGACCAAAGTCTGTGAGCCCTCGGCCACCAAGAGGTGCACATTGGCTGCATCAAAATCAGCAGGCAGTCGTTTACTGCCATAAGGCTGGGCTTCTGCATTCTTAGGCATGGAACAAAGGTCTGCAAAGTCTTAAACCAGCCAACATTATATAACAGAGAGAGGATGGCAATGAAATCATGCCTTTTGGGTATATATTTTTTTAAGGTGAAAACTGGAATGCTGTCAGATGGTCTTTCAAGAGGAGATCATATTGCTGGGAGTTTTAGGATAGGTTTGAATAAAGCACCAGAGAATGTGTGTCTTTACATTGGAAGGCTGGGAGTTCTTCCCTATCCCAAGAATTCCTACAATTGCCACAGAACCTTCACAAGTCAAGGTGGGAGGAACAGCTCCCTTCTGAGCTCTCAAAATTGTCTCTGTGACTGTTCATAAAACAGTTCCTGTGAGGGTGAATTCCTGATGCTGGTTTTCAAACCAAAGAAAATTAATCTTTAAAGAATAGGGCAGTGGAATGCTGAACTGGGATCACAGATACGGTGGGAATATCTCTTTTGTGTAACCATTTGTTGTGCTTATAACAGAGAATTATCTGAAGTAGAGAGCAGTTCGTTCTCTAAGAATGGTATTTTGGGGGAGTTAGCACTGAGTTCTTTTGGTAAGTCAAGAGGAGATGAATACCCATCTCTTCAGACTCTTAATCATTAGCACAGACTGAGAAGGGGGTTTTTTGGATATTTTATTCAGAAATAATGGGAAAAAACTCTCTTCTAGAAAAAATTAACACTTCAGGGCTTTGCTTAAATAATGATTCTAGGCTAATAATACTGTAAGTCTCACATGATTTTATAGCTAGTATTAGCAAATCACTGCATATTTAATTTCATCATTCAGAAAAAAATTAGTGAAAAAAGTGTTGACTTTGGTAGGGATTTAGTCTTGGAAAATTAGCAGGCACTTTTCTGGGCTTTCCTAGTCAATATCTATAAGAATTTAATAAAACCCTTTCATAGATTATGAAATAAGTAACCGGGAAAGACCAAAGGAGTGATGATTAGGGCAGAGTTTCCCTTTACAAATCTTGACTGAACAAATTTTTCAAAATCAGGTTTGAAATCATCATTGGGTTGAAGTCAGGATATAGGGTTAAATTATTAATGTGAGTGAGTATCTACAGATCTGTCTCCTTTTTCTTCTTTCTCATTAACCTTTACAGTTCATTTTTATGTTGTACTGCTTTATTAATTCCCTAGTGCTTTTCCTCTCCCAACAGGATGTCTCTATAAGACCTTTACTTGCCAAACTCACAACCTACTGCTCTCTTCACACATTTACTTAGTTCTAACATTCAGCACTCAGTCTCCTTTGGATATTGCGTTGCTACAGCAGTTGTTAAATATTTTATGTGTAGTACAATACAAAAGCTACCAAAAGAGGGCAACATATGAGCCAACAATAAGAAATGCATCCTGACAAGTTTACGGTTGTGTATTTGTGACACCCTCCCCCCTTTCTTTTTGATAGAGAAAGAAATTTTAGCAGAGCTTGTCAGTAAACATAAGTTCCATCCTATGGGAAATTCCAGCACTTGGGTAAAAAGAGAAGGTGGTGAAGTTTTCAGGGACTGAAAATTCCAAGAAAATATATGGCATGGTGGAAGTGTTCCATAAGTGTCAAATCATTCTCACACCAGAAAGCCCAAAAGTTATAATGATATTAAAATATTCAATTTAGTAGGAGAAATGCTAAATATATGAATGCTATATAAAGTTCAAAACAAGATTAAACAAAACAAGGAACTACTTATATGTTTTCACTTTATGGAAAACAATAATTTAAATATAATTTACTGTAAATAATATTTTAATTTGTCTCCATTAAAAATGTTGTCAAAATAAGTACGCTCTCAAAAAAGCAAGCTGTTTAAGACAAAGTTGTATTTCCTTGAAGAATGTTTCCTCTGAATATGGTTTAATTATGTTTTCCCTCCATGAAATGCCTGAGAGAATTTCAAAATACTCTTAATAACCCTGCAAGAGACTAAGGTAAGTTGGCTGCATCCCAGAACTGTCCCCAGTGCTCTGTTTGTGAAGTGAGACAACAACAAGTGCCCAAACACCAGGCGTGCGAGCTCTGGAGCTACTATACCCTGGACAACACTGAATGTGCACTCATTGGCAAACAGTTTGTTATAAACAAAGGGGTTTTTAAACCGTTCAATAGCACTCCAAGGAATTAGACAGTCTTGAACACATGCCAGCATGGCAATGGGTACAATAAGCAAATATAATCTACCTCACTTAGGGTAAATATTTGGCTGCAAATGTATTGAGAGCTCTTTAATTCTTTGTACACTTCTATGATGAAAACCAGAGGAAAGGCAGTGGCAATGCAAGGACTGGAGGGTGAATTTTTTCTTCTCTTATCAGCTGCCCAGATAGGCTAGCTGCCAGTCAAATTAAAAACCTCACTGGAGGAAATGAATGAAGACCTGTAGGTGTAGAAATCTGCTGTTTATACAGCTGCCTCAGGTTCTGCTAATGATCAACCAGAATCAGCCATATCTTCATGGAGATGTACAAAATTCTGTGGCAATGTCCAGGAGGTTGACTACAGAATTCAGGGCATCCTCAGGGCTTTTTTTTTTCCCTTTGTTTTTTTAATCTCTTTTTCAAAGCAAACTTCTGCTTTCTGCCTGCTTCTATTATGGCTTAGAATGCTGTAAAGTATCCGGGAAGGAGAGAGGGGCAGATCTATGATCTCCTTGGATGGCAATGAAATATTTAGAAAGTTTGGAAGTACTCACCCATTCTGAAGACAGGATGTTCTGCTTGCAGGAGCAATACCTTGTCTTCTCTCATTTATCTGTGTCCCGCTTTTGCATCTCTATTTCTGTGGATTCCAAAAGAAAAGATTTATTCTTCCTAGTCAGAAACAAGCAGAGATTTCTGTCTGGAGGTTTTCTGTACTGTCTGATCTATCTCATAAACAATGACTTCCCATTGTGCACCTGATGAAGGGATGCAGAATCACAGGGTATCAAATGAGATGTACAGTATAGGAATGACAGCAGTGCACACTGTCTGTGTGGCTGCATGGAGTGTATTGACTATAATCACAAGGTTTTCAGACAGCTCCTGTATTCTGGATATGCAGGAAGATATTTGTACTCTTCTGCTTGTCCTTCATTTCTTATACTGCTCATCTATTTTTGATTAGTGTCTTGATACTCTCTCTCTGGCAATGATGCTACTTTTGGGAGAGAAAAAAGGAACAGTTGGAATGTAATACAAATATTTTAGTGGCACTGAGAGGTGCGGTTAATTATCTGGTTGTGTTTATTTGTAGGGAAAAAAGGTAATCTGCATCCCTCAATAACCTTGCCTCATGGGTATGAGCCTACATGTCTGACTGCCATCCTATATCGACACTTTACCCAGCAGCCCAGGGACTGATGTTTATTCAGAGAAGAATTGGCCCATGCACACAGAGACACTGATTCTCACAAATGGTTCTGTGTATGCCTTGGCTTCTTGACTTCTGCCAAATTCAAGCCTAAATTCTAGAAAGCAACAATAACACTAACAGGAATCACGTCAGACTTGAAAGCGATTGCTTTAGCTCAAAATGGACTTATTTTTCTTCCTTAGAAGTGATTTTTAAACATGCTTTGGCTTCTCTGAGACAGCATAGTTTCACCCTGCCAGTCAGGTTACGAAGACGAATCTGTTACCCCCCTTTTGCAGATGTGGTATGTGAGCCTAGTTACATCACATTTTGAGGCAGATGGATCTCTGAAGGAAGCTCCAGTATCCAATCATGTGCTTTCTGCCCCTTGCTATTGATTCTTGTGGTTAGTCTGTTTCTGATTTTATTTTTCTGTGTAGTTTAAGGGCAAGTCTGTGGTTTGCCCCATGTGCCCAAACGAGGGAGCAAGGGTGCAGAAGACTGCCTGAAAATAAATAAATCAGAAACAGATAGACTAATTGCAAGGATAAATGCCAAGGGATGGAGAACACACAGCATCCTCATAATCAGATATGGCTGATTGGCTGGCCTGTTGGAGGAGGGATGGATGTTTCACCATATGATGTAACTCTGCACCACACTGGAGAAGAGATCCAGAGTGTCCTCTTCCTTGCCTGGCTGAGCAAAATCGTCTCATGTGGTTTGTCCACACGGTGTGTCCCAGCATGGGTAGGAACAGCTTCCCTGAGGTAGGGGTGGGGAGAAGCAAGGCCGGGAAATCAGAGGCTGCTCTTGCCTCCCAATGCCTGCCCCAACAGCCAGCAGGGCTAAGATGACAAGAGGAAGGATGTAATCTAATCCTGGTTGTTTCATGCTCAGGGCACATTACTTCCTTCCACGGAATAAGAGGATAGTCATGGATGTCATCGTGACTCACAGTCTCCTGGGGCAGCATGGCTCTGTGCCATGCCTATAATCAGATGACCCGAGGGGGTGAATTAGGAAGGCTTTTGATGTCATTCTCTGAGTGCTGCACCACAGGAGACAAAGACTTCTTAACGAAACATCAGGCTATATCTTAAACATAACCATGAAACTAACTTTGACTTGCCAGCAGCTGGTACAGGCAGTGGCCTCCCTACACCGCTCTGGCACTTAGCATAAGAAATGTCATTATGTGGGTGGATTAGGCAGAACCTGTCAAAGTTGTGTGCATGTTCTTTGGCTGTGTTTCCCTCCCCAGGCTAATAATGCTGAAGAGATGGGGAGTGAGTTGACACATTTTCTGGCATGTGTCATGTAACCCAGTGAAGTGGAGGACATGCCAGTCACAAGACTTTTGTGCTTTAGTGAGGTGCAGGCAGCAGGGACATGCTGCAGTGGTTACCAGTCTTAATTCTCTCTGGACTCACACTCTTAGTGCCTTCATCATGGTTGCAGCTTCCCCAGGGTTCTCTGACAGACCCGCAGGTATGTTTGGAGGCAGTATCCAGGCAGATACTGTTTACCTACAGAACCTCTTTACAAGTTGACTGACATGATCCCCATAAGAACCACTGAATTTAGCACAGGGGGAAATACTCAGTGCCTGTTTTGCAGTGTGCAGAAATGTTCTGAAGCAGTTCAGCAGAGGATACAAAGAATAACCGTAAGAAGTGATTTCTAGGATAGAAGATTCTAAAGCAAGATAACCAGAGACTGATGAAATTTAGGAAATGTTTCTGGTTCCCAAAACAAGGGTGAGGGGAGTTGATAGAAATCTTGGGGCAAGAGAATTCCCATGGTCCAGAACAATATCAAGGTAAATCATCCTTAGGAGAATAGGGAAGAATAGTGCATTTAGCATTTTGCACAGCTGCCTGCTTAACACCTGTGCTAAGGAGATGAAGTTTAGTCTACAGGCTGAGCCAATATGCCAAGTTGGTTCCTCACAAATCATCATCAGAGAAACAGAAGATGGAATGAGCATGTATGCCCTGTATGACAGAAATGCCATCTTCTGTCACTGCTCATGTGTTGCAAGCTATGTTTGGTTGTTGGGAAAAGATGTATCAGCTTAGGTGTCGATTGCATGCCCCATAACACACAGGCAATAGGTCTGATGTGACTTGTAGCAGGCAGAGCACCCAATTCACTGCTGAGTTGTTGTACTATTTTCCTTGTATCTCATAACATATATATATATAAAAACGTAGACCCAGTAGCTTCTGCAAGTAGCAACAATTGCCACTCTGATGTAGCATCTGTAGTATCTGAGGTCAAGAACTGCCATGCCCAGGTGCCATGTTCTCATTCCATGTAAAAGTGAAGAACAATAGCTGCATAAGTGGTAAAAATATAACTTGGCAGGCACAGAGGTAACCTGTGTAGGTGAACTGCACGATAACCCCACGTGATAGGAGCTGCCTCCTCCCTTCACTTGCAGTGGGGGATGGTATTAATGGGGTAACAGAAAGTGCCCCATGGCTGCACCTCCTGCAAACACATCATTGCTGTGATGCGGGTGCTGCTCTGTGTCACACACAGCTTGTCACCAGTTAGTCATTTGGGGACAAGAGCTTGAGGGACTGCAATGGAATGCTCTGAGGGATGTCCTTTGCCTGTTATGGCGTAGGGGAGGAAGAGAGAGAGAATAATGATGAGATGGGAGATGACTCTGACAATTTATTCTTGCTTGCACTGCATGACACTTGTGTGAAGTTGAGACAACCTTCATCAGCGCGGTGTCTGACACAGAATTTGTATTGTCCCATGACCAGTGTGACCCTGCTCAGATTGCCAGATAACGTCACATCTCCAGTTGTGTAACACTACCATGCTCTCTAGATCCCAGGTCTTTAAACATTATTGAGCTGGCAGTTTGTACCCTGTGGTGGGAATTCAAATATTGTTTATCAGTGGAAATGTTAACTATGTGTCCTTTGTTGGGAGTAAAGCAACCTGATTTCTCATATGTCCACATACTGAAAGTAAGAACTCATTGGAGAGAAAAAAATATGTGCCAGCAGGGAAAAAGGAAGAGCTTTCATCTTTGTGTGAGTACACAATGTGCAGGGTACACAACAGTGTTTTGGTAGATATCAGTGTTTTGTAATTCAAGGATCACATAAATGAAAAAAATTCCACTGCTGCCATAGTATTTTTCATTTACAAACAAATAAAAATTAGGTTAAACTCTGTTACTTTATTGCTTCTATTTCTCCCCACCTTGTTTGTCTCCCTATTTTCTTATATGGTAATGTATATGTTGTCTGGTTGCTTGTTTGCTTTTATTTGAAATAATTTTGCATGTAATTTTCTGAAGACTTGCAGAGCAGAGAGACTAGTAAATGTGTATGTTTATGCACCTTTGTGCATGTACAAAGAATGATGAATAGTTAATAAAATCCACATCATTGCAATCCTTTCATGCTTAAGATCCCCAAACAGAGATTGTGAGTATTCAAATAAAATAGAACTTATCCAAAATGTACATATTTAGCTTAGATAATAGCAGTCCCCAGATATGTGCCTCTTTGTGCAGTTGGAAATCTGTCAGTTGAACAAAGAGCAGGATATAGTGTAAATCAGGCTGTTCTAAAAGCTTTATGTGACAGACATACTTTATGGAGTTAGTTCCATTTCTCTCACATTTCAAAAGCAGACTCAGAGCCTAGATATCATGAGGAAAAATGCCACAAAATCATTTTTATGTAGTCAAGGACTGCAATATTTTTTAGAAGTCAGAATACATGTTAAAAGAAGAGTCTGTCCTAAGGCTTATGGTTCAGCTGTAGAAAGTTTCTTCTTGATCCATCCATCTGAAAAATTATTCCTGAAAAGTCATTCTGCATATGGGTGTTTTTGCTATTTTTCAGGGAGAAAAAGTATAAATGAGCTGTAAAACTCGTGTTGTTCTGAACTCTTTCTCTCCTCTTTCACCAATGAGTTCATCAAACAAAATTTCACAAGAAACAAATGTTATTATGAGATTAGCAGAATGAACGACAGAGTTCAGATACTAAACATTTTTTTTTAAACCAGTGAGCTTAATGACGTGAAGGAAGTTGTAGTTTAAACATCAAGGTCAATTATTTCGTTAAATATTATTTAAAAGTTACTTGTCTTGAAACAAAACCAGAGCTATCCTTTCCCCAGAAATGCAAACAGATTATTCTGCCCTGTTTGTCAACTTCACTAGATAACTCCTATTTCATCTTCAAATGAAAACAAATGTTTCAAATTTATACAACAGGCTGCCTCTAAAAAGAAAAAAGATCTTAAGGTTGGATTGCTGTTTACTTTCCCTTCCAATACTGTGAGAAGATTTGCATAAGAAAAGCAAGTAGGTTTGAGTCTAGGTTTTCCTGTCTACATCGAAAGCATGAACATCAGTCAGTCCTCTCTATTTATTCAGACAGAAAACGATTGTTTTCTAAGTCAGGTGAGTAGAAAATCTTTCAGTAAGATCAGCTGGGTTCTTCTAAAAGTAACAAGGACTACTTACCAAGACTAAATGGAGTTTAAGTAAATAATTATAATAGTCAGACACTGATTGTTTAAAACCTAAACCCCCCAGTTTCATGTCTGTTTCTTCATACCATATACTTGGTTTAAAATAACATCCAGAATTGGTATTTCCTGGATCTTGCAAAGCAGCCCCCTGTATTTGCAGATAGCCTTCTCTCAGTTCCTAACAGGATCAGTGTCATGGGGGACTTCAGTGAGCAGAGCAGTGCTGGGTGGTGGTGGGAGCTCTGGGTCTCAGGACAGAGCAAGTGCTTCCAGCTCCAAGTGTGACCCCTAGAGCAAACCAGGGGGGTTTGTAGAATGGGAGTAGGGACTCATACCTACAAGAGTGCTGTGAAGCAGAGTAGTTTATTGTGTGAAAAGTACTTAAAAATATTTTTTGGTGTATAGAAAGGCAAATTATTATTTTTTAGTAAGAGTGTTAGAAGGGATGCTTTGGATCACGGGGTCAAGTTCCTTGCTGTGGGTGGTAACCACATCTCAGAAGCTGGTTCTCAAACCAGTCAAATTCCATCTTCCAGCTGCTTTGATTCCTTCCTGGCTGCGGAAGGCCTTTCTGGGTCCTCACCACTCTGGTGGAGTGAAGGTGCTTTTCTTTTTCCATCTTGAATCCCTTCCTGGACAGTTTGTACCAATTCTTTCTCATATTTTATTTGGGAGAACGGGAGGGAAACTGTCTCACAATTTTTCACATTCATTTGAATTTTTCTCTGAGCCCCAGACACCTGGTGGAAAGATGCCAGCAATGCTGTAGGCTGTTTCGATGTACCAATAAAAATAAAATTAAATTAAAAAAACCCCAACCCTCGTGTAAGAAAAGCGCCATTCTTAGAAAGCCTCCAGCGTTCCAGCTAGAGCACAAACAGCTGCTTATTTGGGACTCTTCTNTCCCCGCCCGCCGCGCCGGGCTCAGCCCCGCGGCCCCGGGCTGCGTCGCCCGGAGGAGGCAGCGGGGCTCGGCGGGGAGGCACATCGCTGTTTTGCCCCCTGGCTCGGGTTTCCCCCTGCCCGCGGAACAAGCGCCTTTGTTGGAGCTGTGCTCCCCAGCGCTGGGGGTGATTTTTCGTTTGTTTGGTTTNTATTTTTTGGTGTATAGAAAGGCAAATTATTATTTTTTAGTAAGAGTGTTAGAAGGGATGCTTTGGATCACGGGGTCAAGTTCCTTGCTGTGGGTGGTAACCACATCTCAGAAGCTGGTTCTCAAACCAGTCAAATTCCATCTTCCAGCTGCTTTGATTCCTTCCTGGCTGCGGAAGGCCTTTCTGGGTCCTCACCACTCTGGTGGAGTGAAGGTGCTTTTCTTTTTCCATCTTGAATCCCTTCCTGGACAGTTTGTACCAATTCTTTCTCATATTTTATTTGGGAGAACGGGAGGGAAACTGTCTCACAATTTTTCACATTCATTTGAATTTTTCTCTGAGCCCCAGACACCTGGTGGAAAGATGCCAGCAATGCTGTAGGCTGTTTCGATGTACCAATAAAAATAAAATTAAATTAAAAAAACCCCAACCCTCGTGTAAGAAAAGCGCCATTCTTAGAAAGCCTCCAGCGTTCCAGCTAGAGCACAAACAGCTGCTTATTTGGGACTCTTCTCGGGTAAATTGACAAACCCGGGCCAAAGGGGCTGCAGCTCTTGTGGTCTCGCACAAACCCAGACCCCCCCCGGTGGGGAACACACAGGGGAGAGGGTAAGGAACGAGTAGGGAGAGGGAACTGTCCTCAAACTGCGGCTAAAACTTCGCCTGAGGAGGGCCGACGCTCCGCAGGGTCGAGCTAAGGCGGAGAAACCTCCGCGGGACGCAGGTCCCCGCCCAGGCTCGGCCCCGCGCTCCCCG
>VZTN01004945.1:2770-57294 GCA_013400515.1 Erpornis zantholeuca | reverse complement strand
GGGCCGGGGCTGGGCCGACCCCCGGCCGTGGCCCCGAGCTCAGCCCCGGCCATGTGCCCCGCGCTGTCCCCAGGGGACGGCCGCCCGCCCGCACACGGACAAAGGCAAACACTGCCAGAGCGCGCTTAACGCGGGGCGGGGAGGGGACGCGGGGCGCAGACCGGGACGGGGGCCCGGAGTCCGAGTGACGGGCAGCGTCGGTGTCATCACCGATGTGCTCTGCCCTGTTCGGCAAACACGCGGCAGGGTTTTAGCTGCCTGTGGTTTCCATGGAGTCCTCCTGGCACGTCCCAGCAAAAACGTATGTCAGATGTCTTCACGGCCAGCCTGCAGCGAGTCTCCCACTTTTGCTCAGAGCTCCCAGGTGGAGTCTTTTCAGATACTTTACACTGCACCAGCAGTGCTTTTGAGAAACATACTTCGTGCATGACATCCCTGTTTTGAAACAGAATTTTGAAGCAAAGCTGTAGCAACACACATCTTTCAGTCCAAGCTGTCAGCTGGATGCACAGTTTTAAAAGCAGTAGCTCCCTAAAATGAAGAGATTATTAAAAGCTCGTTTATTAAGAAGCTCAAGCCACAAAGGTAATGGTAATGAGTGCTGTATACTCTGCATACACACTCAAGTTTTGGATATAGGATGAAGGCATGAAGTCGGGCCTGTACTTAAAAATACTCTAAAGCTACTTGTCAGAAATGTGCTAAAATGAAAAGCCATGGATTTAGTGACATGGATTATGTTGTCAGTCCTTCAACCTTAAGTTCATTTTTAAGTCCAAATTTCAGTCCTTTGAGAAAAGACAGGAGGAGGAGGAAGAGACTATTATAATTGAAATGCTGACATTGCTAACCATGGCAATTTGAATTCACTACTATAATAAGACCTCAGCTAGCAGCCTAATTCCAAAGATGTGATGTTATCCAGCAATAATGTAATCAGTTTGTTGGCTGCAACATAGGAGACTGGGAATTGCTTTATTTTATTGATATTTTTGGCCAAAATGTAAAAAAAAAAAAAAAAGAAAAAAAACCCGAACTATAAGATGCCAGCATTGAGGACGGAGAGCTACCTTTGCTATTTAAAATAATAAACCAAAGTTCTTCATGAACATTTTTCACTTCAGTGCAGTTTTACAAAAGCATAGTTAAAAAGGGACAGCTAGTGATAATGCAAGCTTTCAAGTTAGGAATTGGAGGACGGAAAGGCCCAAGGGTGTACCATTGTTAAAAGTTTTCAGAGAGGTCCCGAATGCACAATGTTCACTTTACAAAATAGAAGTTTTCTTCTGGGTAATCACTGAATGACTTTGCATTGATTTGCAGCTGCGAATTTAAGGGAAAAACAGGGAAAGAAAATAAATGAAAAAGACAAATGCCCTGTTAGTAAATTATGCTGCAGCCGTTAAGAAAATTGTCTCAGATACATGAAAAATTGGGATTGACTGCTTAAGCTTTTCAGTTTATATATTCAGGATTCTCCATCCCTCCTATCTTTCTTTAACACTTATTTTTAAGGAGTAAACATTCTGATAATTTTCTAGGCATCAGGCTCTCAAATTAGAAATAACAGCAGAAGTGAACTAACTTGTAAGGCACATGTACCAGAGGAACATTATTAATTAAATCTTCCATAGGGGGTTAGTCGGTGCTGTTAGTGAGGTCAGAATTTCAGCCACTGTGAAGGTTTTTTTGTTGAGGAAAATTACAAAGACAGACCATATTATCCCCCTATTCCAGATTCAGATTTTGCTTTTGCTCCTGACCGTGTTCTGCTGGTTTAACCTTAAGCAAAATCCACTGTGGTCAGTGGGACTCTTTGGGTTGGGGCCATGTATTCTTTGAAGGAGCAAATGTTAAGTTTCTCCGAGTTGCTAGGAAGCATATCAAGACAAAGACATGTGAAAGTATTTGAAGACAATGAAAACAAAGTAATGAGTATAGCCAAATCATAACTGCCATTTTAACAGAGTAGCTTGTAAATAACAGAGCCCTGCAAGAATACTTGGGTGTGTCTGAGTCAACCCATTCTGAAAACCCTATGATATGCAGCTGCAGAAACTACACAAACTCTTAAAAAGCTGTCAACAAAACTTGAAATTTCTTGAAAATCATGTTTCCAAATACAAGCACTGCTCTGCATATAGACATATCACATGTTGTCCAGTAACTCTTGAAAAGCAGGTTAAAACTGCTACTTTGTTCATCTGATCTTCTTAAGGCAACATTAACCCTCTTTTAAAACCTGCCATTTAACAAAGCATTATTATAAGTATTACAACCATTTATGAATGTGTGTAGTCTGGGCTGTGGAAAGTGGCTGGCATTCACTGTCAGGCTTACATCCAAAAACATACAAGTTAATTTGCACTACATGACCATTGGCACTACAGAGTAATGAATTGGAAAAGGTATTTTGAGAATATTTTCCAAAGCTGTCCTTATACACTTGCTTGAAGCTGGAAAATAGATGTGATATAATGATAGTTGTTTTGGCTTTATTGTGGAAGATAATACCAGCTTGTGACTGCTGACTGGATGTGAAACAAAACTTTATGGCTGTACGGATTGGATGTGGTATGTCAGCAGTCATACAGGGTACTAATGGAAGCATTGTGTATTAGTTTTGTAAAAAGATTTAAAGGCAATTAATTACTGTTGGTCACAAATACAAAATGAGAGGGCAATGAAAAATTAATTGAGGAAATTTATGTATGGATATGAAGCATGGTAGCCTGAATGCCAGCTGCCACACAGGAAATCCCCAAACCACTAATTGATGGAAATTTTAAGAACTTTTTAAGAATTTTAAGAACAGGTTAGGTTGCAAACAATGTTTTCCATTTTTTTTTTTTTGTCATTAGGCCAGGACAGAGAGATTACATTAGCCCAGTATAGACATTTTTGCTTCCTTGTTCTTGAAGTCTTTCATTGTTCTTGAAGTCTTATCTCCTTCATCATTACTCACAATTGCTTAGGTTTTTATTTTTGATACAAAATGTTGTGGGAGTCAAGGAAGACCAGGAAACCTCTCTTTCTCCCCCCGGGGTTGTGTTTACCCCCAGAGCACCCCAGGATAGCTTGGATATTGATCTGAGCCCTTGGGAATGTTTGCCCTCAATACTGGATGAACTGCAAACACCCAAGAAGTGAGAAAAGCCTTTTGCTTTTGCAGCACAGAGAATTTAGTTGGAGGTTTATATTTTGTTCTATGTATTATATGGGCACAAGATGGATGCTTTTGGGTGTCGGTTTCTCCTTCTTCTTCTTCTTCTTCTTTCTCCTCTTTGTCTTCCTTTCTTCTCTGACACCAGTTCCTGTGGTGTGGTGGTTGGTGGAAAAAAGTTAGTATTGAAAAGACATATCAATAAGATGAGGGTTTACTGGTGTTGGGAACAAAAATAAGATATTGTTTCTTGAATGGTTGTTAGTAAGATATAAAAGGCAGCTGCCTTTTAGCTGCCATTGCCTTTTGCTCTGGTGTCCTCGGGGGACGCTGCCCTTGCCTCTGAGGTTTTGGTAAGAAAAATAAACAACTTGGAAACAGCAAAGAAGATGTCTCACTTCGTTCTTTTCAACATCACAAACTGAAGGAAGAGAATCTCAAGGCCAGAAGACAGGGCAAACCCCTGTGGGGGTACAGACCCCCACAAATATCACCTTTTTCATTGAGGTATTGAGTATGATAGTGGAGGTGGGTCCTCGTATACAGGAGGAAAAGAAGCAAGTGAAAGAGGAAAGGGGAAAGAAGAGGGTGTTTGGAGAGCACAGAAGGAAGACAGGAATTTTAGGGCTTGCATAGGGATGACTGGTGATGGGATGGGACAGAAGGAAGACCGGACCACTGACGTGGAGACAGCTGTGTTCAGAGTTTGTTATTTGATCAAACTACTCCTTATTTAACATGTCCTGCATTTCTCAGTGGGGATACAGCTTGGAATCTGTGTGAAATTGTGAAAGATTGAGACAGTAAAGACAGAATGAAAAAGCAAGAGGCAATTTCCTAATTTGTTTCTTTTCCATTTCTAAAGCCTGCCTAGCCCACACATCGGATAGGGTACGCTTAGAATCTTGGAAAAAACTAAGCTGCAGCTGGAACAAAGTTGGAAAGAAATTCCAGTAATTTTAAAGATGATAAAAAAATATCTGTCTGCCTTTTCTCCCTCCTCCCTCCAAAAGGTCCAACAAAATCATCTACCCCACAACAAATGCCTGACAACAACGTGGTATGTGTATGATATCAGAGGTCAGGGTATATATATGTAACTGCAGCCCATACCATATTCCTCTGATGTTGTTTACCTGGAACTTTCACACTGTCATGTTTTTCTACTTTCTTTTTCACTCAATTTTCTTCTTCGCTGTTGGGACAGAAAATCCCTCATGTGGTATGGTCCAGGTTATACTCAACCATGGATGTCTCATGCAGAGCAGTATCTTATTCCACACATGACTTACTCATGTTGCAAAAGCAGGGTGAGTAATGGGTGCTGGAATTTAGCTCTATACTTCATTTTGCATCTAGGGTTTCTGTAATAGGTTCGTGAAGTTCACAGACCACTGCTAGTAATTTCTTAATTTTTCTACCTCCCATTCCGGCCTTTTTTTCCCATTTCTCCAGAGATTTTATGTGGTCCTGGAGGACTTTACAACTTTGCAAAGTGATGCAGAACTATGTAAAAATGCTCCAAGCATGGTATAAACACACGGGGTATATTTGTGCCGCAGAAATACCAGGTTTTGACCGGGCATGAGCCCACAGAGCTCTAGGACTGTGGGTCAGCATTTCATCTTTACCAGCAGCAAGCTTTGCAGTGACTGCATGTCTTAGGGATGTACTTAGTGTGCATAGAGGAGAAGTAGTGCTGGACTGTTTACATTGCAAGTAGGATGATTTAGATGGTACCCAGCAACATCATCTTTGGATACACAGAGAGAAAAATGGATATGCCTGTGATGCTCTCAAGTATATGCTATATGCCTCCAAGTACAAGGGCAAATTTGAATTTAGAAAGAAGCTCTCCAATGTGCTAAGTTGCTGATGTAGCACTTGCAATGAGAAATATACTGGTCCAGATAGAACTTTCGGCAGTACACTCAGGTAAGACAAAGAAGGTCTCAGAAGGAGATGCAAAACAAAAAAACAGAAGTGTTCAAACCCACAGCCAACTTATTATTTGATCTGGAAACAGAACAGAGGGGTTGCCTGTAGCTGCACTTTGTTCAAACTTCATTTGGGCTTGTGATGTAACTTTTTGTTAGTCCACATAGCTCATGTCAGACTCTGGACAGTGGGTTTTCTTACTGATGATTCTGCAGCCTCTCCAGCTCCTGGGGTTAGTGTGCAAGGTTCTGTTTGTTCAGAGACCTCTATTCAGTGCAAAGAGGTGGTGACAGAAGTTCCTGTTAATTGTTGCCGTATGGTTAAAGGTTGGGGGTTGCTGTGCAAGCAAGTCTCCTCTGCCCTGTTCCAGTTCAAAGTTAAGCCACCTAGATGAAACTAGGGAAAACTGTTAATACAGCTGCTGCTAGATCTCAAAAGAATAGAGATGGGGAAGGTAACCAAAGTTCAGTCCCAGAGGATACATGCAGTATAGATGTGCAGAGTCCTGTCTTGTGTCCCACTAAACAGATCACAGGCATTTGTGAAAAAGGGTCTCATGCTTTGCAGGATGAGCTGGCTGTTTAGTAGTTTATCTTTCTAACTAGTCAATAAAGCACAAACAATGTTTTAGGAATTATCTTTGTATTAAAATTACCTTATTACTTATGTGTCTGCATCTATATTTGTATGTGAATTGTAGTACTCCTACAATATAAAGAGTCCAGTTAAATTTTGACATGAGAGCAACTATATTAGTTTTTTGTTAATTTTCCTGATCTGTAAACAAGCTTTTGTGCAAGACTATTGGCACTGAAAGTCTGTTTGAAATGGACTTGTGGAAGTGCAGGAGTTCATAACCCTTCTGTTGCAGCAATTGGGAGTGCAGTCTGAACACTGAGTGCCTGCTGTAAGCAAAAAGTGATGAGGTCTTCCTTAGCTATTCCTGCAGAACCCTAGGAAAGTCCAGCATTGCTGACAGCTGCATGGCAAA
Organism: Erpornis zantholeuca; assembly: GCA_013400515.1. Lineage (NCBI taxonomy): Eukaryota > Metazoa > Chordata > Aves > Passeriformes > Timaliidae > Erpornis > Erpornis zantholeuca. The sequence continues at coordinate 51,202 of VZTN01004945.1, read as the reverse complement.
GGACACAGATAGTGCATACAACACCTTTCTCTAACCTTTGCCAGGAAGAATTAGTAAGGCAGTTCATTATTAAATTAAATTCGAATCAAAACACTTCCTGAGACTAAGCTTCAAACTCTTTAAGCTGAGAGTGGATTCAGCAGCATCTTGTGAGCTTTGGAGCTCACTGGGTTCCACTTGTACAGCAACAAAACAGTTTTCCGTTGCAACCTTTACTTTCTTGTTTATTTAATATGCATGAATTACTGCTGCTGGCTCAATATGTTAATAGTTTTTTTAGAGAATGGTCTGGTAAATTTTTTAGTTCATGTATGGATTATAAAATATAATATCCATCACTGTATTTTCTGGTCACTCACTTTATGTTAAGATTTCATTAATATGCTTTTCTTAAAAAACAAACAGATCCTGCAGAGCTGGTTAGCCATGTGAGGACCATGTGGTGTAAGCAGTTATAAATACACCAGTAAAAAACATTCCAGAGAATTATAAATCACTATAATGTTCAACTCCAGTGGGTTGATGAATAGCATCTTTATTAACTTATTAACCACTTATCAAAATGATTCACCCTGTACTTAGACTTAGGCTTCTCTTCAGTGTAAATTTTACATAAAGCCTGACTTTGTTTTCTTTTGTCAGACATATTTATTTCTGAGTCAAAACTCAATCTCTTTTGCAAAAAGGAGGAGAATCAAAGAGGCATAATAATCAGCCTAAACTCATCCAAAGCACTCTAAAAATAGGCAGCCCACCTACTGCACTGGGAGATTTTATAGTGCAGTGTACAGAAGCACAGTGTGGAGTAGCTAAGGAACTGTGCAATATGTAAGCTTTTCAAAATGTACTTGAGGCTGTGGCTCTCTAACCAGATCTGCCCCTCCTAGGGCATCTGCCCCTCAGACCCTCATTGCCTTGAGATTGCTACGCAGGGTGTTCAGCTCTTTCCATGAGAAATGGCCCTGCATGGATTTTTGTTTCCCAATCAGTGGTTCATAGTGGAGAGATCTGTGGCAGAAGGTGGTTGAAAAGAGTGAGACGGCGTTGCTGCTCAGTCACTGGTGCGGTGGGTGGCAGTGCATCGGCATTGTCACTTGGGCTGTTTCACAGATGGCCTGTGTAAACTTGAGTAAAATTCTAGCAGATAGGTCTGCAAAGGGATGCAGGCACCCAACTGCGCTGTGTGGGCCTTGCTAGGCTCCATAAAACCGTGCCCAGCTGTCATCTCAATTTGCGAGTGTCTGAGCTCTGCCAGGGAGCAGGTTACAAACTGCCTGCAGTAGGGGTCTTGGGTAAGACCTTTCCTGGACAAGTTTTCCCAGCAGAGTCCTGTACAAAACTGTTGGAGCCTCTGCTTATACAACAATACTGTTTCTTGGTGGATCCTGTTATTATCATGGTGAACTGTAAACACATGATGTATACAGACACAAATTAAATAGTTTTAATTTTCAGAGATAATTTTTATCTTTTTCCCTGCTCTTGCCTCTCCAGCAAGCTATCCTCTCTCTTGTTATAAATCCCTCCTTGTGTGTTCCTCTAGCCAGTTTTTATCTGTTTTAACTTTAATTGGTACACATAGTTGGCCAGTTTACCTAATTTCCCAATAAAGAGTCCATCAGTGAAAGAGTGTTTGGCGTGTGAACAGCACACACATTGCAAAAGATGCTGCAGGAGGAAGGGCAGTATCGATGTGTATTACCACATGCCAGCTTAGGTCAGGTGGTCACATTGCTGTAACTGAGGGGAATCTTACACCAAAATAAACTTTGAAGTTGACTAAAATAAAGGGATTTTCCCATTATAGAATAAACAGATTGTACTATGCAGGGAAATGAGGTAAGTCAGTCTCATGGTTTTCAGCGTCACTCATGCCTCGAAAAGAGAAGGATCTGGGGGGACCTTTAGGTACCTTCAGTACCTAAGAGGCTGAAAAGGGAGCTGGAGAGGGACATTTTACAAGGACATGGAGTGATAGGACAAGGAGTAATTGCTTTAAACTGATGGAGGACAGGTTTAGATTAGATACTGGGAAGAAATTCTTCACTATGAGGATAGTGACACACTGGTTGCTCAAGGAAATTCTGGGTGCCCCATCCCTGGAAGTATTCAAGGCCAGGTTGGATAGGGCTCTGAGTACCCTGGCCTAATGGTAGGTGTCCCTGCCCATGGCAGGGGAGTTGGAACTGGATACTCTTTAGGGTTCTTTCCAATCCAACCCATTCTATGATTCTATGATTTTAAAAGGGTTAACTGCCTGTGAGAACTGCATCTTATTAATGTAAGGCATTTCCTTTTTGTGTCTCTATTAGAGAATTTGATGAAACAGCTTTTGTTTGTTCATACTTTTCGGTCTTAAAATTTGTATATCATCATCATTTCTATATCCTCTTACAAATCAGTAAATATTTTCTTTTGCAAATATGAAGACAGAAGTCAAGTCATCCTATTGCTTTAGATTACAATTTTCAGCTTCATTAAACATGTCAACATGTAGACCTTTGCTGCTCCTGTCAACAAGGATTGTAACAGTTTACATGCTAAGATTTGATAATTTATGTGTCTGTAGAAGTTGATCACTATAGAAATGGAGCATGATATTAGGCCCTTAATACATTTTGTGGAGGTAAGAAAAAGCAGTTGATAGGGTGGGTCCAAGTTAACACATGGAATGGACCTCACTCTTTCCAAGGGGAAGGAAATCCTCTACTTTACAATTTTTTGAAGACTTTTGGTACCCTGTGGTAGCAAATATGTTCTCAGGATGAGGGTTGTCTAGACTGTGCACTCCAGATTATTGTAAGCATTTTATTCAGCTGAGAGCTGGAGCTCTGTAAATGGTTGGTGGGATTTGAAAGGACCTCAATGTGCAAGGGGAAAGAGGAACCTGCTGTAGATCTTTTGGGTCCTCAGCTGCCAAGCATATAAATATGGATAAGCATGTCCCACTGACTGCAGCAGAATTTCAAATTAAGTTTTTTCAGAAGTTTTTCCAGAGTTGGGATTTTAAGCAGTTTCTGTGTTTAGCTACAGTGTACCAAAGAGTGTGTGCTCACACAGTGAGCTTCCTTGAGCCAATGCAGAAAATCAAGGAGGTTGTTATGCAATTATTGCTGTATATCTTCCTGCTTGTAAGCCTTAATTCAACTATGATTTTTTTGCGTGTTTTGTTTAAATCCCTGAAAAGATGTCATTCTCTCACTGAATGTGTTTTTCCTCCTAAACACAAGCTGTAAATACATACACAGATAATATTATGTGATTTTTTGAGTCATTTTCTTGAAGTTGTTATGTGTTTTATGCTAGGCAAATTTAGAAAATTATCAAACCTCATAAGCTCAGACATAAAAGCTCTTTGACTCGTCTTTGCCATGGAAATTGCAAGTTTTAACATGTAAGTGTATATGTAGAAAAAAACAACCCAGAGGTAACAGACAAGTAGCATTTTGCAGGGTTGTTAGAGACACAGTGACATCTGGTTTTTATTGCAGTTAATGATTCCTAATATTATGTGCCATTTTGCGTTATATAACCATTTATTATTAATTCTCAGCTTCTCTTACAAATCAGTTTTCAATGCTCTTCCCCCCCCCCCCAAAATGTATCTTGAGAGAGCATGTGGGTATACATTTATGCCTACTAAAATAAAATTAAAGGTGTTCCTCTATATTAAGAATTTTTGAAGTACTTAGAGATAGATTCTGTGCTCCCTGTGAAGTAACTGTTGTCCTAATCATTACCAGGAATTGAACCTGGAACTACCAGACCTAGAGAATAGCTTGACAATTTGAGCTCAAAAAGCCTAAATCTTCTGGCTAACAGTTGTAGGAGAGTCATGCTTTTTGTGGCTCTGGCAGAAGTTACTAGTTGGATAGGGAATTGTGCTTGTGCAACTCAAAATTGTTAGTGAAATCCAAGGGAATTTAGGGGTTTGCAGGGAATGCAGAATTGGGCTCTTCCAGGAGCTTCCCAGTAAGCATGAAAGAGGTTTTTTCTGTTCGTGTGTGTGATGAGTAGTAAGAAATCCTAACGTCTGACAACGTTCTGGCTAAGTGTGCTCTTCAGTTTTCCATTAGTGGTGGCGTAGTCCATCAGTAAATCCTTTCAGGAGTAACCATCTGGCATTTCCTAAACCCTTGTCTGTGTATCATGTAAAACTCAGTGTTACCACTCTAAAGAAAGACCTTGAAAAGTTAAATGCCATTGGAATTTGGTAATGTAGGCCACAGTGTAAACTGTGGTTAAGTTGAGCTGAGGCCTTCTTTAGAGAAAGAACCTGTAATTGATTAAACCCTGCCTCTAGCTAGATAAAAATGAGTTGAAGTAGATTAATATAAAAACAGTTAAAAGCTTCCTTGTTGTTGTCAGTTTTCAAAATTAAACTTGTCAAGAGTTTGGCAGAAAGAGCTCAAAGGCAGATCTGATCTAAATGGAGGAAAACAAGCCCAGAGGAGCAAAGAGCAATGTGGACCTTCTCTTTTTTTGGTTGATTTAAATGAATTTTCTAACTGAAGGCTGTGAGCTTTAATGTCCTTCTAACCCAAATTACTCCATTATTCTGTGACTTTAAGGCCTTCATTTAAACTTGCCAAGCCATTTTTCTCCAGACTACCATCTTCCATGATTTGTGTCTCATAGCCTTGTCTAACGCAGAAATTTCTGTAGTGCTTGGCCTATCTTCTTGTGGCCTTCATGAATCTTCTCTGACATTAAATGAGCATAATTATTATGAGAACATAAACCAAGGGCAAAACTCAAAAGGTAGTCTTGGATTCAGTAAGAAACTGTCTGAGAGAGAATTGAAATGGAGACAGCACAGCCTAACAGCTAGAATGATGCCAGGCTTTTTGCTGGAATCTTCTTCCATCTATAACTTTGCATGGCATGTGACCTCTGTGTCACACAGCTTGTCCTACTGCAGGCACACCTGTGTCTTGGTGGCAAGGTGGTGCAACTTTCTGTAATTGATATGGACATAAATTCTGCAGACCCAATGATGAGTGAAAAATGAGACTCATAGACTCAGTACTACCCAAGTATTTATCAAAAAACAATGTTAATTTAACCTAGTGCCACAGTGTTCATTTTTGAACATATTTGGGCTTTGACACCCTTTCTTAATATTCTTCCCCCATATTCTTTTGTATATACAACTGGGTCATGTTAGTGACCACAGGTATGACTCTCCATTCCATTGCATTGATTTTATGCCAGAGTAACACCACTGTTTTTCACAGCATAAAAGTCTGATGAAATGTGGTGAAAAATTGATCCCATACATATTCTAATCTCTGAGTGACTTAATATTTAGTGCTAAAACATTTTCAACCTTTAAAAACAACACTTCTATCAGTCATGTTACAGATTTAAAGTCTGCTGTCTCACGACTTGCCAGAACTGCAGCAAATGCTGGGAAGTGAGCATGTCCTTAATCACAGCAAGCTATGGGATATCTGATCCTTACATTGTCAGTCCTGTTGGAGGGTCAGCTAGTACTCTTATATATTGACCTCAGTGTTGAAACATGTACCTTTCCCCCTCATCTCTATTTTAAGGTAAAATGATAGAATAATTTACATAGATGTAGGCTATTTGTTCCTTTTAAATGGTAGCAGTTTGAAATCTGTATCAGACTTGGAATCTCACGGACTGAGAGATAAGTTAACAGAGGTCTTGAGAAAGTAAACAAGGCAGAAGTCAGATGAAGGATGTTTCACGGGTCTGCAGGTTGTTTCTGGCTACAGAAGTAAAACATAAGTCTGTTGTTGCTACAACAGCATACATATTGTAAAGATACATATTTCTATTATTATATACATACATATATACATAGTCCCTCCAACTACTAACTAATCTGCTGCTTTATTTGAGATATAAGGGAAGCAATGTGGTATTTTTAGATTTCTGAATTCATAGAGCCTGTTCCTATTAAAATTAGTTGTAAAGCCCCAGTTGATAGCAATAGGAGCAATCTCATTATTTTCAATGATCATAAGCTAACACTGCTGGTAACTAACTTGGGAAACTGAGACAGACTGTAGTCTCAAAGCAGCTATCATTGAGGAGGTACCAGAAGTCTTTGGGATTTGAGGCTTTGTTACACCACAGATTTCCTGCAGGTCCTTTAGAGTACATAATATGGTTCCCCCTTTGAATCTGTAAACTGCGCATAGCAGCACATCCTTATATTAAAAAGGGTGATGTGCTCAGATAGTGATCTGTGGCACATTTTGTGACTGGGAGAGATTTCTCATAAGACTCAGACATAAGTTTGATCTGAAACAGTTTGGTAAATAGCACCATTAATTAATTAATTATTAGTTAATTAGCTCAGTTAATTGGTAACTGGTAGAGTAACAGCTGTTGCTCCTGCTTATTGTGTAAGGGAATTGTAGAATCACAGAATGGCCTGGGAAAGGATCTTAAATAAGGGAGTTGTGAGCCTTGGTCCTATGTGGTGCTTTTAATGATACTGTAGTATCACAGCAAAGTAATGATGCTGCAAATCAATTATGCTTCTTTTCTTCTATATATATATTCAAATTGCTGCAGGTTAATGAGATGTCAGTCCCTTCCAACTTGAGATATTCTATAGGTAAAACATGGTGTTTATACATTTAGACTGAGGCATATTTAAGGCAATGAAACTTGGTTTAGCCAGTAACAAAAATGGTTGTGCTAAACCATATTGTCTTGTAATACTTAAAGGCTGAGGATGCATAAAGACTGCTTGGTTCAGCTGACATGTGGTAACTTGTTAAGCCTTGGTAATTTCAGTAATTTCAGCTCATATAAAGGTGGAGATAAGAAATTACTGTTTTCCTTCTGGTATCAGCATTTCTGACTATGGGAAAACAAGTCAGGCAATATAAAGGTCGCAAGAAGTTTTATACTGGTTAACAGTACTCCTCCCTCCTTTTCTCTTCTTACTTTCTCTTCTACTGATTTAAATTGGCTGAAGAAGAGAAACTCTGGTTAATGGGAAATATTGTTTTCTTAAATTTTGGGGGAGGTTTTTGGTCAAAATTGATCTGGGAAATGAAAAGAAATTTTTCTGCCAACCAGAAATTTTATGATAATTTCCTGCTGGGAACAACAAACGCTTTATTTTTGAAATAAGTGTGCTTTCTGATTCCTGCAGCTTCTCAGTTAAAATGGCACTTGACAGGTGACTGAGTATCAGCTCTGTAGAGTAGTTGCAGAGCTACGTGCTATCAGTGGTGCTCTGGCAGCCCTGCTCTGTGGGCTGACTGGAAGTCTGCTGCAGGGCTTCCAAGCTCCCAGCTGGCAATCTGTTCTTACTGTTCGGCAATCAGAAAGTCTGGAAAATACTGGGATTTCCATGTTTTCTGTACCCTTAGTAGGAAGTTACTCCTTTTACGCTCAGGGTTTCCAGAACTTTCAGCTAAGGTGGCTGAAACAATAAAAGCTTTGTGTTTTCTCTCTTTGGGACATTCTCTTGAGCTTATCTGCCTCCTGTGTCCTCACTAAACTCACCTTTATTTCAAGTGAGCCACTTCACACCTTTTTTCCTCAGCACCAGGGCGGTGTTCTGTGCTGTAGGATGCAGACAGAAGGGCCTCCTGTCTGAAAATTTCACCCATCTCCTCTCTCTGGAGATGTACCTATCCCACTTTCAACTAACTTGCTGGAGTAGGGGTAGCAATCCAGCCGTGGAAGTGTGGAATTTAGCGTGGGCTAATTCCTGCATGCGGTTTACCCAGCTTCTTTGGGTGTGCCCTGCATGGCTGCTAGACCACAATGGAAACTGCCCACGCAGCTTCAAACAGCTAACGAGGCGACCTCGCACCCACCACGCCCAGCGACTGGAAGATTCTGGCCCATGCTGCAGAGTAGCACTATGCAGTTACAGCATCTGGCTGTGGCAAGTCTGCAGGCACAGACAGTCTTTGAAACAAAAACAAAACCATGCACTGTTTCTTCCCACACTTACATGACTAGATGCTGCAATGCACACATGTGGGCAAGAGCAGGAAGAATGCACTCCACCAGTGATTGTGAAGGGACTTTAGTGGCTCAGCACCCTGCAGGATCTGCTGTTTGAGCTGATCCACAGCTTTTTCTAGCCCCTTCAAGGATTTCACACATCTTAAGCAGAGCTGGCACTTGCAATGTGAAAGCTACCTAAAAGGTGTCAGATTTGGCGTTCCAAATTGAATTTTATCAGACATTCTTACAGGCAGATTGCAATTACACCGATGCTTAAGCCCTGAATATCCATATATTTCACCAGAGTTGCAACTCTTTTCTAAGTCTCCTTCTTACAAGAGTGATATGGATCTCCTGTGATTGACATACAGATACAGAAAAAATGGATTTCTTGCAATCTTCCTTGTGTTGCTACAAATATACTTCTCATGCTGAAGAACTAAGCACCTTCAACTTCTTTTATTGCCCTCATTACTCCTGTTCTATCAATAGCTAGATGTGGCAGGAGGCAGCAAATATTTTAGACAAAAGATGATAGAGGAAATCAAGAATTGTTTTCAGTCTTTACTGGCACTGTAGGCCATTTCTGCATTTCAAATACATTTGCAGAAAGGCTTATTCTGACAATGGGAACACGGAATGTACCTGATCTTCTATGGTTTAAGTGATCTCTGCATGAACGCATTGGATTTTGCTTGTGCAAGTACCTGTGTGGAACAAACAGATTTGAGCCCATAATGACTGTTTTGGCTCTTCAGTTCATCCTTGAAGATGTCTGCCAACCTTAGATTTTTACAGCAGGAATCTTGCGTAAGGCCACATGTGCAAGAAAATCATCCATGCAACATTTAAAACCCATTGTTTCTTCCATTAGTTAAGAGGAAGCAGAGACTTATTTCTTACTGAATGTGTTTTTATGGCCTTCTCACAGCTTTGATGATCTTGTGGGGGCATGTAATCATAAATTATTAAAAGGAAATCTAAGCTGCTCAAAGCTAAACACATCAGTTATCTTGTTAAGGGTGAAAAATGTATGTGAATGGATCAGTATGATTAAATCACTGCAAGACATCATAACCTTCTGTTGTGATTGCATGTAGGGAACCAGATAATCTTAGTTTTCTCTGTCATAAGGAAGCAAAAATGTATTTTTACACATGCATTTTATTATAAAATGAAACATGGTGCTCTAGGCACAAAGTCGGGCAAGAGAGTGTATGCAAACACATATGTACATACTTGTGCATACACACATTCTTTTGGTACACTTCCTTCCAGATGCACATGGAGTCCTGGCTGCTGTGAGGGTTTGGCAGCTTTCTTGTGCAGTGTGGGTGTTTATCATTCTACTGTGATTGTTCATTTTGTGATGAGTTTCCCCTTGGGTGCATTTTTCAGGCACATGTTCCTGTCAACCAAGGTCAGTGCTGAGCCAGAGAAGCAGTGCACAGGTGCTGTGTCAGATTTGGCTTCTTTCTTTTGGCTGCAGAGTGACACTTCTTAATTTAACTTGCTGTGATTAAACCATTCTCCTGATATAAGACCAAATAGAGTCTTTCTGCATGGATTTAAAAAAAAAAAAAGGTTCTTAACATTAAACAAGGGAAGAAAGAGAGTGATTTCATGTAAATAGACTCTCAAGACCTGCCCAAGAGCCTGTTAAAATTGGTGGAAGGACTCCTTGAATTTTAGCAGGCTCTGTTTCAGGCATTTAATGCATGCTCTGGTGTTTACAGTCCCAGGTGGGAGTAGCTCTTTCTTAAATAGGAGGTGGTTTCTTTACTGTCACTAGATATAGTGCTGGTGGCCATGGAGAAAGCTCAGGGTGATGGGAGAGTTCATGACAAAGAATGATCTTTTTTTTCGTGGGTGGCAACCGGCTTCTAAACAAAAAAACCCTAAGGAGAGAAATGCATCAGGGTCATTACAACTGTCATTTGGCACTTACTAACATGTATTCTTGAAAGAAACTGTTAACACAATTTTGCTGTTTCTTGCCAAACAGCGAGAGCAAACTGGCAGTGTTTTGAAGCCAGAATTGGACTGCAGGCTTTAGAGCTCCTCTCTAGGATCAGCTGATCAAGAAATATGGGAAACTGAACATGCTTAACCCTTTTATCATCAAAAATGCATGCTTGTTCACTCACAACCATGTACTGTGTTTCTGTCCAGCCTCAGAGGCATAGTAGAGATTATGGAAATGTCCAATTGGAATCAAGTCTGGCAAAGGGTGTCAAGGACAACAAGAAGGGCTTCTTCAAGTACATCAGTAGCAAAAGGAGGACTAGGGAAAATGTGGGCCCGCTGCTGAATGGGGTGAGTGCTATGGTGATGAAGGATACAGAGTATGTGGAGTTACTGAATGTCTTGTTTGCTTCAGTCTTTGCTGCTGAGGCCAGCTCTCAGGAATTCCAGACCATGGAGGCAAGAGAGAAAGTCTGAGAGAAAGAGTAAGAAGACTTTCCCTTGGTTGAGCGGGATGGGGTTAGAGATCATTTAGGCAAACGTGACACCTGAAAATCCATGGACGGTGATGGGATGCACCCATCAGTGCTGAGGGAGCTGCCAGATGTTATTGCTAAGGCACTCTCTGTGGTGATGGAGAATAGGAGAGGTGCCTGGGATTAGGCCATGCTCCAAGGTCATGGAGCACAGGAGAAATGTGTGAGGATTGGAGCAAAGCCAGTGTCACTCCAGTCTTCAAAAATGTCAAGAAAGAGGATGCAGGAAACTAAAGGCCAGTCAGTCTCACCTCCATCTCTGGAGGTGGAGGATGGCACAGCTTATTCTAGATGTCATCTCTAAGCATGTGGATGTAAAGAAAGTCATCAGGTGTAGTCAGCATGGATTCACCAAGGGGAAATGATGGTTGACCAATATGATAAGCTTCTGGGAGGGGCTGACTGGACAGGTAGATGAGAGGAGAGCAGTGGGTGTTGTCTACCTTGATTTCAGCAAAGCTTTTAACACTGTTTCCCCTGACATCTTCATGGACAGGCTCAGGAAGTGTGGGCTGAATGAGTGGGCAGTTGGGTCAACTGAGAACTGAATGCATCTGAGAGCTCAGGGTTTTGTGATCAGCAGCACAGAGTCCAGTGGGAGGCCTGTAGCCTGTCGTGTTACCCAGGGATCAGCACTGGGTCCTGTCTCGTTCATCTTATTATCAGTGCCCTGGATGAAGGGACAGAGTGGAGCCTCAGCAAGTTTGCCCATGCTGCAAAACTGGGGTGAGTGGCTGGTACCCCAGAGAGCTGTGCTGCCATCCAGTGAGACCTGGATAGGCTAGAGAGCTGGGTGGAGAGGGACCTGATGAAGCTCAACAGAAGTAAGTGCAGAGTCTGCAGCTGGAGAGGAGTAACCTGAACCAGCACAGGCTGGAGGCTGACCTGCTGGAAAGCAGCTCTGAGGAGAAGGCCCTAGGTGTCCTGGTGGACAACAAGCTGTCCACAAGCCAGCAGTGGGGGCCCAAGAAGACCAGTGGTATCCGGGGTGCATTAGCGAGAGCATTGCTGGCAGGTTAAGGGAGGTGATCCTGCCCCTCTGCTCAGCCCTGGTGAGGCTATATGTGGAGTTCTGTCCAGTTCCGGGCTTCTCTGTTCAAAAAAGACAAGGAACTCCTGGCATGGGTCCAGCAGAGGCTAATAAAGATGATGAGGGGATGAGCATCTCTGGGAAATGGCTGAGGGAGCTGGGCCTGTTCAGCCTTGAGAAGAGATGAGGAGATCTTAGTGCAAACAAATATCTTAAATGTGGATGTCAAGAGGATGGAGCCAGAGTTTTCACTGGTGCCCAGTGGCAGGACAAGGAGCAATGGGCAAAAACAAACCCAGGGAGTTCCATCTGAATATGAGAAAAGCTTTTTTACTGTGTGGGTGGCAGACCACTGAAACAGGCTTCCCAGAGTGGTTGTGGAGTCTCCTTCTCAGGAGGTGTTGAAAATTTGCCTGGACTATGCAACCTGCTGCAAGTGAACCTGCTTTAGCAGGGGGAATGGACTAAATGATCTCCAGGGGTCCCTCCCAACCCCAACTATTCTGTGATTCTGTGAAATTTACACCAGATTTTTGCCTTTCTTTGAATGACAGTAATAATAACCTATGATGTGGTAATGCTTTAAGATCAGGGATGTTGATATTAATTGACTTTGAAATGGAAAGAAATTTATTCTATTTAGACTGTATAATGGTTTTGCTTTCACTAGGAGTGGGTAAAAACCAGATTTCAGTCTTGCTGGTCAGATTTTTCCTGTTAGGCCAGCACATACTGTCAAGAATAAAGGAGGAGTTGAATAATCCTCCCAGGACCTTGTACTTTCTTTGTTTGTCCTGTTTTTCCTGGAACAAACAGGCTAGAATTTGCCTCTCAGTGTGTACAAATTGACAAGATTCATGACTTGTGAGAAATCTCAGGTCTGAGAAGAGACACCTGTCCCAAGGGTCTATCACAACTTAGGATTCACTGTGACTCCAGTACTGCTGTTGTGCCATGGCTGCATCAGCCTTTTTAGAAAGGCTGGTAGGTAAGCACTGGTAGACTAGAGTACAAAGTCAGCAATTAAATATGGAAAGGGAAAAAACCTTTGTAGTTGTGGTTTAATCCCAGCTGGCAACTAAGTATCATGGACCTAACTACCCCCTCACTAACTTCCCCTTCACTCCGGTGGGATGGAGGAATTGGGAAAAGGTAAAACGTGTGGGTTGAGAAAAAAACACTTAATAACTGAAAAAAAAAAAAAAAAAGAAAATGAGAGGGAGGGGAATAAAATCCAAGAGAAACAAGTGATGCACAATACAGTTGCTCACCACCCCTGGCTGATACCCAGCCCATCATGCAGCAGTGACCAGCCCATCCTGGCCAGCTCCTCTGGTTTATATACTGGACATAGCCTTCTATGCTATGGAATATACTTTTGACCACTTTGCTTCATCTGTCCTCTCCGTGCTCCCTCCCGGCTTCTTGTGCACCTCCTCAATGGCAGAGCACAGGAAACTCACCTTGATTTCAGGTGGGCACTGCTCAGCAACAGCTAAAACATCTGTCTTATCAACATAATTCTCATACTGAACCTAAACAGCACTGCACCAGCTACTAGGAAGAAAATTAACTCTATCACAGAATCCAGTGATAAATTAACTCTATCCTGAATCCAGGACAGAGGCGACAAGAGGGATAATAATGTTTCAGTGAAGCTGGACATAGATACAAAGCAATATATATATGTCATATATATAAAGGGTGGGCTGGAATCAAACTTGCTCTTTTCCCATTGCTGCCTTCATTCATTTGGGCAGTTTAATTCTGATTCTGTATCACTAGGTTATGTAAACTAAATATTGCTTAAATGCTTGATGCAATCCACACCATTCAATACATTAAGCAACCTCCTTGGAAGCTTATAGAACAGTGTTCGTATTGATCTGAGGGACTTGTTTTGTTGATACTGAGTTGGTACTTTTTAATGTGCTTTCAAATTTATTTGGAGCATTTGACTGTGCCAAGCTCTGAAAAACTGAAAAATGTAACTGTGTAGAATTTCTTGTATGTACTGTGAATGTTGGCACAGATGGAAACTGGATTAGGTGAACAGTGCTGAACTCAGGGTATTTTGAATTTTTTTCTTGCACTCATGAACTCATTTACTTGAGGTCATTCTTGAATAAAGCCATTTTAATCAATGATGTTAAACTACTAAGGTGTGTTACTGATACAGCTGCATTTTATTACCTGCTTCATAAACCACTAATAGGAGAGAGAGCCAGGTAAGGGTTTTTAGTTTCAGATGCAGGATGTGTGGTGCAATCCAGTACAGGGTTTATGCACATATGCACAGAGCATATTTTTGAGCTACTGTACTTTGAAATCTGTGCCAGACATCTATGCAGCCAGACAGTAAACAAAGAAAATGACACCTTAGGCCAGGAACCTTCAGCAGCACAGAGGGTTTTCCTCAGAGACTGGAAGGGGAAGTGTAACATGTGTAAAGTCACAAAGGTTAGTAGGCCACTCAAGAGCAGCACTGTGCCTATGAGCTACACGTATGGGATCTGAAGGAGATCACTGGGAGTTTTGCAACTAATTTCAAAAGAGCTAGGACTGCCCCAAGTGTTTTGACAGCAGTTTCATTCATTGGTGTCAACCGATTTACTTCAGATTTGGTCAAGGATGCACAAGGTGAATTTCATCTGCTGTCAAAGAAGATTGTGAAATTTTATATGTATTGCTTAATTCAAAAAACATTTTCCCCTGACTGTCAAATACTTCATGAAATTTTTGCCTAGTTTATGTAAAAGTGCTTTTTAACTGAACCATGTTCTGATGCCACTGAACACAGATTCCACTGCACAATAAAGAATTCTAATTGCAGTCAATATTAACAGGAGACTGTTCCAGATCCCAAGAAGGGACTTTTTAATTTAAAGTTTTGATATGTGGTTTACATGTTTTTAGAAATTCTGTGAAATTAATGAAAAGATTGAAGAAAACACTGTGGTATTTTGATTTTTTTTTTCCCTCTAAAGTCAAATTTAAGGTTAAAAACAAAGCTTGAAACAATCTGGCTTGGCTCCAAAATTTGTTTTAGAGTTTAAGAAGGCTTGAAGAATTATTTCTCATTCTTCAGTTGCAAGTAAATATAGCAACCAAGTAATAAAAAGTAAAAAATAATTCCAGAAATGGAATATTAAGCATAAAATGTATTCATAGAAAGCAAGGCTGCTGGAATATGGTAATACTTCTGCTGATTTTGGTTTGGCTTTTTGAGGTGTGAAGGTTTTTCATTTAGTTAGTTTTCAGGTGGTTTATTTTTGATCCACTTGTAATAATGATTATTATGACATGAGTACAGTCATATAATAATAATGACAGTCTTCTGCACCATCAAAATCAATTTATGATGCTTGTTGGGACATTTAGTTTCAGGTCTTTTCTCTCCATCGTAATGAAAACCACCCATAGTGTCAAAAGTTGTTTCCTTGTCTGTCAAACAGTACAATAGAAAATTTGGAGAGGTTTTAGAGCTCTTAACTTCTTTCTTTGGAGCATCTGAACACTGGCTCTACTGAAGCAGGAAAACTAATGTTCTGCTGGAAGTAGAGAAGAGACTGAGAAGCAGAAGATGTTTAATTGTAGAGAAGGCAAATAGGAGGAAAATTTCAAAATGGGATATCTTCCTGTGGATATTTGTAATCCAGATGATTCAATATCTGAACATCCTCCAAAATCTGAGGAGACTGGCAGGAAGTCTGACAGAGTTTGTACCAGTGACATGCTGCCTGGGAAAACAATAAGTATTACCAAGAATTGGTCCTTGTATTTCAGTGGCAGTTTTGCAGAAAGAATACTCAGAACTGTAACTGATCTATTTAAAGGTCTTAGTCATACTGACATTGTCCTATCTTCTCTTTTCTGCCTGTATGCTATCACTGCCTGTAAAGTAAAGAAAATAATAATCATGGTTCTATCTTCCTGCTTCACTGGGTAGGAGTGTGCTAGAATTGAAAGACTGGTGCAGTGCTATGCAGATTAGGGAGAAACCAAGTTTACAATATAATAATGAACTACCAGTTCCTTTCTAATATAGAAAGGGAAAAGTATTTTTGCTTTAGAGTAATCCCCTTACATAAAAGGAATTTTCTCAACAGAGTTTTGTAAAGTTTGAGATTCTGTGTCTTCCTCAGGGTTCGTCAAAAGGGTTGCACATTGACAACCTTCAGTAGTAAATGGCTGGATGAGACCTACTACAAAGAATTGGTTAAATCCAAGGATTGTTTTTTTTCAGAAATGTAATAGGTCATAACATGCTCAGGACAAGAGAGGTGGTTAATCTTCCCAAGATTTTGATAGCTGCATGGGAGCAACTGACCCTGATTATGTAAGAGGCTTTCACTTCAAGGCCTGGATTTGCTCCCTCCCCTGCAAGATAATGGCCAAAATTAGTTTGCCAGGTTGAGAACAGTCCTGAATCTGCAGCACCCCTACTCTTTATATCCATGGGGTTATATGGTGGTCATATGTCTGGGTTGTAAAAAGATGCTTAAGCTTCTTCAAGCAGAGTACTAATAACAGAAAATTAAGGGTCCATTGCCTCTTTACAGGAAGCCTATTTAGCTATTACCAACAAAGCTTTTTTTCCCATTTTAACTAACATGGTTTTGTTTATTTTAGCTGCTTTTTTTCAACTCTTGCACTTTGCCTTTCTGATCTGTTTCCTTTCCATCCAGAATTTCCTTTTCTATGCTTCTCTCAGGCAGATTCCTTCCATCCACTACAAGAATAAGTCTCAAATCAATTGTTGATTGAAATCTTGGTTCCCTGGGTTCTTTTCTCCACTGCCTTTAGTAATGTCAGGATTCAAGATACATTTGTTTTTCTTTCTTGCCATTACACAAATAGTGCTCCTCAGTAGGACTTTGAAGTTCATATTGTACTCATTAATAAGATTTTAAATCTTTTTGAGACAGTCCCTCCTAGCCCTTCTTCACCAGCAGGATGTGTAGCCCATTGCATATGAATTGGTTCCGGGAGTGGGGCCAGGGAGAAAGGGAATGGGGCTGGGCCAGGAAGCAGGAACAACTGCTTCCCTAACTGTAGGAAAAGGAATTTCTGTGTCCAAGCTTGTGAGAGTTGAGGAGGTGAGAAGTGCTGTCATCTGTGCTGAGCATGGCATGGAGTGGGGTCTGCTAGGACCCTAGGAGAGTCACAATTTTTGAACCAGCTGTGATTTCACAAGTTGGTTTTACCGAACCGGGATGAACTGTTTCCAGCACAGTTTTGGCTACCCACAACCTCTGTTGGCTTAGTCCTGTATTCCTGATGCCAATGCATTGCCCAATGATGTCAGCGGGTGTTTTTGGGTTTGCAAGGAATGCGGGAATGGGATCTCTGAAAAAAAGAATCTGTATGTAGAAATGTTCTAAGCCAGAAAGATGTTTTGCAGAAGCTTGCCTGAAACATTTTAGCAAGAAAGCTGGGCTCCTTCAGGCCCTTGGCCATTGTTTTTATGAATTATTCTTGTAGGTAGCTTGCATTCTTTCATGATGTCATCAGACACTTTTGTGAAATGCTTCTGAGGGCAAATAATTCAGGACACTCTTTCCAACCAAGACAGCATACACCAGCTGTCTAGATACTACTGAAGTTTGCGAGACTTCAGAATTACTTTTCTGAATTATGCCTTGTCAAATCATTATAGATATTCCAGTGGATCTTTTGTGGAGCTGATAGCATCTCTCAAGTGTTGAAGATTTTAACTTTATTTTTGTCTTTGAATTTAGCAGTATGCTATTGTACCTTCACAGGCCTTTGCAGGGCTTGATGTTTTCATTAGTTGTTAAAGTGGAGTGGAGTCACTACACTTCTTCCAACAATATTTCCTTCCAGAGCCATTAGTATGGCTGTCTTTAATATTTTTTCTCATTCTTGTCAAAGGAGTAGTATTCTCTTCCTTTCTCTTGGTTTTTCTCAGTGGTGTGTCAGGTCTGAGACAGAAATTTGGTTCTTTGTAGTAGAAGTGTCACACATGGTACAAAACAATGCCTTTGTCAATGGGTCTGTAATGGATTCATTGCTGGTCTTAATATCCACAAGCACTTTCTGTGCTCTTCGGCAAAGGACTGATTATAGTTTGATGCAGAGAATAGTATTATCTTTTCTAATGCGATGCTCCAAGTATTCAGGGATTCCTTATTAATTGTCTGACATGCTTAATAAATTTGCCAGGTTTATCCCCAGGTAGCTTTAGGATGAAAGCTTCTGAAATGTGTCAGCTAGTTAGATGTTAGTTTTTATACTCAAGATGTGCTGGACACCAGTGAGTTCCTGCTGTTAGCTGCGTGTTGAATCAATTTCCATGTAGCCTTCAGCCACTGCTGTGTGTTGGCTTTTGTCAGAGTGTGACAGCCCCAACTGTGTTGGGGTTTTCTTACCTTCTGAGAGAAATGTCATTGGCCTTTTCTGACCTTGCCTTGTGGTCACACATGAGATTTTGAAAGACCTTTTGAAATTACTGGGCTTCTCCCTTGGTCCGATAATATTGCAGAGCACTACTTCCTGGATTTTCCTCCTAGAACATAACAGTTTTTACAGTGGTAAAGTTTTAAATAGAGTTTGAAATACTTGGCATCAGGATAGAGGTTTTTGCATGCAATGTATTAGTCAAAGTGACTTACTAAACCCCTAAAAAGAGTGGCTTATGCAAGAAACTGCATATTCCCTAGTAAATCATAGAAGTGTAGGAATGGGAGGGAGCTCAGGCAACCAGTCCATCTCTCTGTTTTGTGGCTGAGCCAAGGACTATTTTTGACAGTAATTTGTCTAACTTTTCCATAATGGGCTCCAGTGATGAGGATTCCATGACCAGCCTTGGTGAGCTGTTCCCGTGTATGGCTGTTTTTGTTAGTTATTTTGTCCTAATAGCTAACAAATCTTCTTTTACCACACGGTAAGCGGAACTATTCTTCTAACCTTGCTGAACCTGAAGAACAGTTGATCACTGTCATATTTATTACAGCATCTTGCATATTTGAAGACTTACGTCTTCCCTCAGTCTCTTTTCTAGACTAAACAAACCCAAATCTTTCAGCTCTTCTTCCTAGATTGTATATTCCAACCTGGTGTGTGGATTTTTTTTGTTGTTCTTCTCTGGACTACCCAGATTGTCTGCATAAATCTTGAAACATATAGTTCAAAATGGGGCTTTTTTTGATTTGAGGTATCACAAATGCCAAAAGGTATGGATTAGTTACCTCTCATAGACAACCATATTTGCGAGAGAATCATACATAGTTTCCACATGGCTATATTAAAGATTTTTCTACAGCTCAGTAGCTAACTTGCATTTTTCTACTTTGTAATTGTTCATTTGATTTTCCTGCTGAAGTGCAGGACTTGTCTTTTTTAATTCATCCCATCTGTTTCACAGCCAATGGTTAATTGACAACCCCTTCAACCTGTCCTGTAAAGATTTTTCTACTTTTCACAGCCAGATGCCCTGCAAATTTGAAGTGTATCTTAATATTTCACCATTCTGCTTCTAGCTGGGCTTTTAGTCAATCTTTTCAAAACAAAGCGATAATAATACAGTTTTCATCCAGGAATCATATGGTAGTGTATTTTGAAGAACTTTCTTCTACTGCTGTCCTGATGAAAATGCTGAAGGCATGTTGTGCAGCTTGTGTCACAATCTTTCTAAACTTGAGGTCCTATTTTCTGTTTCTCCCTTAACCTGTGGGCCACAAATGCGGAACAAAATAGGATGGTTTGAGATGATTTATTTTTCATCTCCATTAGGAAGGTTGTCCAGAATACTTCCTGCACCCCTGTGTCCCCAGCCCTTCCCTAGAGCCAGTAGTCACTTCTGGTTGGTCTGGTCTGAGTCACACCTGACAGTTTTATTAGTGCTCATGAACAGCATTGGGCAATGGCTGGATCACTGGATGAAACTTGGCAGTATGTCTGTAATATCACAGATTTGGGCTTCTGGCAGGCAGGCGGGGACACCCTGGGACACTGGTTTGACAATGGACGTCTCTGTTCATCTCAGAAATAATTGTAACAGAAAAAAAAATAATCTTGCCGTGATAGTCACCTACAAAGCAGAAAAAAAGTAATAAAAAGAAAACATAGCAATTTACCTAGTGTCTGGTCTATTCACTAACAGGTTTCTCAACACTGAAATGGTTCCTCTTTTCTTCCCAAATTACTTAAGAGCAATAAACATGCTCATCAGCTGACTTGTCCTCTGGTGGCTTTGAGAAAGTTTTTACAGGGCTGCTTTATTTCCCCCCTTCATTCCTGGCAAAATCACAAATATCTAACTGAACTCACATTACTTAAATAGAAACTAATAGAAGAGATGGTTGTACAAGTAGTTCAGGGTCTGGTCACA
Source organism: Erpornis zantholeuca (assembly GCA_013400515.1). Classification (NCBI taxonomy): domain Eukaryota; kingdom Metazoa; phylum Chordata; class Aves; order Passeriformes; family Timaliidae; genus Erpornis; species Erpornis zantholeuca. The sequence continues at coordinate 31,368 of VZTN01004945.1, read as the reverse complement.
AATATGCACTAAGCTGCTGGGTCTCCTGGGTGAATTTCACCTTGAAGAGAGAAAAAAATTGTACCTTGTTAGCTCAAAAAAGGTAAAAAGCCCTCTTGTATTTTAGTCAATCTAGCTATAGAGTGAAGTGGAAAGACAGAAGGGGAATATAAAGAGTGTTTGCCTGATAGCTCAGTGGTTATTTATAGCAAAAGACAATAATCATAAAATAAGATGAAAATATTTTCATTTTAGACTGTTATCCTAAAACAAATCACAAGAAGTCTGAACCAATAAATAATGGAGAGAAGTGTTTAAAAAGGAAAAAAAGGACTAATGAAAACATGATTTAAAAAAAAAATGTTTCTTCTGGAAGCATGCTGTGCCAGCTGCAGTAGTAAACATACCTCCTTTGAATCACTGAAGATGAAAACCAGCCATATACTTGAGCTTAGATCGTTCCTATGGGTTTATAACTCTTTTGTATCTTTTGAGCACTCGGGAAAATACAGCACACAGCTTTTTAAACTATGATTCTGGCTACAGAGGCACAACACATTCTTTTCTGTTTTTAATAAGTCTCTCTCTTTGTGCAACAAATCCTTCTAAAAAATTGTAGCAGCAGTGCTAACCAATGGGTAGCAGCTAGAGGCTGGGGGGAGAGGAATTGCTTTGGCTGGACAGAGACTAAGGGATTTGTACACCCAAATTTCTATTGTTTTTAATAAGAATTTGGTTTCAAAAATCATAGCCCTCATATGTATCCAGTCTCCGAGAGCTGGAGGTCTCTAGACATGCATTCCTGTCTTGCTGGATCCAATCCCCCACTGGCTGGTGCACCAGCTGGGGGAGGCAGCTGTGGCATTGCACGCATCCCTGGCAAGGCTCTTCCCTTGTCAGGTGCACGTGGCTGCTTTTCTGGGTGAGAGCATCTACCATCTGCTGGCTGGAGATTACAGCTGGGGGAAGGAGGAACCCATATCCCACCAGGAGTGTGGAGGTTACTTAACAGTCTTGAGAAGGTTTACTGTGTTATAATATGGATTGGTTTTTCTCATTCTGTCAGTGGCTTTTTGGAAGATTAGTGGAGACTATGAAAATGCATTCTTGTGCATTCTGCTTATATCTCATATGCTCTGGTAGATTGTCATTCTGATTCTCCCATGCAAATAACTGAAGGGAATGGAAAAATAAACTTTAAAAAATACTTTTAATAAAATTGTTTATCTCAGTTCCAGTGGGAAACCTGACTGAAAATATGGAAGTATTAAGTATATAACAAGGGGATATTAATTTATTTTCTGAAGACCTCTATGATTATTGAGAACTTTGTGATTTAGGATTATTTACAGGAGGGCTAAGTGTTACTGTTATTTTCCTGTAGTCAGTTCACCAGTGGCTGATAAATAAAGAATGTAATTTGGTAAGGTGTTTGCAAGTGGAAGGAATTTTTGTAATAACGTTTGCATTTTCACTATCTTTTCAAGGGTCTCTTTAATTTGTACAGAAGAGAACTAGCTATACAAGGACAGTGTTCACTGCTACATATGCTGATTAAAGAACTGCAAAGGAGTAGATTCTTGAGCAGAACTTCAGTGGTGGTGAAGTTAGTTTAACATATGTTCACTGTAAGTTTGTTATGTGGAGGATGTCAGAAAAATGAGGCATTTAGAAACCTTGATCGGGGCATCAGGACAATGTGACACATCATTTTGACACAGGAATTTTTATCGATTGCATGAGGCTGGCTGTACTCCAGAATTAGTTCCAGGCCGAATTGTAGTTCCATTCTGTATCTTCCTTCATGTTAGAAACCTGAGTAGTGAGTGGTTATTACACTCAACTGTATTAGGTGCACTGTTTAAGCACGCTGAGTAAAGTACATGATTGTGACTCTATTTTTAAGTACACTTCTCTTCTATGTGTTTTTACTTAGAATGGCTCTGTAGGTTAGTGTTGGACACAGCCTGTACACACAGTGCATGTAGTTCTAGAGGGAAGTCACATTATCTGCAAGTGCTGAGCATAAAGAAGAGGGGAACTGGTCTCCAAACTACGAAAAGAATATACGAACAGGCATAATATTTTCACTTTCCTGCCATTACAGCTGCTGCTTTTATCCCAAGAAAATAAATGATCAGTGCAGATAAGGTGGTGGCTGAAATTCTCCACATGTTTCCACAGATATGCAGCTTTCTGACAGAATAGCACAATTCTTTGTGCAGGCAACTGAATCACCAGAACTAGTGGGTTAGATTAATGTGAGATTATATTTGAATGCCTCTATAGTGCTTAGGATATCTCTAGGGGTCACTGGCTTTCACTTGCCTTCCCACCTACCTTCTCTCCCTGTATGCCAATCCCTTCTGGGTTAGTTTCTGCTAGTGAAATACCCATAGAACCTACCACTCTGTTTCTGAGTTTGTGCCACCTGCCTGTGTCCTGACCACATCAATCCCTGTGGAGTTCAGACCACATCTTAAAATTGAGGGAAATGTGTTCTCATCCTCTTTTCTGTCTTGCTCGTGGTTATAGAAAAAAAAGTGTGTAGAGAATATGCATAATTTCATCAGAAAAAGCCTGTTTTGTGGTGTTGAATCAAGCATTCCTTAGGGTTCTTACCTTTCAGTCAGCAGATGTTGAGATTTTTTGCCTGTTTTGGTGAATTAAAACATCCTTTTGCCAGGAGAATGATGTAACACTATCCAGGGGTTGGGGTTTTGTACTTTGTGCCATCCTTCTTATGTTCCTGGTGAATTTTCCCTATGCAGTATCTGGAGGGGTAAGAAAAAGAATGGTTTCTAGAAAATTTATCTTAGGATATTTACTATGGAGAAAGGAGAGGTAGGTCTATTTATTGCGACTAAGAGGCATCTAGAAAGTGGAATAGTATTTTTTAAAAAGGAAGACAATAAAAAGGTGTGTGTGTGTGTCTGGGCGGTGGGCAGGACAGTGGAAACCTGCTGTGGCATCTTGGTGGCTGACTTTCTGCTGGAAGATGTAGATTAAAAGTCTCTCAGCAGAGGAAGAACAGAAAACAAAGGTTGAGATTGAGCCACTTGTGAGTGTGTATGTGCAATCTTATACTGCACTTGTCTTTGTGTTGCCTACTGGCTGGTTTAAGCAGCTTCCTGCTTAGTTTGCTGGTGTCTGTGTATCCTATTTCAATGTGCCTAGAGGCCTCTGATTGATTTATGTGTTGCTGCCAGCCTGAAACAGCTAATGTGGTTATCACCTCTAGCTGTTTACCCCACCCTAAAGAGCTAAATAACTCCAGTGGTTCAGCAGCTGGTTTATGAACAGCTCAAATATCAGCTCAGGGAGAGTGAGGGGGACACTTGGGCACTGTAACCTCACCAGCTGTGTGAGGCTGAGCCATCTCTTCTTGTTCATGTGAACCAGTGTCACCTCACATGGCACAGGCCAGATACAAAGCAGGTCTGTGGTCAGGTGCCCTTTTGAATTTAACTTAGATACGCAAGAAATAAATTTTGTAGTGCTGAATGTAGCCCTTCTAGTATAGTTCTTCTGAATTAAAGTGCCTAAATTCTGTGTGTAATGAGGAGCCTCATTTGCAGATGCTAAATGGGGGAAGCACTGTTAAGACAGGAAAGCCAATTTGGAGTATACCTGGCAACAGGCACCTCAGGAATGTCACTTGGAAAGAAAGACATCAGAGACTGGGATGCAATTACTCTAAGTGGAGAAACAGATACTCTTTTACAGTATAGAGCACTTTTAATGACTCAAATAGGCCAAGTGATGGGGCATCCTAACCTGTTCATTCCTGCCCCATTTGTGCTGCTGCCTCCAGCTCATATAGAAAAGGGCAAAGTTCCTCTTAGGAACCCAAATAAGAGTTAATTTCTCTAAGTGCTCACCTACTCCCTAGTGGTTTTATGGCAGTGTGTATTTAGAGTTCACTTGACTTAGAGTTCTCATCTTAGCATTATGATTTAGAGAGAGAAGAGGAACTTCTGGGTAGAGATGTCAGTAGCATCAGTTGCTGCAGGTCTCTGGGAAATGTCTAGCTGATACAACCCATGTAATCAAATCCCTATGAAAAGCTATTTTAAATTAGAGTTTACACAGTTAAGGAAAAACTTAGGTTTCCTTTTTCTGTCCAGGTTAAAATTGCAAAGGTAGATACATATAAATAATGTTTTTCCTTGGAATTTTTATCTAGTTATTTTCCATTTCTTTCTCTTTTTCTTGTTTACAGTCCCCATGCTTATGTAACAGCTCTCAAGAGGAAGCTGCCAACAATGTTTGTGCCAGCTGTTTTAGTGGAGGCATGCTGGGTGCAACTGAGCTCCACCTTCTTTTTTGAGGTATATTATACGAGTGACACCATAATATATGGTTCAGTCTGACTGATAGCTGCTTAACCTCTTGGTACTCTTTTCATTAATTCTTTCTTGGATCAGTTATTGTGTTTTGTCTGTCACAAAACTGGGTTGAAAACTGCTTTGGGCATGGAATGTGTCATTCATTTAAACAACATCAAGGCACACTGTTCATGTTTAATTATTACTTTAATGCAAGTGCTAAACTGTTTTCAGTTACATCTAACAAACATGTTTTCTGGGATGCTTGCTGGCTGACCTCGAGTAGGGGCATGTTAGGCTAAGCCTTGAAATGCTGCATCAAGCTGTCATCTTAAATAGAAGTGATCTCATTCATCCTCCTGTGAACTATCATATAGATGAACTGATGGAATCAGGATATATTAACTGCCCACCACAAAGGACATTGCAGTGTGCTGATTTATGATGAGCAAATTCTAGAGTAATCCTATTGATGATGCTTAAAAACATCTGTTCACAGTATTGCAGTAGCTAAGCTAGCAATACTGCGTAGTAGATGAAAGCCACCTGTTGATGAAATCTTTAAAACAGTATATAAATATTTCTGTTGGTGCTGTTGCATCAGTTCTTTTTCAGGATATCCATTATGGCATGACACATTCATTTGGAAATGGTCAGAATATTTATAGGCCCAGTTCCAGCAGAACACAAGCATGTGACCAATGCTCTTGCTTTAAGTTGCTCAAAAAAACCCAGTTTGATGCAATGTTTAGAAGTGAATGTCATGCTAAATTAACTTTAATGGCAGAGAGAAAAAATACCTAAGTAGAATTTTTTTCAGAATAAGGTACATGTAGAAATCAAGGTCTAAGCTGTGCCTATTTGAGAGGTCATTCTAAAAGATGAAGAGGAAACCACCACGATACCTAATGCCTTGGTAATGGTAGGATTTACTGGGTTTTGACATGCTCCAAATAAATTACTTCTGAGCAATGGATTTTGGGACATCCACAATCACTTCATAGGGCTGACGAATTCCAATTTTAGCCTAAGTCAATTTACCTACCTAACTTCAATTTACCTACCATTCACCCTGATATCATCATTGCTCTATCTTAGCAGTTGAATAATATAATGACAGCACTCCTATAAAGATGCAGACCTGACTTAAAACTTCCTACAGGCATGATCCTAAGGCTTGAGAGACTTGTTTGTTTCTAAGTAACATCTGTTGGGAAAATCCGTTGTATCTGTCAGTGGATTTGTTTTGACATCTGAGACCAAACTTTACCGGGTCCTTATTTTTCCTTTCTTCCTTCCTGCCTATCTTTCCTGTTTCTCCACTGAAATGATGCTCATCACTATCCTTTCTTCCTGCCAGTGGCAGTGGGAGCAGCCAGCAGGGCTTCACTTGACAAGTACCAAATGAAGCTTATATGTGCCAGGAATGTCTGCCCGTGTTAGTGACAGCCACTCGCTTACCAGTTACTGTACCAGACTCTTGAAAGAGGACTTGTAAGTGGGAATGACTGTGAAACCAGTTGTCTTTTGCTGCCCTTCATGTAGAACCATTAAGAGCTTTAAAATTTCTACTCAACTTTTGAGTTTGAAGAAAGCTCTCTTTGTAAATTTCCTGGCCCAGAGTGCTCTTACTTCATGCTCTTGCCACGGTACTCTGTTGGTTTGTCGTGGTTCGAAGGAATAAATCCTGTTTTAAATTTCCTTGGTTTCTTATAACAAAGGGCTCTAAAGGAAAGAAAATCTTTTAATCCTCCCAGCAATAACCTGACACGACCTTCTAAACACACTATTAACTCAAAAATATTAGCAATATTTTGTAGCTGTCTTAAAAAGAGCTTACAATAGAGATGGACCAAATATTTAGAAGAATAATTATACATGGTTCTGAGGAAATTAGTATCCATAACACAATTACACATTTATAAAGGGCTAAATGTTAAAAACTATTTAAAAAGCCAGGCAGTAGGGTATTGTTCAGTAGCACTGGCAAAATACAGACAGTTTTCTGCATGGCCTTTCTAGGCTTGTGATTTCCTGACTGACTTAGCACAAATTACTTGCATTCTCTGTGTTCTTTAGTTACTCCAATCTGTTTTCCCTTTCCTTCATAACTGCTTAGCTTTCAGAAGATGTTCAAAGCATTTTTTTAATATGCTCAGTGTGAGATACTTCTTAGAAGATCTGCAGGAGGAGACAGTTTTCTGCAAACCTGATCTCTCTACTATGTTAGTGGGCTGCCAAGAGTTGCACACAGCTTAAATATCAAATATGTGTTTTGTAAAAATTGAATACTGTTGTACTAGTATAAGTACATAAACCTAATTAATTTAGAAAGAAACTTATGGGAGTAAAGAATCACAACTGTAACAATTTAGCATTAGGTATCCAACCCTATTCTGACTGTGGGCAGAGGGAGTTACTGTAGCATGGGATGCATAGTAGAAAAATTCAGAGAAAAGTCAGTAGGAAAAGCTAGAGAAAAGGGATTTAAACTTGTTTTCTGTCTCTTGGGTTAAAATAGCTGAATTCAGAGATAAAGTAGGGTTTGGAGCCTGAAGTTTTCTTGTTACTTTTATGCTTCTCAGGTATGCATTTTGGTGTGCAGCAAGTGGCAATTTTGCATTCCCCCATAAAAATACTTGTTAAATCCTGCAGCCTTTAGTCAGTCATTCTCCATGATGAATTTCTATTAAATATCTGATCGAAACCTAGTGAAGTCAGCGAGAGTCTTTCAATTGCTTCACGCACAAATTGTGAAATAACAGCCAGGCCCCTGGAGGAACATGGGGATATGATGCCCCAAATTAGGATGGACCCAGGTATCCCCTGCTGCTATGTGCCAGCTGGTTGTCTTTGAGCTGGTAATAACCATGCTCTCTCTCTCAAGGAGAGTACTCCAAGGGTAGAGTTCCCACTTTGAATTCAGATTTGAACCCAGATGAGCAGTTCCAATGGAAGCATATGCTTGGTGCCAACTCCTCCTCCTGGTGTGCAAACATCGTTGGGCCAAGAAGTATAACACAGAATCAGTAAGGTTGAAAAAGACCACTGGAATTCATCTAGTCCAACCTCCCTGCTCAAGAAGGGTGCCCTGCAGCACATTATTCAGGATTGTGTCCAGACATCTTTTGAATATCTCCCAAGAAGGAAACTCCAGACCCTCTCTGATCAATCTGTCCAACACAGTAAAGAAGTTCTTCCTTATGTTTGGGTGGAACCTCTTGTGCTGCAGTTTCTGCCTCTTGCCTCTTGTCCTATTGCTTGGCACCACTGAGAAGAGCCTGGCTTCATCCTCTTGTATAGTACAGGGTGGTATCACGGCAGGAGAAATGTGTCAGGAGCAGTCAGGTGCGAATTACCTGGGTCTTTGGTGTCCCACTTTTGCAGCCCAGGCCCTCTGTCATGGCAGAAGAAAACAGCTGGCACTCTGGAGGCTGGAGCAGCAGCTCCACTGGCTATAGTACTGCTGGCTCTAACACAGCACCTCCCTGTTGTGGCAAGCACAGTGGCTGGAGTGTCCCTGGTCCCAACCACAATCAGTCCTCCATCAGATACCACTCCTTGCCAAAATCTTTCTGCTTTTCTTTGATGGTTGTACTGCTGTGTTTACTACCCTCTGCAAAACCTTCTCTGGGCTATCTTCTTATGTTCCTGCACGTATTTTTTCCTCTGACAAGAAGTAGTTATTATAACAAGCAAGGTCCAACTCCTGCATCTGCATTTGACCCTGGGGGAGATCCCTCAGGCTGCACCACCCAGTTCCTCCTCCAACCCTGTCATGCTGATTCGAGCTTTAGCCTGTAGCTTCTATTGTTATATTTATTACTAAACAAAAGGAGTATTTTCTTGCTCCCTCACTTAGACTGAGTAGAAGATAGTTATGTCCACCAGCTTCCATGAGCTTTATGGCTGCTGGCTGCTCAGGCAGCTTGCTTGCTGAGCACCACCTCATCTCCAGCAAGGCAGGGTGCAAAAAGCCTGATGGCCTGGCAAATTTGGTAATTTTACGCAAGCCCATATGGATCTTATATTATTCATGGCTTCTGATGGGCTGCATATTCCTCACTGATTTAGTGGTTGACTTGTGATGTTTTTCGATGAGTCAAATCTCTGTAATAGTGACACTACATCCATGTATGTGGTAAACGTGAAAGAAAACAGATGTCTATAAAAATCACTGAGTCTGATTTGGAACGATGAACAGTATTGTGATTAATCATAGCTGTACAGCTTATGTGTAGTATTTTTACAGGATGGGATGGAATCTTCTTGTTTCACACCTATATGACTTCTCTCTTAATATTTGGACTCACTCAAGTAAAGTTATGTATTGGACTATTTGTTTGGGGAGAAATGGCACAATGGCACAAGAGTTTTGAAACTTCTTGTACAGTCATGCAACCTTGGATTCACTTCAACATTGATTTTTCTTCTGGCAATATCTGCACGGTGCTCATATGTAAAAGGAAACAAACAGTAGCCAATGAGTAAGTGTCATCTACAAATGTGGAAAGAGAGTGTATCAGTTGCAGAGACTGTAGCAGTTGCTCCCCAATAGATTTCTTCCAATAAAATGTAAATGTTTTTAGTGTTCTCATAAACTGCCTCAGACTGAAGCTGAAACGTTTGCTGAACTCTAGATTAAGGACAGAGTCCTAATGCAGATTTAATCAGACACTCTGAAGTACAGAGTTACAAAATTCCTGAGATTGGAAAGCAAAGAATTTCGCAAAAATAAGTATCAGCCAAGTCCTATTCCTGTAAGACTGGAGGTTGAATAATGGAAGAGCAGTGGCAGAAAGTAATAGCTGAACACAGAAAAATGAAAGGTCTGACCCTATGAACTAGCTTTAAGGTCATGAACAGGATCTTACAAAATCAACACAAATTCATTACTGGAAGAAGCTAGAATAAAATCTTAAACACAGGGCAAGTGTGATGAGTCAGATCTGGTCAAGTGGTGTATACGTGCAAAATTCTGAATAAAAATAATCAAATTAACATGCAGTGAAGAGAGAATTTCCATAATGAAGCCTGTAGTTTCCTGAAGAGACTTCTCTAGATTGCTAAGCATGGTTTGGACAAGTCACAAGACAAAAGAACTCCTGTTTTATTTGCAAAGGCTCTGTGTGTTCTTCACCAAAATCTGTAGCAGGATTTTGGGAGATGGAGACACAGTTTGCAGTGCAGACATATTGTTTTGCTGGATTACTTTCTTTGGTGTCAGGGTTGAGGAACTCTTATGTTCTGTGGAACCCTCTTAAAACTTTGTCCTCTGGCTTAAATAAAGCCTATAGAACATTCTAAGTGCAGTAATGAAGACCTGGGTTTTGTTTTACAGAAGTACATAAGGTGTATGTTGGTAAATGGACACCGAGCGTAGGTGTTGGATATCTTTTATTTTTTTTACTACTTTTTGAAAGATGTTTTTTCTCAGAATAATGTGAGAAGGCTTGGAGCACTGATTTATTCCTGTTGGAAAATCATTCCGCAAATGACTCCAAATTGCAGTAATTTAGAAATCTTGAGGTTCTTTCTATATTTGGATTTGTGCATTTAGCAAGCTTTTAGTACAAATATATGAATCTTTGGTAATTACTTTAATTCTTGAATAGAACTTTAACCGAACTAAATACATGAATGTACCTTACAGGGCTCAGGCTTTGTGAGACTTTTCTGCTAAATCGGCTTATGAATTTCCTTTTGATGAGCTTAATTGTTGACAGACTTTTCAAAAGCCAACAACAGCTTGCTTTGCTTGCTAGTATTCACATGAACTGGATAGTCTTGTGAAGTCCTTTATGCAATTTGCATAATATTTTTCTTTTACTGTAAGATGAAGTGAAATCCTTTGTAGTGAACCTAACAATGTTAGACATTGTAAAGACATCAATCCAAATAAAATTTAAAAGCCAGAAAAATTACCCTCCCAGATTGTTCCTCAACATCTCAGAATATGCACAGCTAGAAAAAATAGACATTTTTTTAAAGTATTTTTCCCCCTGAGGACTATTTAGAAAAAGATCCTAAATAATGATATGTGATCTCTTAATGAAGGTATTGTGAAGATATTTTGCTAGTTTCTTCAACAGACCTGTAAATTGAATTTTCATTTGAGATCCCTCAAGTCAGAATGCATTACATATGCAAATCTATTCATGTAATCAACAAAACAAATAAGCCATTTTGTCCATCCATGTGAAACAGATAGATAAATTCTGTATCTCCTCTACCCAGAAATTTTTGTTGTTGGCAGTAATATTCTGGAATTTCTGTCTTTGAATTCTGTTGTCTGGAAGCATAGGTGGGAAGAGAACAAAATGTGAGCTAAGCTGTAGGATCTCTATCCATAATGATGGTTGTGGATGTCTGAGTGAAGTGGAGCTTGCAGAGGCCTCAAAAATAACTGACCCTGTTTTCCTCCAGACATTTCTGAAGAATTCTGTTCCGTTAATAATCCCCTAAAAGTAATCAAGACTGGGATCTGTGGATTCTAGCCAAATGAGGCTACATCCCACAGTCCTTGCTTTGTCTTACTGGAGTAAATTTCCCATGTACTCATGATAAGATGGGGACTAAGGATTGAGCAAGGGTTTGTCACCTCCGAGACTGCGTTTGCAAACTGCTGGAACCACAAATGAGCTCAGTGTTTAGCAAGATGGAGGATGCCAGCATGAAGCTTGGAAGTGCCAATTTTAATTAAAAACTGCATTTTCAAACTAAGTTCCTAGTTAATAATGGGTGGGAAATTCTCCCCACCATGTAAGCTTTCTGAATGCTGTATTGACTGTCAAGATGGGTACAGCTTCTCCTTCTACAAAAGTCCTGCTACCATCATCTTCCCCATCACCTCCCCCCACCAGAAGAAAAAGACTACATTGTTTGTGGAATGTCTTCTGGTTCATGTCCTGCATTTAGGCCAGAATAAACAGATTTTATTTTGTCCTCCCCATCCCCCTTCCTTCGTTGTTAACAATGGAGTGAACACATGAGATTAACATGGCTCTTGACATGGCTCAGTTGTTTGCCATTTGGAAACTACCGATTCTTCAGTTGTATAATTGTAAGAGAAGAAAAAAAAGTATAAAAAGATTCAGTCATTTTCTTTTTATTCCAAAGACGGGGAGAACAGAATACTAGGGGAGAGATGGGGAAAACCAACAACAAAAAACAAATTAGTTTAAGAACCAGCATGTTCCCCTTACTTTAAGGAACACAGTAAACATTTCAAAAGTGCATGCCAGCTCATTATCTAACCCAGTCTTCACTGACTTCATGAAAAACATCAGCAGTTAAGCAATGTTTGCCAAAAGCAAATTTGGATACATGCATTGCTAAAAAAATGTGACATCCGCTCTGTACAGGTTCCTTAATCTGCCACACAGGGGCAAATCAACATTTCATCATTATCGTTTGTCTCTGTTGTTTAGTCCTTTCATGACTGCTCTTCTAGTCTGTTTTGATCATTGTTTATCCAAAACTGTGGTATGACATATGATTTGAATTGTTAGCCAGAAACAAACCTCTGCAAGCATTTAAATATGCAGAGATATCTTTGGTTAATATAATATCACATGTAATATCTGGAAGTATTTTCTTACAAATCTTACTGTTTAATAAAATCTTAAATGGATGTGGGATATTTATGAATTCCTTTTTCAAGATTCAAGATTTAATTTGTCATTTATTTAACGTATTTTTTAAAACTAACTTGTTTTTTTAGTTCAGGACAATAGGTATCTTTTTCAACAAGTTTGGTGTGGCCTTTTCAGTTTACAGTTACATTGTTAAAAATACTGTGACAAAGCATTGGAATATGCTTTAAATTCAAGTATTGCCATTTATTGTGATAATGCAATATGAATGAATGATACAGCAAATTTCATTAGTTGTTTCTTATAGATAAGCTACTCATTCTTTAGTAAATACATGCCTCTGTTTGTTCAAAATATATAAATTTACAAGTATTTTGCATCATATTGAACTTTGTTTCCTTTGGGAGTAACTCTTACTCAAGAGAAAGGCAAGCATCTATTGAACAATTGTTTTATTAAATAGCTTAAAGAAAAGTTCCCTTCAGAAACCATACAGGCTTTTCCCTAGAGTCCTCACATTTCCTGGTATGCATATTTGGGTCCTTTGGGCACTGATTTCTTACATCTTAAGTCTCTGCCTTCAAAATTATCAGGTCATTTTAGTAAGCTTTATTTTGCTTTGGAATCTACATACTCTTCTGCCATATGTTTAAAATTCAGAGTTGCTGTGCAGCTCTGATCATTAGTTATTCTATTCCACATATAGTACATCATACTCTTACCTTTTTATGAGCAAAGGTTGTTGAAAATTGCTTGTTTAGTTGTTTCTAAAATATAGTTTCTGATTTTTTAATTTTTATTTTTAAAAACCAGCAAACCTCTGATTCAGAATTTCATAATGAAATGGGGAATTCTGTTGGTAGAAAATAATGCCACTTGCTTATGTTTTTTAAACATTTATCTCATTTTCCCCTGGGGAGAAAGAAAACAGCTGGTGAAATTAGGATTTCAAAATGGGAAAAAAAAAATTCAATAAACACCCACTTGACATTTTATCAAAAGCTGGAAAATGCTGGTAAAATTTGTCTTTGCTAATTTTCCACTTCTTCAAAAATCTCCCTTGTTTTTATTGAATTTGTAAATCCTCATGAGGTGATGGAATGCAGATCAGATTCTCTTTTTTTTTTTTTTTTTTTCCCCCATGGTGGGGGATGTATTTGTATTTTTTAGGTAGTTATGTCCAAATCAGAATATGTAAATATGTTCCTATATTTATTTCAGGCTTTTCTTTGTGAAGTAAATATTCCTTCACTCCCATGGTGTGGTTATTTCAGTCAATCGGTCAATTCAGTGCAATCTGGGAAGGACTCTGACATGGAAAATCAAGGTGTTACACTTTGAAAGCAGTTTTTAAACAACAGGAGGAAGAACATTAGCACTATCAGTCAAAATAACTGAACCTTAGCTATTAGTGTTGATGGAGGAAGTGTATAAGAGGAGCAATACATGCTTGTACCACAGGTCTCAGCACATCTTTCCTGATAGCAGCCAGCAGAAGGTGCTCATGGAGAAGCGTAAGAAGCAGGGCAAGTACAGAGTGATTCTTCCAGCTTCTGACACTCGGCAGTTTTGAGACTCCCTGTGCTGAAGTTGCATCTTAAGCATTGTTTTTATGAACCACTGAGTGCGGAAGCAACAATAGGAACAATGGATCACTGTTCAGCATCAGTGGCAACTGCGCTTAGAAATAAGTTACAGTGCCACTTCAAAACACTTAACATGGACAACAGAGACAGAAGAGCCAGGAAAATATGGTAGTGTTAAAGCCACACCCATGGCCAGAGGCAACATCTCACAGCTCCTCCAAGTTGTGAGTTCCCTGGGAGCTGAGAATCCCTACCATGCAGAGAGGTAGGAGCCAAGCTCGTTGTTATATAATGCAGCTACTTCTGCCCATCTTAATGGATTATGGTGTCTTCTTCATTGCAGGGGGTCCTGCCTGTGTGTTCCTGCTGAGATTTTTGTTTGGTGAGAGCTGGCTGACTTTGCCTCATACCAAAATATGATGCCACCAGTCACCTGACCTCTTGAGGTTGATTTCTGCATTCTCTCAGAGTTAGTGTCTCATTCTCTAGTTCCTGTTTAAGGATCTGCTGCATGCAGGATGAAAGCAATCCCTCGTCCTTTCCTCTGGCAGGCCTCTTTGTGGCCTCCCCAATAAGTGGCTCTGTGTAAGACATCCGGCACAATGCTTGCCCTAATATGTGATCAGCTGTGTGTTTCTTTCCACAGTAAATCATTTGGAAATGACACAGTCTGAAGAATAATGGGAATTCAAAATCTGGCTCCAAATTTCCTCATGAACCCATCTTCTCTGCATCTGCAGAAAGGGACAGGTGGGTTGCTGCAAAGGGCTTGGCAAGCCCCTCCTCAGTGAGCCCCACTGTCAGCCAGTCTCTAGACTCTGCATGAGGCAGCAACTCCTGCTGAGTTCCTGCAAGTATTTTGCGTGCAGCACTTCTCCCTGCAAAGTGGCAACATGCTGGGACACAAAATAGAAGGTCCTGTCCTGGTGTGAGCCCTGCACAGAATGGGAGGGCAGTTGTGATGGATGGGAACTGAGCTGTGTTGGTGTTGTGGGTAGTTCCTGCTGTGTTTTGGAGACAGCATGTGTACTTCTGAAGTTTACTTGGGGGTGCAGGGTAGTGTGCCAACACAGGTTTTTGAACAGTTCCTTGGGGGACAAATAACGCCATTCATCGCAGCAGATGGCTCCAAGTGTAACCCAGCTGCTGGACCGTCGTCATCTGCATGTGCAGCTCTTCCTTGTTTTACTTAATTTTACTGTCACAAAAATATTACTGAACCCCACGGTAATTTTGCTCGGGTAAGGCCTGTGTTAAATCACCAAAAAATGTCAGAAGCTGAGACCAGATAAGAATGAAAGTTGTAACAGTGTCCACAGTAATAACAAGTAAAATGAGTTTTTGCCTGTCACCTGTCTCCCTTTTCCTGAAATTGGAATGTTGTGAATGGCAGGCCTTGTTTCCTTTTGCAGTACAATTATTCTTACTACATCCTTTATCTTTGTCTTTTGGAAAGAGCAAATAAAAACAAAGATTTGCTTCACATTTTTGCTTGAAGATAAACTGGAACATTTTAGCAGAGTAACTTTAAATAACAGTTTACTTTTGCATTGATCATTGCCAGTACTCAGGGCTGCAGATACATGGCTAAACTCCTGTAATTTTTTATAAGAATTTAGGGGCCAATGTTTTTGAAAGTGTGAGAAGGATGGCATTGATGCAAAGCAGTGAGTATGCTGCCCACTTTGCCTGTGAGAGCTGCAAGACTGAAAATACAACTGATAGAGGTCAGTCCCAGGGAAGTGGCAGAGCACAGTCTGTGAATTACACTGATGTATGCAGTAACGTGAAGAGAGTTTTTCTGTATTTTTTTTCATGGATAAACTTTTACTACCTGCTAAATTTAGACTCATTTCTGTGAAGCCAGAGCTGAACCACACCCTTCAAATGTGAAGAGCTGTTGCATTAAATCATTGTGCTCCTCAGATGGCTCAGTCAAATGAGGACAAGATTGCAGGCAGGTGCAATTTCCTTTTAGAAAATTGATAGATGGTGCTTCTGCATTCTGTAATGTTTTGGTTTTAATCTTTACAAAATACAGCTTGCATTCTGTTATAACTAGTAACAAATCACACACTGGAACAAAAAGGAATGTAGCTGAGCAATATATTATATTTATTTGCAATCTGGTTCAGATCCCCTGGTTCCTTTCAATTTTAACTGTGCAACAAATGTACTCCCAGTCTTCATTTTATCACTTGTTACAACGTTTAACAAAGGTCATTGTGACCCAGAGGAAGCTTAAGAGGAAAGTGTTATGGTGGATCTTGGAAATGAAGTTTGACTATGATGACGGTGGGCATGAAGCCAAGCCCAGCTCTCCTGTGTGTATTTAATTTGTGCTCTTTATTTTTCCTTATGCTGGGCTGATTCAATCATGGAGCCACATCTATGGATGAGGCAGAAATGTTCAGTAATTAGTACATCTTTCTTCTCTGATGCCTTTTTTCAAAAGAATACTTTAAAATGTTTACTTTTTCTGTGGTTGGATTGTTGAATTAATAACAAAAATGCAGCCACTGTTGAAAAGAACAGTCTTCCAGTGAATGCCTAAAATATTTAATTCTGTGCTTAGTAACCACCATCTTGTCAAATCTGGTGACAAACTTTCTTTTAATGGGAATTTCCTTGCTCAGGTCACTAAATTCAACATTGTAATATCCTTGGTTTTTTAATTTGTGATTTTATCTGTTTAGATTTTGCCTGCTTAAAGGCTGTCTAATTAGGCTGATGCAAAGGAGATTATTTTTTGTGGTTCAGAAATGCCAAAGCTATCCTGATTTCCAAAATATTCAGATATCATTATTCGCTCATATTATTAAAATTTATTAAGAATTATTTCAGATAGATTTGTGCTATGCTTTTCACTAGTTTTTGCAACACTAGAGAACCTACTCATAAGGTAGGCATTTACGTACCTAGCCACATTTATAGCTGCTAGTGCTTCTGAGTACAAAACACTCAGAAGGTTCATTTCTAACAAATTATTAGAGCTTTAGTGTATCACATAGTTTAGAAAAACTTCCCCAAGTTTTTTTAAAGGGCAGTATCGTGTCTCGCATTGCTTTTTCACATGCAGATGTTTTCCTGGCTCTGTAAGTCACCATGGTGCTGTGTTTATCAAGTTGTTTGTGCTCAGATTTTACTAATTTATGGGTTACTGTACTGTTGCATTGATAATGATTTCTGTTTCCTCTGAAGAAATAACTTGCAGTGCCTCAAAAGAGTGCATACAAGAACATACATTAATTATATTGTGTCCGGTGAAAAATGTTCATGTTTTTGAAACATAATCAATTTTCTGCCTTTTCTCCAACCACACTCAGAGCACTTTCTCTATTCTTCTGTTACTGTTCCTGCAGTGAAGTAATATATGCAAGAGGGGTTGGCACTCAGATGTATTTAATATGTTCAGTTTTTTATCCTGTGCCCATTTGGTGTAAATATCCTGCATTTCTGTCCTTCTTTCATATTTGAAAAAATATATATATATGAATTACTGTTTTTTTTCCATGAGTCCTCTAGTGCTATAAATACCTGAGGGTTTACATCTATGCAAGCTCAAAAGACAAGATCTAAAAAGTAAATCATACAAGCTCAGATGTATGAGCTAATCAGAGATAGGCTGCTAATGAGACAGTTTACACTTTTTTTTTTTTTTTTTGTGAATGTAGGAGTTACTTTTGCAAAGAAAAGTCCTTCAGTCACTGTGCAGCTCAAAGTAGATAATTTTTATTCTAAATATAAATATTATTGTTTTGCTTCTACCCGCATCATATACATCTTGCATAGGAAATACACATACTGCTATTACTGACTTTGTCTTGTAGTGATATTTCAAATTGAAATTGTAGATTTCCACATCTTTCTGTGGTGGTATTCTTCCTATTCATGCACTTAGTTCTGATAATGATTGTATATTCAGTCAATGGAATGCCAAAATCCCTTTAAAAAGACATTAATCACGTTAAAATTTGTTACCAGGCTGTTCACATCAGCTACAGGATGTGTATCAAATCACAGTGTATTAGTAATATGTTTTCAGTATGCTTTCATTTCCTACCTCCCTCCTACCATTGTGTGTTGGGCTACAAAAACAACTGTTGTCTCTAATCAAAGTAAGAAAATGTAGTATTCATAGTTTCAGGATGCCATGAGCAATGAACAGTCCATTTCCTGTGGTTCTGTGATTAGTTTGTAACAAAGTATATTACAAATGTAGCTCTAACATTGTCTCCAGTTAAAAAAAAAATTAAAAATGTACCAGGCCCTTTATTTGCCAGAATCACACTGAGTAAAAGTTTAACTATTGTGTCAAGGCTATCTTCTCAACAACACGACAGGCAAACTGAAGTGAATTAGAGAACAAAGTACAAATATGTTTGCAACCAGCATTTCCATAAGATAATTCACATTTCACTGTGTACTTATGGGATGCCACTGTGATACTTGGTTGATGTATACATGCTGAGTAGATAAGGGAGGGGGAATCATATTGTAGCATAGTTTCCTCACGGACTCATGGCCCTTTCCTCATATCTTATGAAATCCAAATCCAGCTAATTTCTGCCTGTTTTAAGTCTAATTACCCCTGCTCCAAGGGGTGCATACAATTAAAAATATTAGAATTTCACTTACCTGTGAGTGAACTGCCTTGTGTGTTGATCATTCAGACCATGGTAGTCAAGGTGGCCATCTCCCAGAAGTCACCTCTGGTCAACCAACAAAGTTGCTGTGTAGTGAAGAGATTTTAGGGGCAAATCTAGGCCCTGTAAAAGTCAATGATGATTTTAGTGTTGACTCTGATGGCTTCAGAATTTGTAAACATTATATCAATATGCCTAAAGATCTGTTTTCTCAGAGCAATATGTACAAATGGGTCTCTTCTACAGTGGCACTGTGACCTAGGACTTGGGATGAGGGAGTTTGCAAAGGGCCAAGAGCAGCTCATTGAAAACATCCTTTCTGGATCATAGAAACTGACAGGCATTTCTGAAAATACCAGTAAGAAGATGAATCATGTTATCTGGTATATCTTAGAACTTCTGATTAAGTATTTAAGAATTTATCCTTAAATATGCCAATTATTTAACTAAGAGACATGTCACAACACTGGTTTAGTAGTACAGTCACATTTTATTACCTTGCATTCTGTGGAACAAAACCCTTTAAAAACTTGTAGAATGATCTAAAAACCATTTTAAAGGAAAATTTTCTATTATCATTTAAATGCCAGAAGAATCACAGAAGAATTTTAATCTTATTAAGGAAATATATTTTAAAAAATATTAAGACTTTCCTTCTGCTTATTCAAACAGTATTAAAAAAAGGTGGAAAGATGTTTGTAATTCACTACCAGAGGACTTGGTGTCAGAAGAAATGTCACTCTGTCTTGTCCTTTTTAGGAAGGCCTCTACCAGATGTAAGCTCAGAAATGGCAATTACCATTCACGTAAATGACTAGCAGGTTTATCTTGGCTTTCTCTGGGGCCATCTTGACTTTTGGCAAGAGGCAAAGAGCAGGACTATAAGAAAATAGTAGTTCTCATGGGAACAGTAAAAATATGTTGGTATTGTTTAATTCTTTCATAACATGCTAAATTAATTTATTTGTTGAATCTTTTAAAGTATTATGCCATTGGGGAATGTGTTTTTCATATAGCAGTCTTACAAATACATTAAAGAACATGAGTTTTAGGGAGTCAATGAGTAAACACCGCTGGTTATCCATGTTGGGTGACTGGGAGAAACAAGTCTTGATTTTTTGCTGCTTTACGTATTGCATAGTAATTGGCATCAGTGCAAAGTGATCTTATCTGTACATTTTGCAACCTTTTTGCACAGACATAGTCAACTGTAAAACGTGCAGGATTGTGGAGTAGCGGATTCATGTTGTTCATAAATTATTGCACAGCACCCTGTCGTAATACTTGTCATTTAGTAGATGCTTTTGATTTGGTGGATACTTTTGACAATTTTCATATTTGGTTCAAGATGTATTGTTCAAGTGTGTTTCTTCCAAGGACTGCTTGGATATGCTTGGGACTAGGCCATTAATTTTGAGAGACAAATTCAATTTAATCTTCAGTTCATTGTTAGTTGGTTTATTTTAGTAGGAGAACCTTATTATTTAAGTTGAAGGGAAACATTCTCTGCTCAGTATACCATGGGTAAAACAGAAAATCTGTTTGTTTCCCCATTGTCCTATTGATCATTCATAAGGCAATACTGCAATGAAACACCAATACTGCAAGAAAAACTAGCTTTACAACTGTTTGGAGAGATACAACACCAGAGCCATGTATACTATAATTGGTTGTCTTCTGTTTATATGGACCACTTTTTGATCTCTAAATCTGTACATGTTAAAGAGGAAAAAAAAGACAAACCAGATTTTTCCCAGATGGTTCACTATCTTTGCCCATTACCAGGAGCATCTTCTGTTTTCTACCATACATCCTGGCAGGTATTTTGAAGAGAGATAAAAAACAGGAACAACTGAAATCCTCTGGAGCTGTCCGGTTTTTCCAGATACCCTCCATCTGTCCATTTATCATCTGTAAGACATTTCTGTGTCTTGCCATAAATATCCAGATATAGAGAACACCAGGGTATCAAACATTTTTATGAATACGGCAGATATCAGTGTTAACTTGTGGATCAGAAATACTTCATTTGTTTGGAAACAGAAAGAAGTTGATGCTTGGACACAGATTGGCAGGTTTCCCTTAGAAGCAATGGATCTCTGCCAATATATGCCTTGCTTCTCTTTTGCAAAATCCCTCTTACTGAATCCACTGACTATTCTTTTCAGCAGACTTCAACTTTTTTATTTCTTTTTGGTATTGTCGTGAACCAAATGCAGCAATAGTGAGAGTCATAGAATAGGAGTTATATATTTTACAATGCATGCAAAAGAATGTTATAAAGTAACAGACTGAAATTAGAAGGACCTATTCCTTATGCAGGGTTGAATTTAATTTTTGATTTTTTTTCCCCAGACAATTAACATATTTATTTTCCTCTACCAGAGCTGATAACAAATATGTTAGTCTGCATCTAGAAAATCCTGAGTGTATTAGCCACCAGCACAAGCCCATGGCTAAACTTGGGCTTTTTAATTTTTCACCCAAGTCTTTTCTAAGACATTCTTGCTTGATCACCATCTTTCCTACTGTTCCGGCCTTTGACCTGGAAACTCATATCCAACTGAAGCTTTCCTCTAAGTCATCCCTTTCAGATCTTCATGGCTTTCTTTATAGAATTATCTAAGATCAGCCATTCTCCTTTATCCGCAATCATCCAGATGTCTCCTAGCAAATGTGAACTATTTTGCTTTGGTTTTGTGGTCTTTTGTATTTTCAGTTTCACCTTCAGATGTTATCTCCAAGCTGGCCTTCCAGTTTGCAACTGAAGCCAACCTTCATTTCTAGTTTTTTATTTCAAGCAATTACCTTTGTGCTTTTCTTTCTGCTGCTCCTAATGCTTGAAAAGAATTTCCTGTAACCAGCTACTGAACAAATATGTAGTCTTACTCCAGACTCTAAAACCTTTCATTTTAGTTTTTGGGGTGGCTAAAGAAAGTCTTAGCAAAAACTAAGTCCATAGTGATTGTTCCTTACAGGTTGGACTACCTGGTGTTGTGTTGTTGCCTTTGGTCTTTGTTTCTTACCCTTTCTATGCCCATAATGTAATTTCATTGGGACAGGGTATGTATGTTTTGCTTGTTACCTCAGCACCTAGCACAAAGGAATCTTCATCCCTAAATAGTGTTACTAATCATGAAGCAAGGTTAGGTAAGCCACAGCATGCTAGGAACTTTCAAAGTGCCAGTCCTCACTGGCATGTGATTCTGGGCATGTGTCCTGCAGGAGGCATCAGCCTAGAGAAAACAGCAGTGAACATCTGCTGTATCAGCTTCTGTTGGAGGGACGGTAGGTAAGTATGTCACTGAACACTTGAATTATGTTGGCTATCTTCAGCACCAGGGTTTTAGGTCATATACAAAAAGAAGTTAAAAAGGACTGTGGAAGCACATTGGCAAAATCTCTCACAATGGAGTTGTGGGCTCTCTGAGAGACAGTCATCTGAACATCTGGGAAAGAATTGTAGTGGGATTACTTGCAACTTCAGTGGGAGCTGCTGGAGAAATCCTGCAAAAATGTAGGTAATTGTTCAAAATGTAAGAAAAATGGAGTACCATTAGGATTAGATAATCCTTAGCACAACTGGGGATCACTACTCTTCAGCTGATGAAAAATATGTGCTCTGAAATTAAAAAAGCTAAGCTTAAGATCAGGCTATGCTGCAGAGAACCCAGAAAAATGTCCCCATTTTAAAGATATGAGATGACAATTTCACTCCATGCTTTCTTTCCTTACTGTAGAACCAAACTCCAGGTCTTTCTAATAGGAATGTTACCTGCAGATGAACTTTGTGTTTTTGTAAATAATAGATGCTTTTATGCTCAGGTTTAGTGGTTTTTTGCTACCCTGACAACTGCTCACCTGGGGATAAAACCTCTATAATGCTAAGACCAAACTGATTCAGGAGCCTGAAATCCAAAGGCAGTCCCACAAGAAATGTGGAGTTGAGATACTGAGAAGAGAAGCAATGGGCAAAGGATGCTGAGAGGAAGAAAGAAAATATAGAAGACATAAATTAGAAACACTGATGAGTTGAGAAGTTGATTTTCTGAAGAAAGAGAGCAAAATAGGAACTTCAGTACAGATGGCAAGATGTTACAGAAGATGGAAATGGGTGATAATGGGAGAGAGAAATGGGAAGAGTATGCTTCTTATTTTTGTTTTCTAAAATCTATTACTAGCCTTTCAATGCCATGATAATGAACTTCTGTTTTGGGTAAGCTGCTGCAAGTCAACTCCTTTCACTCGTAGTAAATCCTCATCTTTAGAGGAAAGTGTCACTCTTTCCACAAACAGTCATAAAGTGTGTAATCAAGCTCTCAAGCAGTAGCACACTTAAGATCATAACAACATGTATACTTCTTCAGGAACATGAGTCTTAAATACACTGCTGGTATTTTCCCGTGGTCTGGAAAAGCAATGGCTAGAAGGACAATTTGTTTTTTCAAACTGTGGAACAAAGGGTATGATGTTGCAGAGTAGAACACATTGCTTATATTCAAGAAACTTTAAAAAAATACTGTAAAATACAAAAGAAAACCACCCTTTCCTCAGGATTTGCAAAGCCTTTGCATTTGTTCTGGTTTATAATAGAGTCATAAAACTGTTTAGGTTGGAAAATAATTTGAAGATCATTGAGCCCAAATGTTAACCAAGCACTGCTAGGCTGGTTGTCCCTGAGTACCACACCTACATGTCTTTTAAATACTTCCACTGATGGTGACTCCACCACTTCCCTGAGCAGCCTGTTTCAATGCTTGACAACCCCTTCTGTGAAGAGATTTTTCTGAATATCCAATCTAATCCCCCACTGGTACAACTTGAGGCTATTTCCTCTCATCCTATCTCTTCAACCTGGGAGAAGAGATGGATCCCACACCTAGCTAGAGCTTCCTTTCAGGTAGTTGTAGACAGAAATAAGGTCTTTCCTGAATCTTCTTTTCTCCAGACTAAACACCCCCAACAACACTCGGCTTCTCCTCATCAGACTTGTGGTCCACACCCTTCTCCAATTCCACTGCCCTTCTCTGGACAAGTTCCAGCTCCTCAGTGCCCTTCTTGCAATTAGGGATCCAAAACTAAGCATGGAATTTGAGGTGTGGCCTCGCCAGTGCTGAGTACGGGGGGACACTTACTGCCCTTGTCCTGCTGGCCACACTGATACAGGCCTGGATGCCTTTGGCCTTGGCTGCCTGGGCACAGGCCTGCTCATGTTCAGCTGCTCTTGACCAGCACCCCCAGGTCTTCTTCTGCTGGGGAGCTAAAACTAGGGCTTCATAAGCAGGGGGTGGGACAGAGCAAGAGACGATCTGACCAATTTGGCTAATCATGCATTCTCTGTTTATTATCTTAAAATGTCGGGTTATATAGAGTTCAGATAGTTTACAGTTACAGGTGCTTTTTAATTGGTGTACAGAGTGAGAAAAAATGCAAACATTTTCAAAGTTAAGGGAGCTACTGTGATTACAGTGCAACTATCTTATCTAAAACCTAAACACACTTTAATTAGAATTTTTTGCTGCGCAACAGGCTTTATCACTTCAACACAGGCCTAAATTCTGAGGCCTACCTAGATAGCTCAAAGCTCTTCCATTAAACAATCATGTCCACGCTTTCTAAGAAATTTTACTACAGGGAGCTTTCCAGCCGCTCTGCCCCCAGCCTGTAGCACTGCAGGGATTGTTGTGATCTAAGGGTAGGACCCAGAACTTGGCCTTGTTGACCCTCACACCACTGGCCTTGGGCCAGCAATCCAGCCTGTCCAGATCCCTCCGCAGAGTCCTCCTGCCCTCCATCAGCTCAGACTCCTGCCCAGCTTGGTGTCATCTGCAGACTGAGGGGGGCCTTGGTCCCATCACTGATAAAGTTATAAATCAGTATGGGCCCCAACACTGAGTCCTGGGGACACCTCTGGTGACTGGCTGCATGGATGTGAATCCCGTCACCACGACTCTCTGGGATTAGCCATCCTGTCTGTTTATTACCCAGTGAAGAGTATGCCACTCCAAGCCATGGGCAGGCAGTTTCTCCAGGATAATCCTGTGGGAAATGATGTCAAAGGCTTTAGTAAAGTCTATGTATACAGCATCCACAGCCTTCCCTCATCTACAAATGGGCCACCTTCTCGTAGAAGAGAACAGGTTAGTCAAGCTTGTCAGCTTAAGTTCCTTTAATTTAATACTCCTTTTGTTTATTTTTACTCAGTTTTTATTAGAGCAATATGTTTTTCATGGGCTTAAGAAGTAAATAACAAGTCTTAAACCAACTAATTCTTTCTAAACTGTTCTTGATTTAACTATGAAAAGCATGAGCAGTCCTTAGAATGCAGAGGGAAACTAATACCCCTGCCTATTGTCAGTTTGTGATGTAGTGAACATCAGTTGAATTGGCCTGAATGACTTCTATAAACAGAATATAGTCAAATACTTTGGAAAGAAATCCCAAGAAACTGTAAAATGCTTTATTAATTTCAAAACTTAGTCACTAGGAACCATCAACAGCTCATTGTGGTATGTTGCTTGTCAGAACAGTGCAGACTGTCTCAAGCAAGTCTGAATCACAGGCAATCTGCACAACATAATAGGGAACTGACTGTCCATATATTGGACTTTGGGAAGGATGGATGTCTTAAAGGTCATTTATCTCCAAAAACATTGCATGCAATAAGTCCAGGTAGGTCCCATGACTGAAGTAAGTGTATCTCTGAAGCTTTTTTCTTTGTCTTCCTTTTATTTGGGGAGAGCTTTGTGTTCATTGAGATAATAGGGAAATAGAGGGGAGCAATCTCTATAACCTTGGGGATGTTGACAGGTAAGACTACATTTTCTAGCAGTGTGCAGGAAGAAAAATGGCAGAGGGAAACATCTTGCTCTCATCTCCTTCCCCCTGCCAAAACCCACCACCAAAACCAAGAAATACTGTACACAGGCCAGGGACAATGTCACTGTTTATTTCGAGCTAATGTTAAGAAGTTGCTAATTATTTAAAACTTCAAACAAGATTGAAAAATCATGAGCATCATAATCAGCAAAGGGTGTTCTCTTTTTCCTGCCATAACATAAACCACAGTATGGCAAATTAGCAGAAGCCTGCAGCAATCAGAAAACCCCAAACCTTTGCTCTTTCTTCACACAGTTTTTTAAGATAGAATTCATAGATATTGAAGCTAATCAGGACAATGGATGAAGGAGTTCACAGTGTTACTGTCTGAACCTGGCTTTCCCTTGACTACCCCCATAAATCTTTTCAAGTTGGATGCAGAGAAGACTTGTGCATGCAGAAGATTCTTTCATTTTATTTGGTGCCAGCCAATAGCGGGCAAAGTACTTACAATATGACAATGATAAATTGCTCATTCTACTTCATAGTAGACATAGTACCTGTAACGGTAACCTAATTGCACATGTGAGGAAAGAAGGAAGGAGAAAGTACTGTATTTTGTACCTTCATCCTGTTTGTCTTGTACATGCCTATGCATTTTGGGTAGAATTTCATCTTGGAAATGATGCCTCTATAATAGACTAGAAAAGAAACTGGTGAGGAGTTGGGGTCCTGCAGGACTTTGGTGTCAGTTTGGGAAGAGAGGTGAAATGTCATTCTCACTTTAACAGTTCTGCTGGTTAGAGCCTTTAGACTTTAGTGTTGAAGAAGGGAAAATGCCATTTGGTTTAAATAGGCTTTTCTGTATGCCCTTTGGTGTTAGTTTCCCTTGTTTAGTGTGTGGGTATCATACATGACAATGGGAAAGAGAGAAATACTTTAGAAAAACAAACAAACAACTCCTNAAAAAAAAAAAAAAAAAGTAACTGTGGTTGTAAAACCACAAAAAATTGGCATTGAGCTCCAAGGCAAGTGTAAGCCTTGGAATTTCTTTTAGCTCTTAAAAAAAATAGTCCAAACCAAAAACACCCCAAAGCACAACAACTCTTTCCATGGAATCCAGCTTAATGATGCTCCCCCTACTTCCCCCCCTTTTTAAGGAAGATTTGAAAGAATTTATTTTAAGCTTTGGCATAAGTCTTCTTTGCTGCTTTATGTTCTATAAAGCATGTTGACTATTTTTTTGCTCTTTGATTTTTACTTAGAAATTTAAGAAATGCCAAGTCTGCTCTGTTATGGTTTTCCCGGTGATTTCCTGGATATCTCAGAGGATAGGTATTCATTTCTTTGTCAAAAGAACAGCAGGAGTGAAAATGTGGATTCTTTAACAAAGAAAATCTTAAGCAAAGACTGTGTTAGTTGCTGAAAAAATAAAGAGTAATTTAAAACAAAAAGAAGAAACAAAGACTTTAGAATAGTCTCACTTTCGAAAGAAATGAATAATTTATTTTCGGCAGTTGTTTAGTTTTCACTCTCTTCACTTTGTAATACAATGTGGTCAATCATGAGAGTCATTGACAGCAGAATTTCTAATACAAAGGGAGAAAAGTAAGGGGAAAGAAAAACATACGCAGAGGGCTAATATTTAGAGGAGCTGTTCTTTGTGCTTCCAGCTCTACATGTTACACACCTGGTGACCCTTTTGCACTTCAGTTCCTTGTTTGGTGAAGTATGGCTGAGAACACTTATGCTATTTTTTGTCAAAGTGCACTGAAATACAAAGATGTAAAATTCTTCACAAGTTATTCTTCCTTTGTGTTGGAGAAGTGGTATTTGATTCTGATTTTGTGTGACCAACTTGATTAGCCCTTGTTGGCACTTGAAGTATACATAGTAAACAAGCTATATTAATGGGAAAAAGCAAATATGATTTTAAAAATAAATAATATTAAATGATTAAATAAATCATAATAAAATATGATTCTGTTCATTAGATAATTTGGTTTGATTGTAGTGAATAAAAAAAAAATTAGATATCTAAAAAAAATTAGGTATCTTGTCCTTTTGAAGCATCTTATTCTTGCAGGTTATCTACGGGGTGGAATACTAAAAAGTGAGGTTTTCAGTTGCACCTCTGAGGAAGAGGACATCAGGGAACAGTTTTAGAAATCCTGGCCAATGATCAGCTGTGGATGAGAGTGGGCATGGTAGGAGGGGTAATGAAGGGAAAAGTGTATTTCTGACTATTGACGATACTGGTTTTTCAGTGTGAGCTGATGAGAGTCTGCAAGCATTGAATGGGGCAACAGTCACCACTGGAGGCCAAACAACAAAATCATCCCTCATAAAATGTGATGATTCAACTGCATGGATACTCTCTAATGACAGGGGTCTTTAGTACAAGTGTCTCAAAGAGACTGATTTCAAACTAATTACAAGACAACTACCATGTAATTAATGCCTCAGGAATCTAAAACTCACTGTCTAATGTCTGAGACCAAAGGTTAATTATAAGCACAGCAGACATTAAGGCAACTGCTGCTATATGGTTTTATGATCCTTATTAAGATTAAAAAAATCAAATCTATTGCAATTAAAAATGTCAAAAGAGATCTTGAACTCTTTATTCCCTTCTGCCTCCTTCTGAAACTGGAATGGGCACTGATTTATGAACACATAATTAAACTGATTGGTGATTAAACTGAATGGTGAAATGATAGACATTCCAGCTGACCCCTGTGCTCTACTTTTCTCATGGAATTTGTTGTCCATCTGGACATTAGAAATGGCTAAAGCACATAGGTTGCTTCTTCTGAGGAGCCAAAGGCCACTGGTGAAGCAAGGGGTCAGAAATTTCCAGGTGTACATAACTACAGTTGAGGAGCTGCTTCATGGAAAATTTGAGCATCTCTGCCACTATGGGCAGTCATTGATTTAAGAACAAGGTGGGTAGAAAGTAGCAGTAATAACAGGGGATTTCTGCCCTCCAGCTACAACTCACCATCACCCAGGCATCAACAGTCACTGACTGTCTTGTCTGCATATTCCCCAGGAGCCCGAGTGTTTTGTGCGCACACCTTTATATGGATAAGACAAAGCATCTCAATATCTAAATCACATACTAACCTGCATATGTCTTCACATATTAGTATAGAATATAAAAGAGTAGATCTGTTCTGTATGTGGATGGGAATTAATATTCGGTTACTATTAAGAGCAATGTTTTGTATGGACTTGCCGAGGTTCTCTTTTGCATTCCAAGTTGAAGCACAGCAAGTCCATTAGTCCAAGCTTATTTTTTTGTCTCCTTTCCCTGTGTCTCTTTGGTATGCTTAACAGTGAAATCTTGACGTGGATGAGATGAATATGGTTGGGTTTCGTTGACTGCTTTTTTGGGGATAGGGAAGAATGTTTTGCTAGTTTCAAGAGATAAAACCAAACATGTTGAAGCAACATATTTTGAAATAAATTAGTTGGTGTTTGAGTAATGTCAGAAGACATGTAAAAAGAAGTTTAAATTAAAGAGGTGGTATTTCAGTGTGGGAAAGGGCAAAGTTGGCAGGTTTGTGAATTTCAGGATGGGCTTAATCTATGAGGGATATTCACATACTAAAACATTCAGTCATTTCACCAAAAAAAAAAAAA
>VZTN01004944.1:322-13622 GCA_013400515.1 Erpornis zantholeuca | reverse complement strand
GACAAACTTGAAGAATAATAATTCTTATTTTTTGTCTCTCAGTGATGCCAGTATCCCGGTGCACCTCTAGTAAACTGTTCCTTCCTTTGTAACAGGAGGCTCTTCCTCATAAAATATGTCTATACTGAAACTATGAGAGGAGCTCTGCTGGGCTTGGCACAAAGCCTGAGTTACAGGGAATTGTTGAAGTTTAACCATCCCCATCTACCAGCCACATCTCAGGATTTCATAACCTTTAAATAGTAGATACCTGTGGCACACTGCCGGGGGAGAGTACTTGCTTTGAAGCTTTATTAACACCGTGGCAATAATAATAAATATAGTTTGATTCTGAAATGCTGTTTGCATTACAGAGTAGTCAACATGAGTCACTGCAACCCTTCCCAGGTTTTAAGTGTAGGCATGGCTTTTTTTTGATCTTGAAGTTTGCCTCTCAGTGTACATCTTAATGCTTCAAAATACTTATAACTGTGGTGTCATATTTAACGTGAAAGTGGAGACTGAAGATTCATTTTGTGTTTGCTTCAGCTAATTAGTAGAAAGTAACTAGATTTAATCAACTTTACACTGTGTTGCTTAATTGCCTGGGTTGTTTTGTTGGTAGCATACTGGATACTAACTTTCACTGTGAAGGTCAGCTCTGCTGGTCACTGTTTTTAGAGGAAGACTCTTAACCCAGATGTATTCAACATCTGAGTTATTTTTTGTGTAACAAATTGGTGAAGTAACTATAATATTCCTTCAATTTTGTCATTGTGCAGATAAACAAAAATATGGGAAGAAAATAAAGACTAAAATTGGAATGGCTGAAGTTTCAACAACTTCGTGATTTGTATTAGCACAAATATTTATAGAAAATTTAAGAGAATACCAAATGAAATTCTGAAGCAAGCTAATGGTTGGCACAGATATGAATTAATGTAATGTCAGGTATTTTAAAACATTCAGTTATGTTGCTTGCTTGAGTGAAACTCCTGCTGTCATACAAGCAAGATGTTTCATAGAAAGATCAGCAGTAGGATTTGCATTAATGTATTTGAACCCAATCATTCAATGAGGAGAGCTGTTTACATAATGGTTCAGGTAACCCTTCCTGTTTGAGTATTTTTATTAGATGTTGTTGCCCATCTTATTTTTTCAGTTTCAGTTGAAACACTGATTAGCTCACCTACATTTACATTATTTAAATCTTAAGTGCCTTCAAGGAAAGTAAAATAACTGATAGCCAGTTTTATCTGTTCTGCTTCACAGTGCTGTGAAGTAAAATAGTTGCATTTTTCCTAAGCTACTTGAGTGTCTTCTGAAGGACTGGGAACAAGTGTGTAGTCCAAGTCAGCATTTTAGAATTAAGTGTTTAAGTGTCATGTGTTTTCTGGCTTAAATCTTGTAAATTTAGCTACTTATATTAAAAGCATCTAAATAATCTTCCTTAAAAAAATCCTTCTAGGCTCTGATCTAATTCCTGTACAGTAAAAACATTTTCTACAGATAAATTTTACAAGGTCTGCAAATTGTTTGCACAAAAATGTTGTTTTGAAGCACTTTGTTTAGTGCTCTTGTAGTTGAAGCTCAATTTGCCATCTTGTTTTCTTCACTTTAGGCAATTCAACCTTCGAATGAAGAGAGATACATCTCTTTTTAGTGATGACTTCAAAGTAGAAATATCGAACCAAGTAATTGATTATGATACCTCCCATATTTACACTGGACACATTTATGGTAAGTAGAACGCTTCAAAATGGATGAAAGTGCAGCAGTTTTAAACAAGAATTTTCTAATAGTTCATGGAGAAAATGAATATCTGTATGATTAGATTATTGTTAAAGTTTAATAATGCATCTAACACATTTGAACTCCCATCTGCTTTTATATATGAGTCACACTTAACAAATGAGTATTTTATCTAATAATTTTCATACCCATAAAACTTGAATTTCAGCTCTGTTTATAAACATACTCTTCATGAAAGTCTGATGCATTTAAAAAATGAAAAAATTATATGCATTGAATAAAAAATAAATCAGGTGCCATTCTTAGTTGAAAGGAATAAAAGGAATATAGAGTTACCATCATTAAGGGTAATATACCTGATTTCAGTAAATACAAAAGATAAAATTGACTAAAAATGAAGAAGAATTACAGAATTAAAAGCAGATGAAAAGAAGAAACAGATTAAGATTTACTCTGCCCCTCCTTTTGCTGTTTGCTGTTTTCCTGAAGATCTTAGCAATGTTCTGCAGAGTTAATGTGAGCATTTTCAACTTTGAAAAGTAATAAACACAGTTAGGGCTTCCTATGCATCTTAGCAGAGTTATTTACCAGCTCTTTTGAGTAGGTCAGAAGGCTTTCCTCAGTGGAGGTGTATATAAACATTCTTTTAGCAGAATGATCTTTCATCCTTTATATGGGAAAGGCTGTTGGGATGCTGCATGTTGTAGCAGTCAGTGATTAAACTTTGACAGTTGTACTTTTCCCCAGTTGTGACTGTTTCAAATACAAATTCACTCTCTGCCAAGTTTAAACCTAGCTACAGTTTTAAGAGGATTATGCTTGAAGAGAAAAATGGATGTCTTGAATATAGGGAAGTCTTTCTTTAAAAGCTTTCAAAGTTCCATATATGCTCTGATTTTATTATCTATTTTATATTTCTCATTGTGTGAATGGATGTAGATGGACAGGATTTGACTATAGAATTACATGCTGTGTATGTAACAGCTTTAAAATACAGAGCTGAATTCTTCCTTATATGCTTTCTAAACATGTCATTTATGCACCTGGTTGGGAAGCTGCCAAACTTGGTGACTGATTTTGCTGTAACTGTTTGTCTTACTGATGGATAATCTTAGTCTTAAAAAATCAGACAAGTCTTTCTGTTATCCAGAATCTTATTACCCCAGAATTCATGCAGGTTTTTAGCAGTTGGGAACTGGTACATGATTAGGGTAATTATGCAAGTACCATGTGTTAGCTACCATGAGCTTG
This sequence comes from Erpornis zantholeuca, assembly GCA_013400515.1. NCBI lineage: Eukaryota > Metazoa > Chordata > Aves > Passeriformes > Timaliidae > Erpornis > Erpornis zantholeuca. The sequence continues at coordinate 10,640 of VZTN01004944.1, read as the reverse complement.
ACACCTTGGGTAGCATGATGTTTGAAATTTGCACAGGGCTGAAAGCTTTTTGAAGGACATAAAAAACCTAATGCACTTTGTCCCTTTAACAGGTGAGCAGGGAAGTTTTACTCATGGGTCTGTTATTGATGGAAAATTTGAAGGATTCATCCAAACTCACAGTGGGACCTTTTATATTGAGCCAGCAGAGAGATACATAAAGGACAGAAACCTACCATTCCACTCTGTCATTTATCATGAAGATGATATCAGTGAGTACTTCCATTTTGTGCTACAGATGAAATATTTTTTTTATTAAATGTCAAAACCTGTAAGCCATTTGTAAGCATCAAATGAGACTTTGGCTTGTGCATGACACTGAATTGTGCTGTCCTCAAGTGATTTGTATGCAATTATGGTGTGAGATTTATGGCAAACCAAAGTGAGTCTTTATTTTACCATTTAAAGAAATCCTTAGCAGTCAGGCTTAAGTGTGCAAGCAGTACATTTGCTACCCAATATATGTGGATATGTGTTTCTTTGAAATATACATTCTTAAAATGATCTATACTAATTGCTCTTCCATGTGATTTGGAAAATAAAAGATAATAAAAGTTCAAGTCACTAAATGATTACCTATATCTCACGAGGGTGACATTTGTGTGAAATAAAAGTTTCTCCTGCATGTGTCTGTCACATGTTCCTTCAGAGAGCTCTTTAGAAGAGGTGGTGGCACCCAGTATGTCCCATTTTACACAAAGCTGTTGGAAGTGTACAGAGAATAGTACTTAAATTTGACAGTAAGTATGGCCCCAGAAATCTAGCTTTAGTGGCAAATGCTCAGAAGGATGAAAAAGTACCATGAAATACTTTTACATCTTCAGAAGTGATGCACCAGAGTTCACCTGCACTCTACCTGCCTATTTATGTGTGATCAGTCTTCATATATAATACAAATCAGTTTTGTTTGATGCTTAAGTTATACTGAACCTCATAAGTACTGCAGAGAAGTTGTGATTCCAAGTTTGAATTCTTCCAAGGAGATGTTGGCAGAGAGTCAGTTTAGCTTTTGGTTATTGAAGCTAACAAACTGTCTTTCCAGCTAACTTCAGGACTTCAGTCTTGCTTAAAAATCAATTTAAACCATAACTTCAGTTAAAAACATGTGCCATCAGGCCATTGTGCAAAGCCTAGAAGACTTGAGTTTAAAATCTCATTTCCAATTCGATGAGGAGGCTTGGAGTAGATCATTCAAAATGACTTGAACCACTCTGATAATGATATTTTCAGAGTATGTCATAATGAGACTGCATTGTGAAAAGAAGTGTCAAAGAATAGGAAGTTAGATGAGGAAAATTTCTCATTGTGATTTGGATTTGTATATTATAATTTTCTTGGTGCTGTAAGCCACTGAAAAAAACAGGGTTATTGCATATTGCTCTCCTTGATTACTTCTCTTGTGTGAATGTAGTGAAGAGAACTGATCTTCCTAAAAACTCAGCAAATTTGGGTGGGTTTTTGTATTTTACTTTCAGTGGCAGTATGTGTGCTGTCTCTTAGTATATTAAAATTGCTGTGAGCTAGCAAATATGTTTGTCCTTCCTGTTATCTCATTCTGTAAATATGATTACTAACCCAAAATCAAATAGAATTTCCATAATTTTAAAGATCTTGTCAACTAAAGCATTTATTGGATTTGTGAAGAGTATTTGTTTTCTGACTAAGTGTGTATTTCCCTGGTGCTTACAAGACCCATACTTGAGAATAATTTTACAGGAATAGCATTCCATATTTTTGATTCTCAAAGAGAAGCTGTAGCATGAGGTTCATTTTCATCTCTACAGAACATTGCTGGTCAGTTCAGCAGGGGGGAAGTCAGTTCAAAAGGGAGAAGGCAGTTTACCCCTGTTAGCTACAGTTGGAGTATTACTGGCTTAGCTGCTGTAGCAGGAGAGCAGTGGGGGAAAAGTAATTAAAAAGTTACAAAAGTCTGGCTTGAAACTGTAAGATACATCTTTCATAACATTTCTGTGAATAATTCACACATACTTCTAAGTTTTGTGTTGCATCTTATGGGTCTCACTGAACAGTTCAGTTCACTGCTTGATAGTAGGAATACTGGACTTCCACTTATGTAGGACTTTGTGTAAATAAGTCACTGTCAGCTTCATAAAGGGTTTTATTAACTAACTCTGTTGTTCAAAAGAGGGGGAGGAGGAAAGTAAGAGACATAAGGCAGTGATCTGCCCAGTTTTCAAAGGTTGAGACAAGCAAGAAGATTGTCTCATGTCCCAGTTCCTTATGCTGTAAATAGTGAGTGACTAAAAATACTCTTCACTGTTATCGAATACTGACAGAAATAGAAATGTGCCTTAAAGAAGCAGATAAATTGATTTTATGAAAGTTACTGTTGCTGTTTTGTAGGAGTGATCTCTGTTGGAAGAGTAAATGGATCGCTTTGGGAACTGGAAAAAGCAATGGTGAAATTGGTTCTTACTAATGTCTTATTAGAGTGAATGGAAGCAGGATATGTTGGGATGTTTTTGATTAGTCAGGTGACAGTATCTTGGTTTACATTGTTTTTCCTCTTGAATGTAGTGCATCAAAACCATCAGTTAGGAACAAAATCAGATTATCAGAGGGCATGGTCTAAATCTATTCCAGTGAGCCACATTAAAGTAGCAGTACAGTTTGGCTTCCAAATCACCAAGTGGGTGAACATTGCTGCTTGCTCATCAGGGTTGAAAATAGCCCATCCTGGAGTGAAGTCTAAGCAGCACTATTTAAAAACACATCACTCCTGTTGGTTGCTGCCAGTGCTGTCTGATGTGCATGTGTTCTGATTGTATAGTGTCACTTCAGTCATTGGGATCACAGATGCTGCTGGGATTTCTCTTGTCTGAAATATATGGAGTATACAACTACTTCTGTCTCTTTCTGAAGAGTGCTTTTGAAGCTAAATTATTTTTGTCTTTCATGAGACCTATTTTTGCATTGAACTGGAGCTTTAAAAAACCCAAACAACTCAAAAAAGCTAAGCTTTATAGTAGATTTGTTGTTAATTTGTTGTTACTGCTCCAATATAAAGCTAGCTCTCGTGGAATAGAGTCAAACCACTACTATCTTATGTAGGACAAAAGCAACAAAAATCACATTTCTAACTCTGGAGAGACTGAGGCAAAAAGTCATCTTTGCCTTAATTTGGGTATTTTTTTGGTCACGCATGTTTCAGCCTTTTGAAACAATATGCTTTTTAGTGCTTTTCAGAAACCACAATGCAACATATGATTAGCATCTCAATGAGTTCTTTTTCAGTAGTTAAACAAAAGTTGTTTTGTAAATGGGGATTATATTGTCAACTTTATAAGGCAGCTTTTGTCTGTTACAGTGGATCTGGTGACCAGTGGAAGGCAGCCTTCTATTCATGACTTGAAACACAAGTTGAATGATTTTGGTTTCTAAACCAGTCTTGATCAAACTGTTTTATAATTTAGGTCTAGAAAGATGCAAATTGCTGTTTACGTTTAAGATATTTAGGAAACATTTCTTTGGGGCTGAGGATTTAATTTGAACTATATTTATTTAAATTGTATTTGCTTCAAGTGTATCCCTGAGTTGATACTATAAAACACAAAAGCAATATTTCATCAGATCAACAGCGTAGGGGAAAATCCTGTTCAGACCTTCAGGAAAATGAACATGGTAACTTCGTTGTCCTTATAGTCTTGGAAGAACTGTACAACTAAGAGCAGAAAGTGAAGTGGTTTGTAATTTTGCAAAGCCCTGTCTGCTGACTGGACTGACCATTGCAGGCTGTGTTGTTCATGAGAACCTGGTTTCTTTTTCATCACATTGTGATGACAGTTGTCATGAGAGCACAGTGTCACAGAGTGCTGCAAATGAAATCTGTAATAAGGATTTTTTTTTTTTTGGTATCTGCTTACATTTGAGTTTTATTCTGACATTATTTCTTTTGCTAGTGTTGGGCAAATCTCTGGCTGTTAAAGAATTGAGTTTTCATCATTTGTAATGGAAGTTTGATGTCATCCTTGTCCCAGATGCCTAAATCCAGTAATTATTAAGTAGTTCACCTAAATGCTTAACAGATCATATTATTTACTGATAATTAGAAGAAAACCAAATGTTCAGGGATGCCTTTGTGGAAGGTAGTATACTTTCTTAAAAGGAAAAAATTCTTATTTTGAGCATCTGGACTCATATATATCATTAAAAATCATTTACCATCTAGTTAGAATAAGAAGTTGTCAGAAAGCATGAAATGACAAGATTTTGTGGGTGATTTTAGATTTAATGTTATTTTATTCTACTCTTTATTATTTCTTAACATTCTGCCAGGATGTACAAATGGACAGTACTTGAAAAGAAAAAGTTAGGGTTATTTTTGCCTAATGATTTTTTCTAGTTAGAAGACTGAACCTGTTATTAACCTCTTCTGCTGTAGCTCTCTTGGAAAACAGTCTTCTACTTTCTCCTCCTCTGCATTCACTGTAAGCAATCAGTTTGTGGTGAAGGCATGTTTTTTCCTTTTCACTTCACAGGGTTGTGGTAGGGATAGGCTAAGAAGCTCTTGATCCCAAAGAGCTGGCAGACGGCTGCACGGAAAGCTGGCACATCTCAGAGCATTGAAAAGCTTCACAAGAGCATGGATTAGACTTCTGTCTTGGGGGTCAAAACTGTCCAAGTCGTCTGGCACCATGTAGTTCTTGCTTAGCTTCAGAAATTTAAAAATGGCACTGCTGCAGGGGATGGTGGAAATAGGAAGTCTCAAAAGATGAAGAGGGAATGGTACCTTCACAGTCTGGGGGCAGGTTAGCATTTAGCAAATGAAAACTTTAAATGCAACTTTCTCTGCAAGTTAGAAATGGTTCCAAAGTGAACTATCCGTTATTACCTGTCTCCTGTGAGTAGCAGAGTGGTTTCAAATCTGTCCGTGGGGGATTTGTCTTTTCCAGCACATGCAAAACCTTGGCAAATGCTATTGCAGACTGTTTTGTGTTCGTGTTTTTGTAATTTTAACTGTCATGGCTTTAAAGTGTTTCTTACTAGATTATTACTTTTGAAGTGAGAAATATTTGAGTCACAGGCAGTCAGTATAAAAAATGTGTTAAGGGATTTCATAACATCTTTGGGAAACAAGATAGAGAGAAAAGACAGATTATTTTGTGTAATACACTGAGAGCATTTATTTCCAGTACTGTTCTGTCAGTTATCACAATGCTTCAGAGTGGGGCTCCTGCAGGAGTTGCTTTCAGGGTACAGTGGTTTTCTGCATGGGCAGTGGGTGGTGGAAAGGCAGGTGGGGTTGTTGCTCCTGCCCCTGGGAAACCTGCTGCTGTTGCAGAGAGGGACTCAGTGGTGTGAAGTCAGGTCACAGGTAATGAAAATTTGCATTAGACTAAATACAGTAGAATTTTTTAATACCATTGTGGGAGGAAAAAAGGGTGGTGGAAATAGAGAAGGGAAGGAGGGAAGGATCATATCTACAGTCCTTTACTCGTAACTCCAATCTAGTGGTATTAAGCAGGATCCCAGAAAGTACAAGGTGACTCCAACAGAGTGGTGCTTTTTGTTTAATATTGCTTGTAGCCAAGTCAGTGTTCCACTATTGTGCTGGAGCAAATTGGGTAAGGTGACTTTTGCAGTAAGAGCATATTTTTCTCTTTTTCTCTCCATCCTTCTGGCACTGTGCTAGGGCTAATTGTGCTGGGAGGAATGTGATGAGACAGCAGTTCAAAAATGGTATTTGGGTGGTAGAAATTGAAATGAGGGAAACTAATATGCAGAAAGTCATGAAATAAAAGGTAAGCTGTATATTGACATAGTTTAGCAGTATCATGCAGTATGACTGCAGGAAACAGGCATAAGAGTCAAAGATAATTAAAGGCAGCTGTCAGATGAAACCATATCAGAGCCCATACTCCAAGGGAGCACATCTGCTGTGCTCCAGCTGCTGCCAAATCTTGTCTCCAGAGCCCAGACTAGAGCTAGTCCAGAGCAAAATCACCTGAAATGCATATAATGTGGGCATCAGGTCCTTGGGGCCTAGGCTTTACAACTCTGCTCTTACATATCTTTTCTATTTACTCTCTGAATTTGGATCCCCGTACCAAACAAAAATAAAAAACAAACCAACCAACACTTCCCAAAAACAACAACCTTGGTAAAGTTTCCACATTTCTGACAAAAATGGCACTCTGTTGAGATGATGCTAAAACTGTGGTTTGCCTCACAGAAACAGGCTTGTTAAGTATTCAGATCTGTGGCTACCATAATCTGTATTCCATTATTTCTTACTTGGGCACCAATTTATGATGGGATACAATCTGCAAAGAAGTCAAAAGGACAAGTATTCAGTGCTTCTCATCTGCAGAGGAAGCTTCTGCAAATACAGGTTACAAATCTGCAATAGGTTCTGACAGTAAAACCTAAGCATGTATGTCTGAAGCACATTCCTTTATGCCATGAGGTCTGCACTGGCAACTATTGCAAGAGTTGCCCTCGTTAAACAGATGATTTTAGGGTATTCTTGCTACTTTGGATCTCCAGCATGTTTAACTAACGTGTAGTGGTTAACTAAACCATGGTTCTATCCATTAGCATTTCTATGTCTAGTTAAGTAGCATAATGTGAGTACTTCCAAAAAATCTGTGGAAGATGAATAAAATAATAAAATCCTCTAAGAATGCTAGCAAGGTTTCTTAGTTCATTTACCAAGTAGCATAAAAACCCTTTCTCATATCCAAGCAGTCTTTAGTGTACTTGATCTGTAATAACTTTCCATTGTGATGTAATTTTTGAAGGCTGCTTTTAGTTAAAGCAAGTGGGTACAGATGTGTAAATAAAAGCTCTCATTTTAATGTTAGACACTGCTCATCATATTTTCTTGTGCTGCCTGAGAAAATAATGTTAAGAAGCAAATGTCCCTTTTGTTCTGTTTGTAAAACTAAGACTGTCTTAGTAGAAATGTTTAATGAAAAAAAAAGCTGCATAAACCTTGAATCTTCTAATGCTCCCCTCAGACTACATGCACAATATTGGACACAAACTGAATAAATTGAAGTGATGCAGCCATATTTTGGACTTGTACTTGGAATTTGAAAACTCAACCTGGCCTTCCTCTTTTTAGAATATCCACATAAATATGGACCACAAGGAGGTTGTGCAGATCATTCAGTATTTGAAAGAATGCAGAAGTACCAGATGACTGGTATAGAAGAACCAACAACAGAGGTACAACAAAGGCTAATGGATTATGTTGATTAGTAGTTAGTGTGATAACTTCCTATTTCTTGTATGTTGTCTCTTTTACTTTTGGTGAGCCATCATCCCTCCACATTGTGGGATACTTAAATTATTGCTGGAGGTTTCCTTTTAACATAATTTTTCTAAATTCTTTTTCTCATTGCTTCTGTAGCACAGATGTGCTACTTAGAGTCTTAATGGATCCTACATGATCTCAAAATTTTCAACAATGAGAATTTTAGATGGATGTGGAAATCAAGCTTGAAATGCAGAATATACATAATTGCAGTTGAGAAGGAAGAGTTTCAAGATCTCTTGATCTCCAAGTAATACATTGGTTCTAAAGAGTAATAACTTCTAGATTTTTGAGTTATTTTAATGTAACACACTTGGGATATCTGAGTGCTTTCAGTGGAAATTTGAGTGATGTTGGTGGGAGGGTCTTCCTAACAACCCTGTAAGCTTGAAGGGGTTCCAGCACCTTTCAGATTGGCTGCTGTGAGAGGTAAGTGTTCTGTGGAAGTAACTTCTGTACCTTAGTAGAGTCGCACAGTGGGTTTGCACCACATGGCATGAAATATTTTTTTCCAACAGCAAGTTACTGAGTTACTCTTAGACCTAGCTGTTTTCTGAGCTGTTGCAAGTCTTGGCATAATTTTGTTGTGTCAGCTAAATATATACCAAGAGAACTATGCAATATGGCTTGTTAAATAGCATTAGCAGCTTAGTTTATTTATGTTGTGACTCCAGAAATTGTCAACATTCATGCACTTTTCAGCATTGGTAACAATAACATGCTTTCCCAAAAATTTCCTTGTAAAACTTCATGGAGAGAGAGGGCCATCAGCCAGTGAGTACTGTAAGGCCAATGTGCTCCCAGATACCACTTTGACTAATCAGTGTTCCTTCAACTTCCTGTTCACTGTCCCATTTGTTCTGTGCTGAAGTGCTTAAACATTTCTGTTTGCTGAGGTAGCTGACTAAGGTAATTACAATTTGAAAAACTGATGTTAGGGAAGGTGCAGTTAAGTCCCACCAATGCTGATTTTTTTCCTAATCTACCAGCTGTTTGCTTATGTTAGAAAAGGATTATGTAAAAGGAAAATTCCAAAGATCACATGAATGAAAAAAATCTGTGCAACACTGACTGCCTTCTGTAATATAAAATGAAATGCAGAGAGAGCTTTTGCTAAGATTACAGTCAAAGTATTTGAAAACTGAGTATAATGTACTTAATTCAAGATTCATCAGACTTTGCAAGTTAAAGAAAAAGTCTTTATGTTTGTATTATTGGAATATGTTTATTCCAATTGGAATAAACATAGAATTATTATTGGAATATGTTTATAAAAATTCATTGTTGTTTTTAGGTAATCTAGTTCAGCATGTAGAGCTACAAAATTAAGGTATTTCTTTCCTGTGCATGTGTAGAAGCCTGTTGAAGAGCCTAAGAAGGATGATCCACAGCTTTTGAGAAAAAAGCGTGCCACTCAGGCTGAAAAAAACACGTGTCAGCTGTATATCCAGACTGATCATTTATTCTACAAGCACTATGGAACCAGGGAAGCTGTGATTGCCCAGGTATTTCCAGTCCTTTAGTTTTAAATCACCTGCTTTTACTTCATGTAGTCCTGATGAATTTCATGTTAGTTATCTGCATGTATTTTTGCTTATTTACTTTATAATGTCTTGTTTCATTTGTTAAAGTGGTCTTGACATAATTGAAACAGCATTTTTTATTTTGCTAAAAAGATGCTGTTTCTGTGACAAAAGTCCTGGGCACTTGTGCCTCCTTTAATGGCAGCTGTGGCATGTTTAGCACCTCTGAGCAGGACTTGCAGCCTGACTGTTCTCAATTCTTACTCAGAAAAATAGTATTTCCTGAAGAGTTCTGTCCTGTTTGACAGCCTGCCAAGCCTCTGTTTTAACACTTGCATAGGCTTCCCTTTGAAATTTTAGCTCAAAACACTGTGAGCTAATGATGCTGAGATCTATTTCTGTAGTATCTGCTGTAGTGGGTGGTTAAAAAAGCAGTGGCAGCTAAAGGCAGATGCTTTTCATTTGTCAATATACTATTAACTGGGAAAAGGGTCGATTTGATTTAGTGGTTTTGCTCATAATTTGCTAAAAATAAGCATGTTAACATGCTGAAGTCTGAAGTTTCACTGCTACTTGCAGATCTGAATTTTCCTATTTGTTCATCACACTGTATGTAGGCAATTCAAGTAAAATTTTTCAAAGCTCTGAAGTCACCTTCAAAATTAGCTTTTTTGTCTGTTAGCATTTCTGTGTGCTCTTAGGGTAAATGATTAGTTTTTACACATTTGTGTTCTGCCAGAAATGAAAGAGTAATTCTTAACAAGTAAATTTTTTTCTCCAAAAAGAAATCCAGTGCTTTGAATACAATTAGAACTACAGTGTTGTCTTACCAAAGCAGTGAATAAAGGAGTGTCACAAACAGATACCTGAAAGATGATGGAGTTATGTGTTTAAAAAAAAGCAAATGGCAAAATCCTTTGGTATTTGGCATGGTGGTTATGCAGGTACTGGCAGTGATTTATTTCCATTGTGGGCCATCATTTAATTAAAAAGGCTTGTTAAGAGTTCCTAAAGCACAATATGATATATTGTAGAAATGTAGGTCTTGCAGCTGTTGCTGTTTTAGATGAGCTATAGTGTAGTGCACAGATCTTTGAACTGCAGATACTTCTGTTTTTGACAGATTTCCAGCCATGTGAAAGCGATTGACACAATTTATCAGTCAACAGATTTTTCAGGGATCCGTAACATCAGCTTCATGGTGAAAAGAATCAGAGTAAGTTGTGTTGGAAATGCTTTCAGCTTCACTGATGCTGCTTGGAGGCTGCATTCTTCAAATGTCCTGTCCCTGTTCACTTGTACCCATTTGTTGTTTTATAACAGTTTTTTAGCACAAGTGTCTCTGCCGTAAATGATGCTCTAAACCATTTATTTGGTTTGGTTTTAGTGTTTATTGTCAAGAGCCCACTACATCTGTTACTGAGCTGTGGACAGTTTTTCTATGGGTATCAACTTACTTGGTTTCAGCACCGTTGTT
>VZTN01004943.1:2921-60654 GCA_013400515.1 Erpornis zantholeuca | reverse complement strand
TAAATTAAAATATATAAAAAAAAAAAAAAAAAAAGGTTTTTCTGGGGTAAAAGGCATTGATTCAGTAAGAGACTAAAGCTGTCCACGTCAAAATTGTCCACTGGAAATTATTATAGGTAATATCACCAAAAACCTTGGTATATATCCACATACTGGAAACAAAAAAATTAAAATAAGTAAAAATTAATTCTTAATGCATTTACATTCTTATGTTTGGGGAGGGAGACAAAACTGTAATTGTAAAGCAGTCAAAACCAGCTAGTTTGTTTTTCTGGGGTGATGCGACCAATAAGCCTGCTGTCAGCATATGGCTACCATCTGAGTTGGAAAGTAAAAAAAAATAGGAAAAACCAGCCCCTTAGTGGGAATAAATGCACAAACTACCAAAATCTTGAAGAAGGCTGAGTCTGAGGTTGAGCTGCTGTGGGTGATGGCCAGGCTACCAGCCAAATCAGACATGCTGATGTGTTGGAGAGAGTGTGCTTTTTCCTCAAACCTCTGGTGCTTGCCTGTCACAGCTGGACCAGAGTGTTTTGTGTGAGTTTATATTCTGTGCAGAAAGTGGAAATGCTGTAGGATAGAGATCATGGAACAGAAATCATGATTTACCCGCTATACTCATGTTCCATCATTAAAAAGTTAAAATAATAGAATCATAAAATCTTTTTTGAATCTGACTGTTAACCTGACACTGCCAAGTCCACCACTTAAGTGCCATAGCTACAGGTCTTTTAAAGAACATCAGGGATGATGACTTAACCATTTCATAGCTACCTCAAATTACCTTATTTTTCTCCTCAAGCCATCTTAAATTTCTCTGCGACACATCTTCTCCATGACTTTCTAGTTAAGGAAAAAGGGGCATGTGAGCAGAACAGTTTGCAGTGATGTAGCACTGCAATACAGCATTGCCACTGCTGATGCTGGATGTCTGTAAGGCCTCAGGGCTAGGGCTTATCAGGCCTGCTCTGTCTGAACTTTTGTTGACCTGCCTGCAAATTTGTTTTGCTTGATTTAGCAGTGACAGAAATTTCCTTATTTGATCAGGTGACTACAGATGACTTGCTCTACTTTTAAAACAGCACAATCATAGTTGCAGAAACTATTTATTCAGAAAAATACACATGGCTCTAATACAATGCCATAAAATGGAGATTTACATATATGGTAGGACAGCAGTGACCTGGAGAAGTGAGGACACAGGACATGGTGCAGAGGAGTTCAGGCACAGGGGTAGTAAGAGACAGGGTACAGACAGGGCACAGACAGGGCGCTGGAGACAACACAACATGAACAATTCACCCATGGTCTGTTAAAGAAATTCTGGCATGCAGCTGGACAATATTTGTTTTAAGGGTAATAAGGAAAAAGCCCCATGTGTAGAGCATGTGAATACATAGTGAATTTGGATTTCAGAACAATGAAGAAAGAAAAATCTCTTTAAGTGTGTTATTAAATGTGTCAACATTACCCCAACTGGTCCCTTAGACAGAGGTAGGGAGATCCATCAACAGGAATACCATAGTCCTCCCTGTAAAGAATTCCAGAAGTCCACAAATCACAGCCAATCACCTGCAACACACCCATACAGAGAAGAAGGAAAACACCAACCTCAGGGCCCAGAGGAGCATGGGGAGGGTGGGCATAATACTCAGAATACGGGCTGAATCTGAAAATTGTGTGCACAGTGATTTTATCTCCATTATTTTTTTCTGGTAATAACTAGACTAAAGATTAGATTCATTATTACATTTATCCTAACAGTGAAATCTTGGCTTTACTTGGATATAAGAGGCTCTTACTTTTTGGCTTTCAGCAAGCTTAAGTATCCTGTAATATTTTCACATTTCTTGATAAGCATTGAGCTATCAAGTTATTTTAGCAGTAAAATGTCCATCTTACTGTCACCAATTTTAAAGACTTCTATTTTGTTATTTTATGTGGTTTGGGAGAAAAAAAAAATAATATAGGCCNAGGAAGGAAGGAAGGAAGGAAGGACAAACAGAACCAAACCAACCAAAACCTAGCAAAACAAACAAACAAAAAAAACCCTGACCAAATCCCATAACCCTTTTTAATATTGGATATCAACATCAATACTAGTGGCAATAATTGGGGATTGTAACAGAAATACATAAAACAATAAATACAGTCATAATAGCATTGTCTCTGATTTTCTTGTCTCCATACAGATAAAATCAATCTTCATGTCCAGGATGAATAGGAGGCTTAAGTGCCACAATGGAGATTTTGATTGGACTTGAGGAAAGTTGGAACAGGTTGCCCAAAGAATAATATGAGTCTCCAAGATTAAAGGCTTTTGAGAGCAGCCTGAAAATTCACTTGACAGCCATGAGCTAGGTAAGTCTGATCATGCTATGAAGTAGAAGTTGATGCTCTATAGTTCTTTCCCAGATGGACTGTACCAACACTGTGCCATTTACCTTTGATCTGCTCAGTGCTGGCCTGGGAATGCTGGTTTCGTGGGACAGCTGCAGCTTAGTCCATGAGAAATGTTATGTTTCTTTGTTTGCTTGGTATTTAATTTTAGCCTTTTTTTGGAATAAACCCAGATTTTAGAAAGCTTCCCACGAAGTCCAAAACCTATTATTGAGTCAGATTTAGTGAAGAGCTTATGTCTGACACCTTCTAGGGTAGAGGCATTCCACAGTCTCATTACTTTTAGGTTTTAGAAACACTTCAGAAATCTTCCCAAAACCACAATTGCCTTGACACTATTTTCTCAGCAACTACATGGCAAATAGAGCTCTTGTTTCTATTTAAGAACCCCAGAGATAGTGTGACAGGAAATCAAGCAGTTTATTAATAACAAAAGGTCGTCTTAGCTGTTTTGTTTTTCCTTAGAAAAGGAAAAACAAAACAAAGCAACAGCAAGAGCAATCTTTAGGTATTAGAGAAGCAGTTTTCAAAGTTACATTTTAAAATAAATGAAAAGCAGCAGAAAAATACAGGACAATGTCACTCCAAGCATAGGTTTGTCCTGTTCTTTGTTCTGTGAGTTAATGATGGCCTGAGTACTAGAAGCCCATGCTACAATGTTAGTTCTGGTAGTGATGCTTGTGTCACTGAACTGCTACTTCATAAAAAACGTAACATCTTTGTTATTTTTAAGGGCTGTAATTCCTGATTACAATCAGAAAAATAAAATATCAATTTTTTTTTCCCAAAATTCAGCTTTAAAGGCATTATAGAATTGATCAAAATCAACATCGATTATAGAATCGATCAAAATCAACACAAAGGCTTCATTTTTCTTCACTTTACAAAATAAATCAAAAGAATATGGTATAGATTTTATATACAGTTGTCAAACTTCTCAAGAGAGATGAGAAAGAGTTCGAAAAATAAATCTTGATGCTTGTTAGCAGATATTCTACTGATCCATCTCTATTTTCACAGAGGTAAAATTTGTAAACTGCTTACTTCTGTTTCCGCATATACAGATACCCAGAGATGGGTCATGTGCTTTTCTAAGAAAAGAGTGATCTGGCATCTTTCAAAGGCTAGTGATGAATGCCAATATGCCTAATGATAGTGATGCACACCCTGAATCATGATGGCAATTGTGTACTTGGGTTTTAAATTCATCTTGTTAGTCTTATATACTAGTTTTCATCTTGGGGGCATTAATGCAAACATGTAAATAAATATAAATGATGGTTAAATAGAGCCTTCCATTCTAGAACAGAATGTTATTTCTTAATTCAAAATGTATAGCTCTACTAAATATAATATAAAGCATGTGCAGTGAATATTAGGCATGGAATATCAGATTTAAAAGCCTGTATCAAAGAATTCAGTGGCAAAAATGTTTCCACTGTTGTTTAGTGTTGGCCTCTGGAGGTACCAGAGGGACAGATGCTGTTCTGATCCTGATCATAATAATTAGAAAGGAGTAGAGTGAAAAAACTGGTGGATTTTCCACCTTTATACTAATTCAGTCATACCAAGGAGGGTGTTCAGAAGCCAACAAGGAAAACTGCTTCTTTAAAAGCAGTTATTGTCATAGAGGGAATGATGATGATGTGAAGGGTTATCCAACCTACAAGTGTGTATTACATACCTTTTCTTATCCTTTAATACATAAAGATGTGGAGGCTTTATCCTCTAAGAGAGACCCAACCACCCTAAAAGAGGTGGACAAATCAAAGTGACCCCAGAAGTGGGCCCAGAGGGAGCCCAGGAAAATAGCAGACATAAGTCTCACCTTAAAGATGATCCATGTCATAGAGTTTGGAGTCACCCAGGTGTGCCTGGTGAGGGTCCAAGGTCTCACAGAAAGCTTGTGCAGATAAAACTGGCCTATTTAAGAAAATAAAAGCATGTAGAATACAGGCAGGTCTCAGAAAGAGAGGCTCCATTTTGGATAAAAATTAAGTCCTTTTTTTGTCAAAAAAGATGTAATAAAGTATAGAACATCAGAACATCACCATTTCAAGCAGCCAATAGGTGCTGTTAATTCCTATATTTCACCTGGGGCAGCCAAGTGATGATGATGCTTTCTGTTCTTTCAGACCAATTTTTCTTTAAATTGTTTTCCTGTTCTTGGAGCTAGAACAGCCAACAGTAGGTACTGATCCTTACTTTCCCAGGATGTTTTATCTCTTATTACAACTAAATATTTTTTATTACTTTAAAACTATTAGCTGTCATTACAGTCCCTTGGTTTTGCACTTAAGATGTGTCCAATTTCTAGGCACTCAGCTGTACTTCAAAGATGCCAGTTTTTTTTTTCTTTTTTTCAAACATGCTTCTGGTTTCCAGCTCCAGTTCCCATGCTCACAGTTCCTAGGCTGGCAGGCAATTTTTCCATCAGTATTTCAGAAGGCATTTTCCTCTAGTCAGTGATCTTTACCTTCTAACAAGGATGCCTTTCTGGCTGCTCATATCATAGGGAGAGAGGGAAAAGAAGTGGAACTCCAAGAGCAATATTATTTATATTATTGGTGTTCTGGAGCTATCCTACTCCTTTCTAGAAGTGTCTCAATCCAGACAGCATTTATGACTCATGGTGCTGGGAAAAATGCATACAAAATATGCAAATGACAAAATAAACAAGGAAGGCCCAGGATTTTATGCATTATTGTTTCATTATTTTTGAATGTCCTTACCAGTAGAGAAAGACTTAAAATTTCGATCTAACTGGAATTCATTATTGAGTAGCTACCCTTACTAAAATTATATTGTTATGAGGAGACAAAAAGTTATATTTTTTGTTATCTCAGGCTTGCTTCTGAGGCAGGAAAAATAACCGTAAGGAAAGAGGAGGGTTGAATTGTGCCTAGCCTAATACATGGCCTTGTGTATGTAACTGTAGAGTGAGAAATGTGAATTGGAAAGAGAGTGTAGTAGCACACACGGTTTTGCATTACTGGAAGTCATCCCGTATAGCTGCCAATAACTTCCCACCAAACAAGAAGAATATCATATAGTTAAGCACACCATTAGTATGCTTACAGTAACATTTAGATTCTTAGTGGTGTACTTGTCCTCAATATATGTCGATACTTCATTTTCTCCAAACTTTGAATGAAAGGGTTTTTCAGAATCCTTTACAGATTTGTTTAAAAATGTGTTTGTGTCTGAAATCTGCAATGTCTTTTCTTCAAATGGAAATGTCTGGTTGTTAAACTAAGCAAGTAAAGTTAAAAAGACTGTGCTGGTATTGTTTGCCTTCCAAAAATGGAAGACTACAAAAAAGAATAGTTAGTGATTAACAGCATAGATTTGATCTTTCAGAGAAAAAAATTTACTTTTTTTTGAAAAATATGCTATCAGCAAGTCTTAGGACTGGTAGCTGTAGTATTTCTTTAAAAGACAAAACTATAACTATAAAAGACAAGAAATCAAATTAGTTGTCACTATGGAAGGAGTAAGGCCTTTTGCTCTCTGGAGAGTGCTAGATATTATTACTGAGGATATCTGCTGTTTCGGATTGTGTTGTTTTTCATGTTTGGGCTTTGGGGGGCTTGGGTTTGTTTGTTTGGGGTTTTTTTCAGTTAAAATTACCCATTAAAAATGGTCTTAAATATCACGTGAGTTGGATAACTTGCAGACAGTGCTAATTTGGGTGAGAGAGTTGATCTGCTGGGGGGTAGGAAGATTCTGGAGAAGGATATGGGCAGGCTGGATCAATAGGCCAAGGCCAAATCTGTGATGTTCAACAGTGCCAAGTGCCAGGTTCTGCCCTTGGATCACAACAAACTCAGGCAGTGCTACAGGCTGGAGGATGAGTGACTGGAAAACAGCCCTGCAGAAAAGGACCTGGGGATGCTGGTCAATGGCCTAGCGAATATGAGCCAGCTGTGTGCCCAGGTGGCCAAGAAGGCCGATGGCACCCTGGCCTGTATCAGCCACAGAGTGGCCAGCACAACGAGAGCAGTGATTGACCCCCTGGACTCTGCACTGGTGAGGCCACACCAGTGCTGTGTTCTCTTTTGGGGCCCTCACCACAGGAGAGGCTCTGAGGTGCTGTAGGAGGGTATGGAGTACAAGTCACATGTGTTTGAGGCAGCTAGGATTATTTAGGCTGGAGAAAAGAAGGCTCAGGGGGTACTTTATTCCTCTATACCACTACCTGAAAGGAAATTGTAGTCAGATGGGGGTTGGTCCCTTCTCCCAAGTAACAAGGCAAGAGGCAATGGCCTCAAGTTGTTCCAGGGGAAGTTTAGGTGGGATGTTAGGAATAATTTCTTCACTGCAAGGGGTGTCTTTTGGAATGGGCTGCCCAGGGAAGTGGTTGAGTCACCACCCCTGCAGGTTTTTAAAAAAAAAAATTGAGGTAGCATTTAGGGACATGGCAGTGTCGGGTTAATAGTTGGACTCAATGATCTTAAAGATCTTTTCCAACCTGAGGGATTCTATGATTCTTTCAGGGAATTCAAAATGTGACTATACTTGGCAAATTCCAAAATTGTCTGACAATCTTTGCATATACTTGAACTGCTAAAAAGAAGCTGCAGTAGGCTGCATGTTACTCTCTGCACTTAATGCAGATCTCACTGCTCATGCATCAGTGTTTGGAGATCCATTACAAGATTATTTGTGTCACTGATTCTCCAAGGATTAGAGGATATATTTTTGGCATCAATATAACTTGTATAAATGTTCTCTGAAGGTTAATTATTTGTGGAAATAATAATGATACCATAGTTTATTCTGGGCCTGGTTCCACCACTATTCTGCCTTCAGAGCTGAAGCAGAGAGAAGCCCCTGTAAATCAGTTAAGTCCCTTATAAATAACATAGTATTGACCTTGAATGAGAATGGAAAAATCAAGTTCCCTGCTGTCAAGTTCCCTTATGACTGTTCTGATCTCACCTTTACATTTTGCCTACTCAATAGTGGCATTTTCTGCTGAAGATTCTACCAATACATTCATACCACAGTCAGATGGTGGTATGAATGTATTATGAATGCTACAAATGAGAGAAGCTACTTCTCTTCCTTCTTATCAGAAAGAGCAATTTCAACACTACAAAGGAAAATATTGTGAACTATGTTGTTTTCAGTTCCTTTGAAATGCTTGCATCTTATATTGAATCTCTTTAAGAAAATCACATCAGAAAAGGAAAGGAAAAGGCAGCAACTGCCTATTTTGTTTTATTAACATAGCATCAGCCTTAATTACAATTAAAAGGGATACAAATAGTCCTGAATGGAAGTAGAGAATATGAACAGCAGAAAACTTGCAAGAAGAAATTTCTATAAGCCTTGGTTTTTCTTTTGTTTCTGGTTTGTTCTTTTTTAGCAAAGAAAAGCATTTAATATTTTATTTTCCTCTAGTTTCAACTGAAATAATTAAGTTGCCATCTTAATGGTATTACTAAACACTGCGATTCTAAACTATTATCAGTAAGCACTGGACATGATGAGAGACAGTTTTGGCTCTCATCACATCTACTGAAGCCTGTGAGCTGGAAGCTTGGGTTAGAATTTTAGGTGGCATTAACTACATTTATAATACAGATTTTGTATTTTGTAAAAAAAAATATTTATAGAACAGGAAATAATACATTAGAAAAATTATTTTCAATGTGAATTCAAAGATGTTTGCATAATTTTGAATAGCATTATGTGTATGCATATATGCATATATATATATTTTCACATGCTTACCTAGACAATGGAAAAATTCCCACTTCCATGCTTCAACAGTAGTCTCTGAATGTAACTGATTATATACTGATGAAAATTTCCAGTAGACATCTTTATTATATCATTAATACTACCCACATATCTTAAACCTCATCAGAATCTGCTGCTAATGGTTAGCATAGTCTTAGTTTTCTCTGGTAAATTTTCCTCTAAATCACTGTAAGCAACCAACTGAATGGTAAAGCTTTACCACCTCATGAAGCTCTAATTATTTCGGCTTCATTTAATTTTTAGTAAGGCAGATATAGAAAAATGTAATTTATTTCATTTCCAGTCTTTTCAGTTTGACACAACTCTAATTCATGCTTATAGTTGAAGTAGCTTTTTATTTACCAAAGAGCCATTTTCACAGCAAAAGAACATTCATGCTCAGAAACAACGATCATGAGAGAAAGCCTTATTGCCTGTGATAAGTTTTACTTACAAACTCTTTCTCCCAATTTCTCAGATATGTTCAACTACTTTTAGCAAGATGCATAATGTTTAATGTCTGGACTGGTATCATAAAGTCAGCAGACAAACTGCAGGCTGTAAACTTAAGCAAAAGATCTCTATGAAATTAGAAATATTCAACAACAGAAAGCAGAAGGATCCTTCCTTTCCTGGAAATTCTATCATTCTGGAACCTTGATAAATACGATCTGCATTTAAGAAATTCTATTTCTATTCTCCCTCCTAATTCTTGACATCTGAGAATGTAGAGCTACCTCTAATCCATAAGATATATATGGATAGTGTGTGCTAAGAATCTAAACTGAGTGTGACAAAAGTTGCTCCTAAGACAAAAGTGTTGGAGTCCAGGAAAGCCTGAGAACTTCTCCTGCTCCTCTAGGGGTTCGTTTTATCCCTAGAGCTCCCCAAAATAGCTTAGCTTTTGACCTAAGCCCATGGAAGAAGCTTCCTTCCCTTCTGGAAGACCTGAAAGCACCAAAAAAATGAAAAATATTTTTCTTTAGTGTACCACAGAGTGTGCATTTGTAGTTTTAGATTTTGGTATATATATTATATAGAGCAAACATTAAGAATTCAGGGTGTCGGTTTTGGCTTCTTCTTTCTTCTTCTTCTCATTCTTCTTCCTTTTTCTTCATCCTCATTTCCTGGGATCTAGGAAGGGATCTCAATGTAAAAGATACATCAATGAAATTGGTAGCTAATGGTATTAGAGACAAAACAGAATATGTAGGGGTTTATAATTGGGTGATAAAGGTAAAAAAACTGTCTGCTCTGAGAAGCATCAGCCATTGCGCTTCTGGAAGCAGCAGCAGAAGTTGTGCTCCTGAAATTTAGATAAGAAATCTTATCTAAAATAATAAGGGATAAACAACCCTTGAAGCAGCAGAAAGAAGTCTCGTCTCATCCATTCTTGATATGGGAAACTGGAAAGGAAGATAGCCAGCCAAGGAGGGAGCGTGGCCCCCAGGGCTATCACACAAAAGTGTAAACTCTTTTGTCTTAGGAGTAATATATTCAAATGGCACATCTGCTTCTGATACAGCCACACCCTGTTTAGGTTGCTGTGATAGCAACCTAAACTAGTGAAAGTCCTATAGGTAGTACTAAAGGTAGAGCAGGCATAACTTGCTCAGAAAGTTAAAGAGTTCAAAATAAAGTCCTAAATCAGTCTCACTTTGAGGTTGGATAATCTGTTACTTGAAATGAAGAAAGATTTTTGGCTATTGAAATTACTAGAACTTAAAAAGAAATATTATGAACTTTAAATTTAAATGTCAAAATCAAATGCCTACCTTGTAGGCATTGACAAATGGAAAATCATCCTATGTGCCCATCACAACCCATGGAAAGCAGCAGACAGTTTTGTGTCAAACATGACTTCTTTTAGCAAGTTAATTCTGCTATTTCAGAATTGATGTCAGCTACCATTTGAGATCCCCTAGGGGACTTCTGACATCCACACACGGTTTGCAGGTAAAGAAACCAAGACAAATGACTTACTTAATTGGCAGCTAAAGCTCAGGTGGGATATTACAGAGAACATTTAATGTCATTAGACACCTATACAGAAGTAACTGAATTATCTTGAGATGTCTGTATGAGGATGAGAGAACTAAATCTTACAATAGCTTTTCTTAGGGATTGCTAAGTGAGTCTGTGGTGATTAGCTCAAGTAAAGATATCTGCCATGTAGGTGTCTACATCTGATTGGTAAATTACATCCTTTATTACCCTGGAGGGGGAAGATAGTGATTACTAGGAAATGAATACATAAAATGTGAAAGTAACAAAGAGCTGGGGATGTATAAATCTAAGGGTGGAATTAGTGTGAGAGTAAAAGAATTACATTTAGGTGTCTCTAGGTTAGTTAAGTATGTAAGGTCCCTATGTAGTAGATGAACATCTAGTTATTGAAGTAAATGCAGAATAGACCATCAACACTATTTAGTTAGCTTTGAAATGCTCACCTAAAATACTATTCAGTTCCTGAAATATTTGCATCAAGAGCTCCTTAAATCTCCTTCTAGACATCTGTATAAGTCTGGCACATAAAACAGGTCTAACAAGAAACTGTCACACTTTTGGAGCTGAAGACCAGAAAACTTATATTTACATAATAACATTCTGCCTAAATCTGACTGTACTGGCAAGTATAGAATTCAGTTGTAACAGACTGCTATTCTAAGGTAGTTGTAATTAACCACTTAACTGTTTGCAAATTTTACTCATTTGTGTCTATATGGCACTGCATGAATGTGATATAGCATTATAAAACCCTGTAGAATATATGCTGAATAGGTGAATAGCATGCTAAATTTGGTGTCTGCAATTGTAACCTTTATGTTGGTGTCTGCAAACATATATGTAACTAATTATTAAAGAAAGTGTTGGTTGAATAAATTTCAAAAATATACCAAAATATCTAAGCCCCCAGTTAGCAAAGCCCAAAAGATGTGCTCTAAGGACTCCACATAGCTTGATTTTGCTCCAGATACCTATTTTGACAATAACTGTCATTAGCATATATGTTTGTGATGAAATGCTGTTTTTATCCTTCACATATGCTCTCTTTATTACTTTAATTTTCTCTAGTATTTTCACAACGTATATACAACCTAGCTTTGAAATCTTTTTCACATTTAATAGTTAAGGCTTTTAGAAAATGGTGACACCACTAATGATGTTAGAAAACTAGCCTGGTCTTGAAGGCAAGGACCTTTGTACTTCTCTTTTTTACAATGCATTAATTGAACAAACTGCTCCTCTTTGGTTATCTTTATTGCTTATTCTCCTAGCCTATTTCATCTGGGACTAACTTTAGGCCGTGTATACATTTAATGAAGAATCAATATCCCTAATTTATCCTTTTAGGCAAGGCCTATAAGCTTTTAAACATCCATCCTTCCTGCTTTTCAGCAACTCACTAAATTATACACGACTAAATAAAATGTTTATGCTTTTCATGGAGACAGAGAGAAAATCAAGTTTTCAAGTAATCTTGTATTGCACTGCAATAGCATCACCAAAAAAAAACCAAAAACCCTGTTAATAAGAATACTCTTTTGAGTTAAATGCAGCTTGCATCTATTGGTCTGATTACTTTGGTTGCAAAATCGTTTACTGACTTTTGTCTACAGACATACTGGAGATCTGGCAGGTGATGACAGGTGAATTTCATGACAGAATTATAAATTACATAGTCAGATAACATGATTCTGGGACAATCAACTAGTTTTTGTGGGCACGGTAGGTATAGATTTTTCTTTGTTTTTTAGATTTATTTATTATATTTGGTTTTATTTGTGTTGTGGTTTTGATTTTCACTGTTTATTTTTCTTTAAATATATTTGTGATAAAAATGACAGGTCTTTTTGCTGCCTTGTAATTAATATGCAGAGAGTAATCTGAAATATAAGATCTTTTAAACAGACCTTAAACACATTTTCTTTCATTTCAGTGGTTTTCTTGTTCTTGGAGAGTTTCTTGACAGCTGTCACTGAAGGAGATGAAGAGTGTTACTTATTTTTATTTGGTGATTATCTTAGCTGACATATCTTGTCATCTCAGGCATGGCCAAGAGCCAAAGTCAACAGGATAAAATGCACTTTCTCATTAGGCAAATCCTTGTCTGTGCTGGGTTTAGAGCTTCTTAAATCATGGTACTTGATGCCTTATGTTTTAGCTTTTGTATTTTTCAGATCCTGTACTGCCTAGTATGTAACTCTAAAACTTCACATAGCCTGTTAGCTACTGTCCTCTCATGCTGGTTAGACATAACAAACCCTCTCTGGGCCTGAACTCAAGGACACCTTGTTGTCCCAGGCCCTGAAATATGTAATTTGTATGTACTGTAATATGGCAAATACATCACCACTTGAAATCATAATTGGAGAATTAAACCTGATATGGAAATGGACCAAACTTATGAAAGTGTGAAGAACCCATGACCCAGTGTCCATCTTGGGTGGAGCCCCTTGGAGGCTTTTGACTGTCCAATGTGTAGCTTTGGGGGCCCTTCAAATAAATACCTGCTTTTATTCTCTTAATCTTGTCTAGTCTCTCTTTTCAAGTAGCCACTTCAAAGCATCAACAGGGACTTTGGTGTAGAATGCATATATCAAGAAAAACACTCTACTGTGAGTGTTGGAGGGGAAAAAAATGTAAGATGTCACTTGAAAGTGTATCAAGCTCAATCTTAAAATAACATGTTATGTCAACCCTGTATTTTCTATTATAATCTTGATTTCCCTGACTTTGTGAAACACATCAGGCAGACTTTAAAATGTGGTTAAAATGCAATGAAGAGTCAACTTTACCACATCCATCACCGTGCGCTTTGTCTGATTAAATCAGTCGGTCTCTCTGCTGCAGGACCTTAGGGTCCTGCCAACAAATCAGAACACACAGACAAATAGTGCAATAAATAAAAAAGAAATACATGTTTGTGACTTCAGGAGCTGTAGCTGTTATTATGAATTAAAACAATCTTGTCTGAGAGCACACATATCTGTTTAATGAAAGATAGTTTAAACAACCATGTAAAAATGCCAAAAGTCTTAAAATGGGAGGGGGACACAACTGTCCAAAGCAGTGTTTGTTGGAAGAAAATGGTTGTAAAGCTGTTGCAACAGGAAAATTTGTGTGAGAGTTTTGAAGTTAAGTTAGTTGCGTCTTTTCATAACATCTATCTGTCATAACTTTCACTTTGCTACTGAAAAAATTCACCATCAGATATTGAATAACTATAGACAGAGCACAGATTAGCATCCAGATATGACATTTGTTTTATTAAATTGAGAAGATTCTGATTTTGATGCTACATAATCACAAAACTCTTCAGTGAGGGTAGGATTAATTTCACTTCTTTTTACCTGTCTGAATTTGAACTGGTTGCCTGAACTAGCCATGCCAGATAAGGTAGATCTACCTATGAATTACAGAATCACAGAATCAATTAGGTTGGAAAACACCGATGTGATAGAGTCCAGGTTATGACCACAGACCACCATGTAAACCAGACCATGGCACTACCTTTCAGGTAGCTGTAGAGAGTGGTAAGGCCACCCTTGAGCCTTCTCTTCTCCAGGCTAAACACCCCCTGCTCTCTCAGCTGCTCCTCATAAGCTGTGCACTCCAGACTCTTCACCAGCTTCATTGCCCTTCTCTGGACCTGCTCTAACACCTCAATGGCCTTCATGAATTGAGGGAATCAGAACAGGAAACAGCATTCAATGTGTGNTTTTGATGCTACATAATCACAAAACTCTTCAGTGAGGGTAGGATTAATTTCACTTCTTTTTACCTGTCTGAATTTGAACTGGTTGCCTGAACTAGCCATGCCAGATAAGGTAGATCTACCTATGAATTACAGAATCACAGAATCAATTAGGTTGGAAAACACCGTTGTGATAGAGTCCAGTTTATGACCACAGACCACCATGTCAACCAGACCATGGCACTACCTTTCAGGTAGCTGTAGAGAGTGGTAAGGCCACCCTTGAGCCTTCTCTTCTCCAGGCTAAACACCCCCTGCTCTCTCAGCTGCTCCTCATAAGCTGTGCACTCCAGACTCTTCACCAGCTTCATTGCCCTTCTCTGGACCTGCTCTAACACCTCAATGGCCTTCATGAATTGAGGGAATCAGAACAGGAAACAGCATTCAATGTGTGGCCTCACCAGTGCGGAGTACAGGGGAACTTTCCTGGTCCTGCTGGCCACAATATTGTTGATAGAGGTCAGGATGCCATTGGCCTTCTTGCCCACTTGGGCACACTTCTTGATCATCTTCAGTGGCTTCTTGATCATGTTCAGGTCCACCAACACCCCCAGGTCCTTTCCTGCTGGAAAAATTTCCAACCACTCATCCTCCAGCCTGTGGTACTTCCTGGGGCTCTTGTGACAAAAGCCCAGGGCCTGGCACTTGGTGTTGTTGAACCTGATATTGTTGTTCTTGGCCCATCAATGCAGCCTGTCCATGTTCCTCTGCCAAGCCTTACTACCCTCCAGCAGATCAACACTTTGACCCAACTTGTTGCTAAGAGTAGACTCATTCCCCTCATCCAGATCATCAGTGAAGATATTAAACAGGGCTAGGTCTGACACTGACGCCTGAGGGACACCACTTGTGACTGGTCTCCAGCTGGATGTGGCACCATTCACCACCACTCTCTGATGGGCCTGACCATCCAATCAGTTCTTAACCCAGTGAAGTGTGCCCCTGTCCAAGCCATGGGCTGAGATCTTTTACAGTACTGTGATACTGTAGTAGTGAGGAGGCAGTGTCAAAGGCTTTATTAAAGTCACTGAGTCTGAACAAATTTAGTCATCTGCTTTAGGTGGTGATGACTTGCACTCTGACCTGGACTTTTCGAACAGTATTATTAGACTCTGCTCACTAGAGAGCAATTGTAGTGACTATTAAGGGATACTTCACCTCACCATAATTAATGTAGGTCTTATTCAGGTAGAATTTCATGTTTTTCTTATCTATGAGTTTCAACATCTTGATGATGTACAGCTTTTAGAAAATGGTTTTTTTAGATTGCATGAAAGCTTAGCCTGGTGTCTCCTGCTGTGTTGTTTGTGCAGTTATCAACCATATGTCACTAAATTATACATTTTTACTTTCAGAGCAAACTGGTCATGATGTCAAATGCATTCAGATGCACTGATGAGAAGCAGTGTTATAAAGAAGTACAAGGAATACAGGCAGTTTCTAAGAAGCAGTTATGTCAGAATTGTAGGATAACATTAATTTCTTACTAGTTTCCATACAAAGTCAGGAAAGAACAGTGCTAACCCATATTTTATGTGATCTACAAGGACAGAAAAAGACACATGGGTACTTATCCACTTTAAACTTTTGGTTGGATGGATATGAGAGGTCTTTCCCTATGCAGCTGTACTCCCTTTTTAAGTGTTATAGGCAGCACTTAGACATGTGCATCACTGTATATGTCCATTTGGACAGACAAACCTTTTGTGCTGGGGAAGTCTTTAGTGAGAAGGTTGAATACTTAGGACCATGAGTTTACATATTGTCGCTGTTGTTTAGGGACAGAGAATAGCGACACAGACTCCAAGTTGATTTAGGAGATAAAAGCTTTTTTATTAGCACACACTCGCTCTATTATAGAGAGGTTTGTCTAGAGACTACATGATTGGTTAATTGAATATTACTTCTTAATACTGTAGGTTGTCTCAGGAACAACACTTATTTCAAAACATTTAACAGAAGAAAACACTAGATGTGGGATTATTTACATTCATTTTGCCTGGGAAAATTATCTTTCTCACAGGCTCTGGCTGCACTGATTCCTGAAAATCTCTCTCTGACCAAGCTGTCAGCATCCATAACATATGATTCTAACTACAGAATGATATAAGCTGTTGTAAACTTAGAGGACATGGACAGTCTTGTCATAGACATTTGATTGAAAATAGAATATTAAATACTCCAGAACCTGCCGCCAGACACATATTTAGAACTTCCTAAAAATTTAGAAAAAGGGACAAAGCTTTCATTTTACTTAATTTAAATTTGCAAGACAACTGCTTGGACTTTCTCTCAGCTTTCATCAGCCTCAATCTCGCAGTGAATTATTCTAAACCTGTTCCTGGATAAAAGCATAGTTACTCTCTTGAGTCATGTATTCAAGATATCCAACTGCTCCACTTCAGTAGTACTGGGACACATTCTACCTAGACAGATGACAGGTATCTTACTGCAAACTTTCCAGAGAAGTATCCATATACCTATGCCTCTGTAAATGCATAGACATAGAATAAATAAAACATTTTTAAAATAAGAGCTAATCAAATAAATTAATTTTAAATAATGATAGAAAATACTTAAATAAAAGATAAAGTTTGGTTTGGTATCCCCAACTTTACAAGGCTGTAGAATACATATCAACGTATTATTAATTATTATTAACACGGAACTTGTGTTATCTTTCAGTCCAATGGCAAATATTATTTGACTAATATGATTATCACCTTTGAGTTTA
Source organism: Erpornis zantholeuca (assembly GCA_013400515.1). NCBI lineage: Eukaryota > Metazoa > Chordata > Aves > Passeriformes > Timaliidae > Erpornis > Erpornis zantholeuca. Next base: position 44,014 of record VZTN01004943.1, on the reverse strand, counting down.
CTTTACACTGCCATTATATTTGGGGAACTGTTGCACATTGGCCACATCTGCCTCCCATTGTGTATTTGTGTCTTCCACAGTCACCTCATTTCAAGTGCTTTCTTACTGTCGTGTGTAAGATGTAAGAATCCTGAATTGCAAGCTGAGTTGACACCTGGCATTAGTTCAGATCAGCAATTTGCCTTTTAGCAGCCTTGAAAGGTGGTTTATGACCCAAAAGCTTCCAACTTTTGATTTTAGAACCTTTTTTTTCTTCTCTGCTATCTAGTAATTTAGCTTTCAATGACAACGCAAGTTCATCATCTGTATTCAAGGAGCACTAAGTGTATTTTCTCCCTTCCTTCTTCTTTGGCATGCTAATCAGCTTCCATATGTTGAAACGTGTCCAGAAACTCTAATTTGATGTCCTATACAAGTTCACTTCTCCTTTAAAGGAAAGCTATGAAGATATCTATGTCTAATAATATAAAATAAATTCATGGATTAGATATAGTATGTGTTTCCAAACAAATAAAAGAGATCTAAAGTCTTGTAGAAAACAAAGAAATTAGTAAATCATACAGCCTGAAATCTAAGTTGTAAAGTGGTTACATTAGACCGTAACATAATTTTGTCTGATGGCTTAAGTATTTTCAACTTTCTCATGAACACGGATATTTGCTGATGACATAGGACCAGCCAGACTCTGGAAAGGACTTGGAGAAGCAGAGATGACTCTAAAGGGCATGCCATCCCTCTGTACTGATGTGATAGTGACTGTAGACAGTGTGCTTGACTTGGCTGTCCTTATCCACTGGTCCTAGGGCTTGGTGGCTATAAACAGCCCTGAACAGAGGGGAATTATGAATTCATCATAGTCGCAGTGGCTGATCAAGGCACTGCTGGCTACTTGTCTTGCTTGTCACTATGCTGGAAAAATCTGTAGCATGAAGTCACATATCAGAACAAGTATGCCCTAAAATATATTAGTCTAAAGAGAGTTAGTGAGCCTGTGGAGGAATGTGGGAAGTTTCATGAGAAAGTTTTCAAGAGAAAAGGGCCAGAATACAAAAAAAAATGCTGTAATTTCATTTCTAGAGCACTGCTTTTTCTTAGTGCTTTTCATCAGTAAGGAATTTTAAAAATGAATGGTTCAGTGATAATCTATTTAAGATCACTTCATGTTTTAAGAGTGCTCCAATTCCAGAAGATGTTATTCACCAACAGGCTTAGGTGACTAATGTGGAAGAGATTCTGAGAGAAATCTTATTAGTTCTACTAGGAATAACATCTCATTTTATCATTTACTCTTATTGACGGAAAACGACAAAGTGTAAGGAAAATTTTCTGTGGAGATACATCAATTGGCTTCAACAGTTAGAGCTGCAAGACAAATTAAGACTCATAATTTCAGGTGATTTTCATAATAGTTCTAAAGGTAAATTAAAGCAAAAAACAGCCTATGTGAGTCAGTGCCCCTGAATTTAGGTGTCCTTATGTCTGCAAGATTAGATACCTGCAGCAAGTGCTTTATTCTCTGTATAGCCAATAAAGACAGGCTGACAGAGGGAAATGCGCTCAGTCTAAGTCAGGTGTAGCCCTTGAAAGATATCTGCTGTTCCTCATACACTGAACAAGAATCCCAAGCTGTACAGTAACAAACAAAACAGAACCATTAATTACTTTCTAATAAACCAAGACAAACAAGCTATCAGTGTTTTTGCCAATTGTCAGAGACAGAAAATATTTTGTGCCTCAAACTTTATATTAAAGTTTTGCTCATTATAAAGAAGCTACAACCAAGAAGCCTCCCTGAAGACTGGGACTTTGAACTGGAAAGTCAAACTGCTGATTAGACAAAGGGAAACCATTGTTCAATCACCTCAGGCACAGGGAAAGGTTTGCACCCACAAAAAGGCCAAAGCCACCAGCTGTGCTGAGGAGCATCCCTGGCTGAGTGTGGGCCAGGGGAGAGCACAGCTCACAGGAGCCAGGTTTGGGGTGGGGGCAGAGCACAGCTCACAGAAGCCAGGTTTGGGGTACAGGAGAGCACAGCTCACAGCAGCCAGGTTTGGGGTGGGGCAGAGCACAGCTCACAGAAGCCAGGTTTGGGGTGAGGGCAGAGCACAGCTCACACAAGCCAGGTTTGGGGTGGGGGAGAGCACAGCTCACAGAAGCCAGGTTTACACAGACTCCCCCCAGCCCAGGAGGGAGGAGGAGGTTTTGGGTGTGTGGTGTAACCTCTGGCCAGAGGCACTGAACACCCATCCTCCCTTATACAAACCAGCCCATCTGTGGGACCCCAACCCCACAGGTCACATCCACGGGACTCTCATGTGAGAGGCAGCTGAGGGGGAGTCACAATCCATCAGAGACCCCCAAAGTGCTGGGCCTTGCACCCCAGGGCTGCATATGATGGAACAGACCCAGAGTCTGCTGTAAGACACTGTCCCCTCCCCAGGGGACATGGCTGGACATTGCCACCTGGCTCCAGGGGATATAAATCCATGGGATTCTGTGCCTTGGGGGGACCTTCACCACCAAGAAGAGCAGCTGGAGAATCAACAGAGCATTGTTGGGATCCACAGCGTGGTGATATTTTCCTTATTCTGTCCCTGTCTCTCCTTCTGTCCCCCACCACCTATTTTCTACTCCTTTGCTTTTCTCTTTCTCTCACATTTACTATACAATAAAATCCATATCCTCTTTCTCTCATATTTACTATACAATAAAATCCATATTATTGTCACTGGCATATGGTCTCATTTGCACCTTAATTTGGGCAGAGGAATTTCTAAATAACCCTAATAATAATTGGATCTTAACACCAATTTACCCCTGAAGGAAGGCGTCTTTACCATTACTGTGTCATTTGATATCCTCTTTGGTCAGGTAGTGTTCCTTTGTCCCTAGTTATGACTTTTTGTGGTGGTTGGGTGGGGGTTTTTTCCATCTTGGACATCTGAAACAATTGAGACTTTCAGGGCAATTTACTTGTATGTTGGGTTTATGTCATGACATTCTGAAAATGGAATTATCCTAGGACCTTGCCTGAGTATTGTTTGGAGAAGGCTGGTTGGAGCTGCTCAAAACAGAGTCAAACTTGAGCTAAGAGCTAAGATTAGGCATACAGAAATTGATTTCTCTTTCTGTCCCTCTTTCATCAAGAGCACAGCTAATAGTATGCACTTTCTGTCTATAGCTTTTTTTCTCCACAAAAATAAGTACACAGAAAGAAATTCAGCATTTAAATTAGCTGGAGTGCATCTGGCCTCCTAATTTAGAAGAGATCCTTTGTTATCCTTTGTCTTGTTCTAATATAGTTTCTGAATTGATCCCTGTTCTTAAAGACAACAATTTTCCAACAATTTAAAGTATTTGGAACTATAGATTTAAAACAGAGTTGTGATGTATATTTAAATTCCATTTTGTTGTCCTTTGCTTGTGGTAAACTGCAGAACTTAATTTACTGGCAAAATAATCTAACAAGCTGTTCTGGGATTGAAACTGTCTTAGGATAAACATGATGTTGAGGTCAATGTTCCTTAAGTGGAATATTGAACAGCTGCCCAATCAAAAAAGTAATAATTAAAGGAGTGGACCACAGAGGTGCTAATCTGTGGGGTTGATTTAGAGCTTGTGGATCTACCCAAACACTCATCCATACACACACATTAAGTTTAAATGTGCATGAGCTGATCTTCTGCAGAGTATTTCATTGACACAGACTGCTTATCAAGCAGAGAACACCTGTGATGGTGGAGGAGAAGAGGAAGTTAAGGAAATATGCCATGTCTGCTCTATGTTCTTTTACTTAGAAGATTTCAGGAATCTTGTTCCACCAGAGGAAATACAGAAGTCAAGAGTCTCTGCACTCTATGAAATAGTCCAAGAGTAACCAATTCACTTTCATGGCTGTTAAAGTAATTCTTGCATGGCCTAGTAAAACATATTGTAATTTCTGTCCTTTGTGTTCAGTAATCATGACAAGTCTATGTAGTTGCTTTAACTGAAGTCTTAAAAAAAGTAAGTTCATTTTGCTCTGCATTGTCCATGGACACTAAAAAACCCCTAAATGCCACGTAAAAGCCGTTATATTTCCAATTTCTTCTACATTACGTGCTTTAAAAGTCTTGGGGTTTTGTTTGGTGTGCTGTCCCATGCAAGCAGGGAATGGGGTGAATATACCAACAATTTAGAGGTCAGCATACAACTATGAAGAAAAATTTGAACTTGCCTCTCAGATATTATGTTGTTGAAGTTCTCAGCAAAATAATGCCATGGGGAAAAACCCTATTTTCAAACGTATTTAAGTGTTTGTTCATGCTCCGGTGGCACAAGAAATCTATTTAAATGGAAATAATGAAATGCTAGAAGGCATGGCTCTTGGCATTAAACCCATGACAAATAAAGACAATAAAATTTTGAATGCCTGCATTAAGATAAAAATTATGATGTACCTTCATCTTATATACTTGCTAATATTTTATGTTACATACACGTGGGTATATGGGGTTTTTTCCACAAACACAAAACCATATGTATACAGATACTTCATCTCCTTGTGGGGTTTTTGGGTTTGCTTGGGTTTCTTTAAATAATTAGTTCTACATACCCTCCATCTAAAACTCCTCAAGAATTAGTTTAATTGGTGTCAACATTAAACTGCATCACATCAGTAAAATTTCTTTTTCTAAATGTTTATATTTCATTGTGAACTTGAGTCAGGAAATTAGAGCAGTTATGTTTCTAAGTTCAAACACTTGTAAGGCCTTTAAACAAGTCAGGGTTAAATTCTAAGCACTCAGGAAGGACATTTTCCAATCTTGTAACTCTTATAAATAAGTAAATTTTCTTGTTGACACATAATGAACTCTTACAAGCATCAGAGACTAGAGCATTAATTACATTAACTCTGGTAGGCATTCAAACTTAAAGCTTTATTCCCTTGCCTAGGACTGTCAGGGAGAATATTAGTGTCAGTTTATTAAACGTTTCATTTAGACTTGTCTCTGCCATCTTCTCTCTATTCAGCCATTTCTGTTCATACCCAGTAATCTTTCTGAATTGGAGAGAGGCCAGAAAAGACATTATTCATCACCGGGTTTTAGTGTACCAGTGGAACTGCAGTGCAAGGACAGATCGTTATTTCGTATTTAATCAGTGAAGTGACCGAGACTTTTTATCCCATATTGTGAATATGGAGGAGCAAGCCTAAAAATAAGGGGAATAGTTTGTGAGGAAAGAATACATAACAGTGTAGGAGAGGCCCTCAATAAGGAGATAGGCAAGGGGAAAGCGACAATTAAAAAACCTGATAGGAAGCTAGAAAAATGAAGTTAGAAGATGAAAGGCTGATAGACTTGATTTACATAATGAGAAAGATAGAACCCTGATGGCAGTGATGCAAAATAGGCAAGAGATATAGGGAAGTTTAACAGGGAGAAATAAATATCTTAAGAAGTATTTAAAATGAAGATTTCCTGAAACCAAAGAATTCAGCTCAGTAAATGTAGTCTAAAAGACTATGTTTTTATTTCTAAATGAGATGGCCAAGCACTGACTTCTTGTTTGAGATAAAGTGCTACCAACTGGCTCTTATGTACAGTGCTTAGGGATAAAGCACTTAATATCAGATTTTTCTCGAGGATTTTTGGACAGGTTCAAAATGGAACCACTTAAGCAACATGGGCAATTAAGTCTGAAATGTTCAGCCTCACCTAATATTTAACAAGATAGATTTCCCCAAAAGAAGTAGAAGGAATATAAAGCATGCTAGAAGGAAAAAAAAAAAAAAAACAAACAAAGAAAAAAAAACCAAAAAAACAAAAAAAACCCAAAAGACTCTAACAACACACCCTCCATCAAACAAAAAAACCAAAAAATTAAAATAAAACAAAAAACAAGTTCAAGGGGAAAGAAAACAGAAAATTCAAAATGAAAAGCCAAATCTACAATTATCGAGTTCAATGGAAGCAGATGAAGGCTTTCAAAGATAATTTACAAGTACACTGGGAAATCTGCTGCCATATGGTGAAACATGTTGTATGTTTGCCTCTGTTCTGACATTTGAACGCAAATTGGTAAAGGATGAAGCAGAGTTTCAGCCAGTTCAGATTATGGGACTGGTATCTCTCCACAATATCTGACTATGACTTGACAAAACCTTATTCTGTTGTCTGCCACCTCTTATCATGCAGGCGGCTGAGGAAGAATGGGATATTCCTTACTTGTCTGCATGTATGTCTCCCTTTGATGCATTTTCTTCCAGAGGTGCACTTAATTCACGTAGGTCCATCTGATTTTCTAAAATATAATGGTTAATTGTCTTTATAAAAAGACACCTGAATATCAGCCCTTCTACAAATTAAGACTAGTGATACCCTGAAAAGCTATGTGAAGCTGTGGCATGCTAGCAAGGATGAGGCAGAAAAAAGAGCAAGATAAGCTGACATCAAACATTAAAACCCTCCTCTCCAAAACAAGCAAACAAATAAATAAAATAAGATAAAATAAAATAAATAAAATAAAATAAAATAAAATAAAATAAAATAAAATAAAATAAAATAAAATAAAATAAAATAAAATAAAATAAATAAAATCAAGTCAAATCAAATCAAATCAAAGTCATGCTATCTTTCTGACTTCTAATTGAATGATTTGGAAGCACAGAAATGACTCAGTACATCTTATTTTTATATTGACCAAAGCCTGTCCATGGCCATTTGTTAGGCTTTAAACTCAAGGCTTACTCAAGTACTGGAAGGATCTGATAAGGACACAGAACTCTTTATCTTCTGGTAAGATTGTTTCAAAGAATCACACTGATTCTGAACAAATCTTGACTTTATGAGACTGCAGAGTAAGACGAGAACAAGAGAGTTGCATAAGAAGCAGCTACAGGCTAGCTGACTGCTGTCACTATTTTAGATATGCAGCCTGCTGCTCCTCCTGAAGGCAAAGCTACAGTCTCCTCTGTCTTTGCTGCTGTAGCTAGATACCCAAAAGAAGCAGATGGGTCAAAATAGTTCCATCTGCTTTTTTCCATCATAAACTGGAAAAGGTATTTGGCTTTAAGTAGAAGACTCATGACATTAAGTTAAGAATTAAGGAAAACTAGAAAAAAAAAATTCTTTTTTTAATCTTGTTTCTGTCAGAGGTTGTGTATCTCTAAATGTAATGAGAAGTTTTAATTAAGTAACCAAAGTTCTGTGTTTATTAAACACATTTAGTATGGTGTAACTAATTGCTATTTATAGACGTTTTTGAATTTGTGGCATTGATATACATTTTGTTCCTACAAAACCCACACAAATATTATGGCTCAAAAATTTGTGTAAATATGGGGAAAAGGTATATTTGCTATAAAATTAAGAAATGCAACAAGTAAGTTACATTTTTTTCTCATCTCTAAAGAACTGGATATGGCAAAAATATTTGATAGTTTTACACAGATATTAAAAATTAAGTGTCACATGTCATTATGATAGCTTGGCACTTCTTACTTGTTTCTACTTTCCAAGCAACAGATCCTAAGTGATGAATCCTCCATGAGGTCTCAGAAAAGGGCTTAGTTTAAGCATTAATGAAAAAGTTTATGCAAAACATGGCCCTGAATTAGGTCTTCTCACTCTTAACTGTAGAGGAGGGAAGGAAGTAACTAAACAGGTATTTACAAGAACAAATCCACAAAACCATCAGGTTGAACAGGAATTATTTTCAACGCAAATATGTTGGAAGTTCTACCTCTCTCACCTAGGACAGCTGTTCCAAACTGACCAAAGTGATATTCCATACCATGTTATGTCATGCTCAGCACATTAACAGTGGGGAAAGTTGTCTGGAGTCCAGTTCTCAGAACTGGCTGGGCAGGTGCTAAGCTATTGCACCATGTACCACTTGTTTTTTATATTACATTAACCCTTACCCTATACAATTTACGTCGTGCCTGGATCCCACACTATCCAATATATTCCCATTAATCCCCATGATGTTTCCTGTCTTTTGACAAATACACAGATAGGTACCCCTTTAAAATTTTCTGTTAACTTCATTTAGTCAATGACTTTGGGTTCCATCTGTAATAGTAGTCTTTCAGGGCAGGAGAGATAGTGTGTGGTGGTGAATTGTTGTATGCACCAGTTCTGGTCCTGTCACCACTGTACTTGTCTGGTTCTATCATTACTATGGCTGCTCTATGTTGCTCATCAACAGGATCAAAGTAAAAAATCACCCATATTAATAAGGAACAAATTTTGATGAAACTGTGTTTTAAAATGCCTGGCTAGCTCACTTGGTAGAGCATGAGAGTTTAATCGCAGGGTCATGGGTTTGTCCCATGTTGGGTGGCAAAAAGGGATGGTGTGCTTTAGTCTGTCAAGCAGCTAAACACCACACAGCCATTTGCTCATTCTGCCCCCAGCACTGGGACCAGGGAGAGAATGAAAAAAAAAAAAAACTTTTGACTGAGATAAAGGCTATTTAGCAGAATAGAAAATAATGGGTAAATAATAATAACTGTCATTGTTAAATTATAGTATACAAAACAACTGATGTACAATGCAATTTCTCAAGACTTGCTGACTGATGTCAAGATGGATCCTGAACAGTGGCCCCCAGACAGCTCTCCCACCACTTTATGTACTGAGCATGATGTCATATGGCATGGAGTATTCCTTTGTTCAGTCGAGGTCAGTTGTCCTGGCTGCGTCTCCTTCCAGCTTCTTGTACTGTCAAGCCTCCTCTCCAGCAGAGCACTGTGAGAAGCTGAAGAGTCCTTGATGTCTGGTTGGCAACAACTGAAACATCAGGGTGTTATCAATATTATTCTCAACTAAATCCAAAACACAGCACTGTATCAGCTTCAGGAAAGAAAGTTAACTCTATCCCAGCTCTACAATGGCAAAAATAAAAGGAAAATGTCACCATTTTTTTCACACTGTGCAAAAAAAGGAGCTCATACTGACTCCATGAAAGCAGGCTTTGGAAATAATAGAATAGAGCACCACTTTAACACAGCAGGATGACCTGGAAGACTGCAAGGCTGGAACATGAGAGTCAGTTCAGGAGCACATTTATACTTCAGAATCCTTTTCCTTATGCATTTTCATCTGAGCCCCAGTCATATCCTTGCAAAGACTTAGAAACTTTAAAATTTTGTTATAAGCAGCCATATTTCCCTTATTCTTCCCTGCTGCCCAAAAACCCAAGCCCAAAGTTAGGACAATAGACTCAGGAGGCGAGCTACATAAAATGAAATAGTCCTATTCATGTGCAAGTCCTTGTCCCATTCGAGTCAAAGAGAATGTCATGACTCATTTCAGTTTAACTAAAGTTGCATCCAAGGTGTGGTGTCTGAACTCCCTAAGAAGATGGCAAATGCAGCTCACCCCATGTGAAGGTGCTGTGCACACCTAGAACATCAGAGGTGGGTCTGGTGAGAACAGGGGTGTTTGTACTGCAGTTACTTGTGTGAGAAGAAAGCTGCTGAGCTGAACTAGATAACAAGGATGCTCCTTTCTTTCTTTGCAGAATACCCATCGTACAATTTGATTTTTTCACTGTTTTCTAATTACACAATCTTCTTCAGCTTAATGCACTTGGTTTAATGTGATAAAGGTAGGGAATTTAAAGATCTTTGGTAATTTTGATTTTCTTAGTTGCTCTTATCACAGTGGTTTAGACCTTTGCCTTTTAAAGGTTTTTTGAGTAAGATCAAAACTAAATCGTACTGAAATGTCATGGAACAGCTGGCATCCTTAGGTTGCAGATGACTGGCACTAAGGATGATCATAGATATGGGAAATGCCACTCTCCCATTAAAAACACTCTTGATATCACATCATTCAAGATTTTATAATGTCAAATTGCAGCACGTTATTACATTTGAATAAGCAAGGTTTAATTGCTCAACCAATTTTTTTCTTTTCATGTGTTGCATCATGCCACTGTTCTTAAAATAGCCTTCTGCTCTATATTGTAGATGATTTTTTTAAAAACAAAGAAACATATATCTGCCCAGAATGATACTGACAATATATCTTTTTTAATGGATAACTGAGATAATTGCAAATTTGGAAGGGATTTCAGAGTTACCCCAAAATCCTTTACAAATATGAATGCCAATTAATGGGTTTCACATTTTCTGAACAGTTTTGAGAGGAAATTTCCAGATTTCTACTGTACTAGTTCTTCAGAGAATGTCTCAGTTTTGTGAGTTTGAGGTCAAAAGTGAGCAAATGAGTCCCAACTCCTACTGCCAAGTAAACCAATGAACAAAAACCAAAGAACCAAACCCACCAGAGAAAACTAGGAAATATGACTTTTTTAAGGAGTCAGACATAGACAGACAAAATTTTTTTAAATGTGATTATACCAGATCTTTCTTTTAAGATGCAGCATTTTCATATGCTCACAGATATCAATAAGTCTTCCTTCCAGCATAAATCCTCCATGATTCAATATTTAATCTTACTGACCCTTTTTCTCTTCCTCCCTTCCTTCTAAAGAAAATTATGAAGTAAATTAAAACAAACCCCAAAAAACCCAAACAAAAAACCCCAAATCAAAACAAACAACAAACAGAAAAAATATAAATTTTGTTTTTAAAAGTGACACTACTAAATGCAATAGCAATAGAAATGTTTTCATATTTAAGGACTCTTTTCATGTGCTAAAACAAGATTTCCATTTTCAATGTACATATAAATTTCATTGTTGTTTTGGATTCATTTGAAATAGTGTTTCATAACTTCATATTTTGAAGCCTGATACAATACTTTAGTATTGGCATCAAATGTATTTCAGACTTTTGAGTTGGCATTTTGAAGAACACTTTTCTACTCCTTTTTAGATAGGTAACTGTAGCTGTGTCTGCTATGAAAAGAAGAACTGAGTTATCTTAAAGGGAAAAAAAAATAAAGAAGAAAATCTTTCTGATCTTCTGTCAAGCCTTTAAACTAAGTTTATAACTTCCTTGCAGACCATCATATATAGAACTGTCTGTGTCAGTTTTTATAGATTCTTCTGATAGTCTGTGCAGTGGTTGACCTAAACCTTGTTCCCACTCAGTTTTTGTTAAGACTAAAATCACCTGTGATACAGGTTCTTTTTTATAATCTTGAAAGATCTGGATCATAAATCATGTGGCAGTCAAAGGAAGCACAAAAATTCTATAGCCTGCACTATAACACAATTGCAACACACAAGAAATTATTATCAGGTTTAAAAATAAATAGTGCAATTGCTTTGGGTACTGTTTTTAGAATGAATGTATGTTTTTTTTACAAATTATAAGTACCATCATCTTGCAAAGTACTAACATGAATGTATTTCAAGATAGTTTGAATGCTTGTAACATCAAGAAAAAATGTGAAAAAGATAATTCCAGGTGAAAAAACATTGAAAAAAATTACATTACATTTGCTAAATTTCAAAGTTACAGCTACTGTTTAGAAACCAAGAAGTAAAGAATAGATAATACCCTTAATTTTCCATGTAAGATAGATTATGAAATAACTTATCATCATTTCATCATGTTTCTTGTACTTACTCTTCAGCTGTTGTTTATTAATTTTGCACTGAACTGGTGGAGTGCAATACCTTAACAAGTCTGCTGGAGGAGATATCTGTCTGCAGTCCATGGAGCACCACATGCTGGAGCAAGTGCATGGGCCCAAAGGAGGCTGTGACTTCATGAGAAGCCCACGCTGAAGCAGGTCTTGGAAGTCTGCAGCCCCATGAAGAGAGGAGCCCATGCTGGAGCAGGTTTGCTGCAGGACTCGTGACCTCCTGGGGGACCCACACTGGAACAGAGTGCTCCAGAGGGACTGAGGCCCATGGAAAGGACCCTATGCTGGGGCATTTGGTAAAGGACTGTCTCTCATGGGTGGGACCCTGTGCTGGGGCATTTGGTAAAGGACTGTCCCTCATGGGTGGGACCCAGAGCTGGAGCACGGGGGGAGTGGCACAGACAACCTGTAATGAGCTGACAGCAATCCCCACTCCCAGTTCCCCTTGTGACTCCTGAGGAAGAGAAATTAGGGCTGAGGCTGAGCCCAGGAAGAAGGGAGAGGTGGGGGAAAGGTGTTTTTAAGACTTCTTCTTTCTCATTGCCCTGGTCTGATCTGATTAGGAATGAGTTAAATTGTTTTGTAGCCACATGGAGTTTTAGTGCATCATACATAGCATAGCTTGTTTTACCCTCTTCATACAAACTGGTGCCATGTTAAACAGGCCTTCTTTACAACCTTATGATACTGCTGAGACACCTAAACTTTTTTTTTTTTCCCTTTCCCTACAATGCAAACAGGGTTCTGGCAGCATGGAATATTTCAAAGTAAGTTTTGTGTTTGTTTCGTTTTTTTTTTTTCCCTTTTTGAAGCAGTTTTATATCTCAGCTGATAAAGAGTTACAAATTGCATAATAATAAAGTCTCTATAGCCTCACAACTATAAACAATTACAATCTACCCTGAAAAGAGGTGTACAAGAAAATAAAATTAGAATGTTATCACATATAAGAAATGTGCTGTGTTTTTTCTGAACATTTATTTAAATTCTGTTTATTTTCTAATAGCAAAATAATTGTTAAAGTATTATTTTTAGCAGTTATTTTTACATAATTAATATTTCTTTTTCAGATGAATTATAATACTTAATTTTCCCTATTTTTGGTGTAATTGGAATAGGAGAACCTTCTAGAACATCAGAGGACCATTATTTATCATTACCACGTTATGATACAGCTGAAATTTTTGGATACGAGGAAGTTTAAGGTATATAAAAAAAGCCATAACCCTAATTGTGCATGGTTTATTTTACAGGAGACAAATTGGTTTTTTGGGTAATTTAGATCATTGACCCACTCAGAGTAATATTTTGATTCTGTTCCTGATTAGTAGAAAAATAAAAATAGATTCTGTTTCGCATATTTATCTTACAATAATTTTACTCATCAAGACAAGGGAAAATAAATTATTTTTTAATGACTTTAGGCTTATTACACAATTTTAGCTGTCAAAGGTAGCGATCATCTGTTTGTGAGATTACAGCTATCTTTATTAGATTTAATTTCTTTAAGGATACACCATCTCCACAATGTTTCTTAGACAGTAGCAGTAAGTGACTAAATGCAGCTGTCTTGAGTTTTAAAACTCTTAGAGGTAAACGAGTATTTCCTCTTCCAGTATGTGCACACGTGACTTAGAGTGCAAACACTACATCACACTAGTTTGGAACACAGTTTACAGGTTTCATGCAGTGAATTTGCACTGCATTAACATTAAATATGATGCACAAAAGTGAAATATGAAAGTGTGAAGGATATAAACTAGCAGTTAGTCTCTGCTGCAGCTTTTAATCACAAACTGTTCTGTTGTGGTAGGACAGAACTATCAAATTTGTACAATGAACAGGAGAACTGGTTGTAGCTTAATAACTTTGGATTTTCCTATGCAATTTTTCTATTATCTGTCAATAGAAATGGTGGTCCTAAATTACGTAGTTATTTGAAAACTCCACCCTTAGAGGATTATCTCACTACAGAACTTATTTTAAAATTTCCTTTTGTGTCCTAATAAAGACTTTTAATTGAGGAATTCGATTATGAATAACATAATAAAGTGTGTAATGTTGGTCTAAAGACCTTGGCTATATTTAAGTCTGCGTGATGCACCCTATGATTGTAAAACCTCAAAGATCATAGGACTAGCATGCATGTTTTGCTTTACCTCTTCTCGGGAGGTATATCCAAGAGCAACAGCATTGACATAAAATACCTTCTCCATGATTTGCAGAACTGGATAAATATAGCTGATCAAAATTTTATAACAAATTACTGTTTAAAAAAAACCAAAAAACACACCCTCAGAAATATTGCTTGAAGAGTATCTCTGCTGATGGCTGGTCTCAATAATGGTCAGAAGGTGGCCTAAAACCACTCTCCATATTTATATTTTTAAAGCTTTACTGATTGTATGTTATATTGAGAAAGTTCAAACAGATTTTTGCATCACTCCAGATATATCTTTAATCTTATCAATAATGAGGTACCCATGCTTGACATATGGTAAGCATCTGATCGTAATACATTTCACTCAAAAACACAGCATGCTAGTCCATTTACATAAGCTAGAGTGCTGCAAGAGCTGGGAAACTGGAATAGAGATTAGTTTTGTGCATTAGCTTACAGTCTGTGAGAGGATTTCTTGTTGTTATTTTCCAAAGACAAGGTACTCTAGAGGACATTAAGCCAGCCATAATGGAATGTGTTTGGAGTATAATAGAAAATCTGAATCCAGGGTATTTTGACGTTTGTTTGCTTTTATTTCCCTGAATGATGCTTCACATGGCAAATTTGCACTAATATTTTCTGACTTAACACTATTTCCACTTCCTGATTTTAAACATCTGATGTAAATTTATTTTCATTTCATTTAGTAGCCCCAGGACACAGTGAAATCTTGCTGCTGCTTATAAAGAGAGAAAGAGAAGAGAACCTGTCCAACAGACTAATGCTAACATGCTATGAAATCCACAGACACTCTTGCTCCCTGAGGAGTAGGTGTGGTGTTAGTATCATGTTGCTGAAATCTTTTTCTTGAATAAAAATTGACAGATATGGTTTGAGATTACAAGATATTGGGAATGGATTGAGGCAATATTAGACTTGCTGACATTAGAGATGATGAAACACTGGAATGCTCTTTCTTTTGGTAGGTCTGAGTACTGCAGTAAAAATAAATTAATAAAGTACAAGCAGTGTTCTCAATTAAAAAATCATTTTCCTTCAGAATTTGTCTCCTACCTGCTAGTAATTTGCTTCATAAAATTTCCACCTAATTTGTCTGGAAGACTGTTTTTCTTTGGCTCTAATTAGTACAGGTTTTGTTCTCTCCGTTCAATCTTCACCCATCTTGAGCAAAACCACCTTGAGTAAAATCACTTTGTGACTCCATCACACATGAGAGAAAAAGCACCTCTTGAATAAAAGTCTTGAGTAAAATCTGACCCTGTAGATTCTGCCATCCTTTTGGAATAAGTATTCCACCTAGGATTTATTTTTCAGTAATTGCCATTTAATTATTCTTTTTATTTCTAGGGAAAATTGAATGTCTAGGCTCAGAAACTGAAGGCTTTGCTAGTTCAGCATAATATGTCAATCCCTTGTGGTTTTGATAAAACTGCCATTATCTTCACCTCAGTACATGTGTATGCCTTTAGAACTATTCTCAATTTCTCTTAAATAAAGTAATCTAAAACTGGTCCTTCACCCTCATAGAGAAAAGAAAATATTATCATGACACTAGAATTATATTTTTTTCCTCAGTTTTGTCTTCATTTTCATCTAACTCACGTTTATTTCATAAAAAGCCTGCAGGTTCTGTTCAACAGTTCCAATACATCCACAGATTAGTGCCATGCTAGTCAGACCACTACCAGTCAATGCCAGTAGCAAGTACTTCAGAGAGAAATCAGCCTTTAGCCCATTACTGTGAAGGTCACTGCACTGCACAGAGTTATAACCACGCAGTAAGGCCTGTTCATATATCAGCCCAAGGTAAAGCTATTTGAAAGAAAAGCATCCTTCTCATTCTGGTACTTGATGTATCCATCCCTGCCTGACACACTACCAACAGAGAGGCCACATCTAAGCTCAGCACCAGTCTTTCAGCCCTCATTCAATCCTTTCAGACTAGTCTATCTGATATCTGGGCCTTCTTTATGTCTTCCTTTTTTAGAGAGTTAAAATTTCCTTCTCATGCAAAAAAGAATACTGATCTGTTTTAAGAGCCATCCACTTTATTGTGTCCCAAATGAAGACAATAGTAAGCTGGTCCACACTGTGGAGTTACTGAGAGTGTCATCTGCTAGGAGTGTTATGTTTAATTTAGAGAGGAGAATAGGACAGCACTGTCCCTTATTTGGAAAGAGTAGGACTGAAAGCTCTGGTGAAGACATCTTCTGTGGACCAGAAGGCTCCTATTCAAAACATTTGTCACATCAGTTTGAGTTGACCACCTTGTGTTATACACCCAGACTTGATATTTCCCTTTGTACCCATCATGCAGAACCTTGACATGGGTATGGACATAAACATAGGAGGTTTGATCTAGTCTTGTTTTGTTCTAACCCAGTTCCCAACACACAGGATGCAGCAGCTGCATGTGGTATGGGAGAAAGTGCTGAAAGGATCTCTGTGAAGGTGAAAGGAGGTTTTCTCAGGATTCTCCCTAAATCTGTCGAAGGAGATACAATTTTAATATTCATAGAACTTGCAAAAGGCCTCCAGAATGGACACAGGATAAGAGTCTATCCAAGGAGTGACTTCCATGGAAACTCTTTAACTTTAGGGTTCAGAGTCTTTTCTGAATTTGTATGGAACTTAGCAATCAGTCTCCTGAGACATTTGATATTTCCATCAAATCATTTTATCACTTTTTCAGTAATAGACTTTCTGAGAAAAAGGGTGCTTCAGTTAGTCATTAAGTAGGAGGAGATGGTAGCTAAAATTTCTTAGGAATTTAATAATTGCAAACATAGAACAGACCACTGCTGGAAACTGAGATTACAGTCCCTAAGCCCCACCTGGATTTAAATTATATTTTCTTTCTTTAATTTTAAAAGGTTTTTTGTTGTTGTTGTTGTTTTGTATTTGTTTCTGTTTTCTTGTTGGTTTATTGTGCCAGAAATGGTGGTACTCAATACCTTGTACATAATGATTGGTTTTATACTGCTGTAGCTGAGATACTAATTCAGAAACTGAAAGAAAGAGAGGAGATGAGCAGAATTTGAAACTCTTGCTTTCAAAGTAAATGGGCCACTCATTGGACTATAAAATTAGTGAATCTCCAATTCAACAGTTGAATCAAAGTAACTGAAAGAGGACAGAGAATGCCTCCAGGACTGTTGTTAGGACACGTAAATGGCAGGTGCAGTAGAGAATGAAGGGAAAACTAAGCCTAGGCACTACATATGGGTATCTTATCATGTGAAACCTGTACAGCATTAGCACCATTGTCAGTGAAACTGCTTGAACCTGTTACTGGCAGGCATTAGGCATTTTTAAAATTGCTGCAAGAAAAGAGTGAAAGAATATTTATTTAGACCTGTGATGTGCTGAAATCAAAACTGTGATCCTGCACATGCTAAGAACTGGAACTCTAGAGGGCCCCCTTCATTTTTCAGGTGCTTGAATATCTAACAGGTTGCAAAAATATAATGATCCAGGAGAACAGAGTAACACAAATGTCACTTAAACCTTTTGCTGTATCTCAGCAGAAGCCACTGTACTGGGTATTTGTTTACTGTTGTAGTAACTGTCACTGGAAGAAAAAAATATTAATTACTAAAACTGAATACCACTTTAAGATCCCACATGAAATAGGAGATTGAATATCTGATTTTTACATAATAGAAAGTCCTGTATGTAGTAAATACCATTTAAATGGCACAAGAGATTGCATTAGCAAAATGACTAGAAAATTAAATGATATCTAAATGTTTCTCTCATTTAATTATACTTCATAAACAGCTGCAACATCTTGGTTTTGTGGAGAGACTTCATGTTTTGATTTTATGTTAAAGAAGTTGTAATAAACTTTAGGTTAAACTTAATGTGAAGTATTTTCTAAAAAGAGAAGTAAAAAGAGAAGTCTTTTGTGACCTGAATGTGCTTGTACAAAAAAAACCTGCTTTTACAAACTGGTTTAAATTAGTTGTGTGCCCAAAGCTAGACTAGAGTTTCACATCTAAATACATATTTTTAGAGAAGGTAATTTCACTAATATTACTTTTCTCAGCAGCAGATCACATCTTCCTGTGATTTTTGCTAATAAAAATCCCTTTGAGTTCCTTCCATTTTTGAAGACAAAATATGTCAGATGAAACCTCTTGCTCTTTTCCCTCTCAAAACAGGGCTGCTGTTTAGGTGCTACAAGAAGCGGCTCCAATTATTGTCTACAAGTGTACCATTAGCCTGGGAACAGCTAACTGCCTTTAATTGCTGGAAACAGCTGGGTAATTAATGCTACCCAATTAGTATAAACACTTTATAATCTTCTTTGAATCCTCCTGTGACCCTCTTGGGTATCATACTTCACAATTTGAAAACAGAACTGGAGGAGAAGTTGTGAAATCTACTATTAAAGGCAGAAAATTTAATTTCTGGCTGACAGAAATTTATACATCCTTCATCACAGTCACTCCCAGTGGTTATTATTATGATTATTTATATAGTTGTAGTTATCATCCATTGTGTCATGTTTGTACATGGCTGAGAAAAAGTAGCTTGTGTCCAAAAACGCTTAGAATATAAGACTTTGATTATAGTCTATAAATCCCATGATTAGTCCATAAATCTGTTTGCCTCTCTGTAGCAATTCTCTGTGGAGAATTGCTTCTCAGTTGCTTCTTGCTTCTCAGAAGAGATAGAGGCAGTTCAGGCTGCAGGAGGAAAGGGAAATGTATGAAGAATGGGGAAGGCTTGAGGAAAACCTTGTGGGGTTTTTTTTCTGCCCTAACTATAAAGAAAAGAAACAAAAAACCACTGTATTAGGGTAAAGTTAGGGTTTACTTTGTTGACTAGATTTCTATTGATGATGTCCCAACTTTTCCTCAGGGTTGTGTGCACTGGATAATACAGTAACAGAGTAAAGTTACCTAAGTTTTTTGAAAATAATGTAAGACAGTGACTACTGTCCAGATGGAATAGTAGGTCAGGCTGTGATAACCCAAGAAACTGCCCAAACTAGTCATTTTCTTTCCTAAGACTAGTTCATGCAAAGCTAAACCCATTGTAGCTGACATACTCTGTAGTCTGAGCTCTGTGCATGGTCGGACCATGCAGTTATGTGCTCATGGCCAAAACACTGAACCAGACATCAGAAAAAAACTGTCCTTTCCTTCATATGTTCTATGCTCCTTCAAAAACATATGGAAAACACTGAATGCTTCACCGAAATTCAGTCTAGCATTTTCTGGGGATAACAATGTACATACATAAATATCTGAAAACTATTCAGTACTTTGGGACTGTTTATATCTAGTCAAATACTGATATGCTTCTTTGTATATGTGCAAAGGAATGAAGTACACAGAATGCCTGAACTGGTAGATGAGAATGAAAGTGATTTAAAAATTTTTGGGGGTTACACATTAGAATGAAAATTAATGAAATTCACAATAACTCATTAGAAAGAAAACCAGGAAGCAAGCCTAACTTCCATAATCAATATCTGTTTAGTCTGTTCTTATTTGTGTAGTGCAAAATTATGTTTGAAGAGGAATCTCCTAGTAGAAAACAAGAGAGGAATTTTCAGACACAAATTTTAAAAAGCTTAGAAACGTAAACAGGATGTTGCTGACTTACAGTTTTTAAATACGTTTCTGTGAAATTACAATCATCTGTGCAACACATGCTTTAGAATATAATATCTGTGAATTGTGTCCAGTTTCTTTCTAAAACCTTTTGTTTCCTTTTTTATAGCCTGACGGTACTGGCCATTAGCTTACTTCTTTGATTTTGCTTTAAACTAGCTTGTCTTGTAAATCCACAGCTATGTTAGGTGAAAGACTTAAAAATATAAACACATAAAATGTTCAGAGACAACCACATAAAACTGCACTAATTTGTCAAGGATGTTCTACCTCACAAATCATGCACTCATTTTGTGAAGAAAATAATCATTTTAACATGTGATTTAAGTACTGAAGCAAAAAAGTAAAACTAAGGAAAAGATAAATTATGCTGTTCTGAGATTAAAAAAGCAGGCGAAGTGGCAGAAAGCACTTTAATGATATAAATAGGTCTATTGAGTAACAGACAGATATAAAGTAGTTGTTTACAAACCTGTTAATTTTACTCTGTTGTAGTTTTCAACAAGGTGAACAGGTAAGATTTATGAGCAATCCAAATTTATTAGACTACCAAAGTTTTCCGTAATGAAATCCTAAGCCAACATGAAGAATAAAGTTATGTAAATCTACTAACTGTAAGACAAATTCTCAATATAAAGGATAGCAAGCATATTTTCAAATTCTGCTAAATATACTTATTGTTTCTAATATATTGAATATACCACATAAGAATATTTTTGTGATTCAAAACAAGTTATTTATTACTGTGACAATTAAATTGGCCAAGATTATCTCTGAACTTAATTTCTATACTTTTTGTTGAAAAAAAAAAACTAGTAAAAGGACTGGTCTTAGCCAAATTTACTGAAAGTTAAGTAATTCATCATTTCATATCATTACTTGCCATTATACAAGAACAAGTATTGTGGTGAACATGTCTCATGTACTGAACCTGTGCAAACCTTTAAAAAACTACTGTATGTTTCCAAGAAGACTGATCATCTTTTTCTGGATTGTAATGCCATTATAAGCTGCATGCTTTTGTCCTAAAAGAAATTTAACAATGCCACACTTCTATTTTGGTGAATAGGTGGGGAACAAATACATAGAATGAATTGCAAGGGAAATTAAAAAAGAAAAAAAAATAAAAGAAGAAACAACCCTATGTGTTCAATGAATTAATATCTAAATTTTCTCTGCAAGCTCTGTTTTATTTTTAATAAAGTTTTGACCACTGTAGTTTAGTCAACTAACGTCAGGGATACTAAGACATATAAAAATATTTTCGTGATAATCATAATAAAAATAACAAATATAGTATCTTCCGTTAAAATCAGATCAACCTAAAGCAATACACTTGTTAATAGCCAAGACACCAGTTTTCAGACATGGAGTCTAAGCAACAGAAACAACCTTCTGATCTTTGCCTTAGTGAGAAGTGAATAGTTCTCCTTGCTATCTTAATTATACTAAAATGACCATCTTTCACCTTCCTTCAGGCCATTCCTTTACTATGTGTCAGAGTCCAGGGAAACCTGACAGCTTCTCCTGCTCCTCTGGTGGTTTCTTTATAGCCCCAGAGCTCCTCAAAAGTGGCCTAGGCAGCGACCTAGGCTTTTGGAGAAGCTCCCTCCACCTTTGGGAGAACCTGAATGCACCAGAGAGGTGAAGAGATTTTTGTTTAGTGTTACCACAGAGAGTTTAGTTGTAGTTTTAGGATCTTGCTCTATGTATTACATAGGGACAAGATGGAGATTTTTGGGTGTGTTTTTTCCTTCTTTCTTCTTCTCCTCTCTCCTCATTCTCTTCCTCTTTTCTCTGACACCAGTTCCTGTGGTGTGTTGGTTGGTGGAAAAAAGTTAGCATTGAAAAGACATATCAATAAGATGAGGGTTTACTGGTGTTGAAAGGGAAATAAGATACGTATTGTTTCTTGAATGGTTGTTAGTAAGATATAAAAGTAGCTGCTGATCTGCAGCCATTGCCTTTTCTGCCTCTTTTGCCCTGGTGTTCTCAGGGGATGCTGTCCTTCCCTCTGAGGTTTTGATAAGACAAATAAAAACAACTCTGAAACAGCAGAAGATCTCTTGCTGCATTTTTTCCAACATGACGAACCAAAGGAAGAAAAGCCCCAGGGCAGAGGACAGGGGGCCCAGACCTTTGACAACTATGTTTATTCTACTGTATCACTGTAGTACAGTGTAGTGCTCTTTGACATACACAGGTAGGCCTAAATAGAGCAGAAAAGAGAAAGGTGCTAATATCTGGACATTGGACTAAATCCTACATTTTCACAAATTATGATGGGAGCTTTAACATATAGACCATCTAAGGAAGACACCTCCGTTTAGTTGTTTCAATATGTCCTAATCTGAATCTGAAATCTATGCTCTTTTTTCTTCCTTTGTTTTTTCCTACTGTCTAGGCTCACTGTAGGAAATATGCGAGCCTAGACACTCCCATTCCTTCCCTGGAAATGGAGCATCTGTCAAACAAGGAGAGGTTGAGAATGGGAACTGTTGAGGCTGAGAAGAAAAGGCTCAGGGGAGAGTTTAGTAAAGTGTATAAACATCTGTTGGGTGGAAAACGATGAAGCCATACTCTTCTCAGTAGCATCCAGTAACAGGCAGTTAATGCTCCCGTGAGAGGCAATGGTCACAAATGTAAAATAAATTCCACCTAAATGTAAAAACCCCTTATTTACTGTGAGAATGATTGAAAACTGGTATAGACTTCACAGGGAGATTATGAAATGTCTATTCTTAGAATTATCCAGATCCCAAGCGGACAAGACCCAGGAGAAACCTGCTCCAGGTGACCCAGTTTTGAACAGGTGGATTGGACTAGATGACCTCCACAAGTCCCTTTGGACCTCAACTGCTTTTTGAATGAAAATAGTACAGTATTTTAGCAGAAATGAAAAATGCAACTTGCTAAGGCTCATATTGATTTTCAACTGTCCTTTAGGAAGGACAAATATCTTTAACCACTATGAATCACAGAAAGTCAAGTGAATTACTGCTTTGTGTTTTGGTTTTGGGGGTTTTTGGACGCTCTTCTTGATTGTTTGATTTCATTTGGTTCCAATCTATAACGTCAAACAATCCGAAGGAATGATATGTTGGTTAGCTATAGATACCTTAGAAGGCAGGGGGGCAGAGGAGGAAAATAATCCACTGCATAATCAGTATTATCAAGCCTCTCTTGTCTTAATGTGAATACATATTTACTTATGCACTAAATTATTCAATTTGGAGTCTGAGAAACTATAAATAATCTTTACACTGTTATCTTTTTGTGGTAGTATCTGTTGGAAACCTAATATAAAGATTGGAAAGGGTATCACAATAAACAGGAAAGTTTAAGATAAACCTGTATATAAGAAAATGTGGATAATTCTATTGCCCTGTGATAGACTTAGTCTGTGACCTTTCATATATAGTTGAAAGTATTACAGTTATAGGATTGAAACATATATTTTTTTAGTGCATTTGCCGTTCCATTTAAAAACTGATTGGAATATTTTTATACCCTTTATGTTGAAATGGATTTTTGTTTCAATCTGATTAATTTTGAAGTTGTCCACTTCATAGTGGGTCCAAAAATCATTATCTCAGTCATGAGCAGATAATAATTCCCTCTTGTAGCCAATTAATTGCTGTCATTGTCCTTTGAGTCTGACAAATACTACCAGAATGTTAATCTATGTTTAGTAGCACAAGCCTTGGGGGCTATCTTAAACCAGACTTCTAATTTTTTACTTAGGGAGTTCTGATCATATTTTTATTCCTGCATACCAGATACATACATCATGTATATTACATGAAAGTCCAAATAGTCAGAACATGAGTTGGAAAAGTCTGTCTCTCTGTACATTGAACAGCTTTTCATTAATCCTGGTGCCATTCAATTTGTCTGTTTCACCAGTGGTTAATGAAAGCACATTAGAGAGAATTTCACCTTAGAACACACCTCAGATGTTTCTTCCTTGCTTTATTTTGCTTGAGAATTGCAGTGCTGTTCAACACCTGCAAATCACTGGCCATGGAAACTTCTATGATGTTGGTAAAAAGTCTCATGCAGAAAATATTTCTGATTCGGCTGAAAAGCTAGATTTCAAACATGCACCTTTACTCTTCAGCCCATTAAAGTAAGAACAAAAGAACTTCATCTGTGAATAGTGTAGATCTATTGCTCACTGATGGCTTAGGGTGTGTGCAAGTCTTTGTTCCTTTGAAGTGTCTGTGTTTTTACATGACGGACAATTACTGAATTTTGTAGGTAGTGCCCCAGCTGGCTGGAGCTTTGCTATGTGCTTAATTCATGTGGTTTTTTTACCTGAAAAGACAAATTAAATCCCAACCACAGCATTGTAAGATTTTGCTTAGAAAGATTTTCTTACAGGACAAAGAATTGTGTGTTGAGTACTCATCAATTTAGAGGAGATGAAATTAAAAAAAAAATCACAGCTGCTCTTTTTTTAGAAGTTTTTTATCTATTGCAGATGTACTTTTTCCTGCTACTCTTTCATGTGCTTCACCTTGTTGCGATCCAGAAGAGCAAAGGAAACGAAGTCTCTGTGCATAAACCGGAAAGAACTTTGAAGGTTCAAAATATTCCCAAAAACGAGGTTAAAACCAAACAAGATTGAATATTGGTGCCAAAAAAATTATGTATTTTATTTAATAGTAAAAGAGACAAAGGAAAGGAAAGAGAAAAGAAATAAAGAAATAGAGAAAGAAGTGTGTGTGGGGGGTGGGGGGACAGGGAGAGGTGACAGGGGTTAGGTGGGAGCACATCACCCATTCAGGGGTCCCACGTCTCGTTGCTTGCCTCCATCTGCTCTGCTGGTGCTGAGGGTCCCCCATCCCCACTGCCATGGCCACATGGTCCCCATGGCCCGATACGCGGCCACACACGGAAGAGTACAGAATTCCATGGATTAATGCCAGCTTTGGACAGGTGGGAACACCCACATGTTTCCCTTGCAGGGCCAGTGTGCCCCTGTCCCTGGCAGCACCGAGGGTCTGTGGCACCATCTCTGGAGCTCTGGGCAGGGCCTGGGGACCCCTCTGAGGGCCTTTGCTGGCCGTGTCACCCCCTCTGCTGCGGATCAGCTTCTCCCCTGGGTGAAGGCTTCTTTGCTGGCCGTGTCACCCCCTCTGCTGCGGATCAGCTTCTCCCCCGGGTGAAGGCCCTTGTGATGGCTGTGTCACCCCCTCTGCTGCGGATCAGCTTCTCCCCCGGGTGAAGGCCCTCAGCCACGCTCCTCTGCACAGGGGAGGCTGGGTGGGCACTGCGCCTCTGACCACACACCCAAAGCCTCTCTCCCCCACCCTTTGGTGCCAGGGTCTGTGCCAGCCTGGCAGCTGAGAGCCCTGGGGCTGTGGCCTCCTCCTTGGAGGTGTTCAGCTTGTGCTTTGTGAATGTCCCCAGCCCTCAGTTGTTACTTTATCTTACGTTCATTAGAGAATGGGTCCAGGGCCTCTCACAGCCCCATTCAGGTTGTGAAAGTCTTCTCTGTAGCTTTTTTAATACAGTTTTAAAAGTCCTTCATGAAAATATGTAAGTCATAAACTATAACATTTCAGTCTCTGACACACCTATCCCTATTTCCTGTAGGGAAGGTAATTCCTGTAATGAATTAGTTATTCAGGGCCTTTTTTACTTTTACAATCCAAAATAGCACTTGATTTCACCTCCAAAACAGTTTAATTCTTGCTTTGATTAATAGAATGAATTGAAAAGTTTCTGTCTACTGTCAGTTCTCTCATCACATGTAGTGGATGATTAAAAAACAAAGCTTAAATCAAAGATTCCAATACATTTTAAAACTCACACTCTTTGTATATTCTTTCCATCCTAGATCTCAAAGAAAAAAGTGGTGGAAGAAAGATAAATGTTTTTTCCTGCCTGAAAGTACAAGGTCAAATTCTCATCTTTTAACTTAGCACTGGGCTGTCAGCTCATAGCACTTATGCCTGAGAAGGTTTCTTTCCACTGGTCCTGGTAAAGCTGTGAAGAAGTCATGATCCACAAAAGCAGAGAGAAAGTATAACTTCACACTGAAGTGACTAAGATATTCACCTAAGTACTCCCATTTCCATACATCTTCTCCCCAGTATGCCTTCCACATTTGCTGTGTATATGTTTAGTTATTATTGATTTCAATTTGCTCTTATTCATTTCATCTTGGGAAGTAGTCAGTATGAGATATGAAGGAATAACCTTCCATCCAGAAAAGACCATATGAGAGGTAAATATTTAAACTTTTTTTTAAAGTAAGGTTTACAATTTGGGGCATTTTGCCATCCTGTGTCATTCTTTTGTGACTTAGAGTCACGTTACTGTTGTCCATGCTGGATGGGAGTTTCTCCATAACTCCTGAATGTGCCAATTTGTCCAAGCACTGAGAGTGCCTGAGGGTGCATTCTGAGCTCTGGAGTACTCAGCTATGAGGGTGAAAACCTTGTAATACACTGGTTTTGACTGACTTAAACCAAAACTGAACAAACTAAAGAGCCCTGTCTCCCCTGCTTTGTTGTGGCTGTTGTCTTCACCTGATTTTTAAAAAAAGTGTATAAATGCATAAAGAAACTACAAACTTCACCACTCATAGATTATTCAGACCTCAGTCACATATCTCATCATTTTCTGTGTTGAGAAATGTTCCAGGAATACAATAGTAAGCTACTTATTTTTTCTAGGTCTTAGTGTGGCAGAAGCACACTATGTAACAATTAGACTAAGGACTCAGCAAGGACTCAATATTACATAGCAGCAAAATAATTATTTCATAAGGCAAAGTGATTTTAATTCTCTCTCATTCCCCTTATCTCTCATAGACAAAAAAAGAAGCAAATACAACAGATACAGCAAATGCCATTACCTAATACCCTGACCCAAAAAAGTTAGAAAACTAAGTTGTTTTAAGAAGCCAGATTTCAAGAATCAATGAAAAGACAACATTTATAGGAGAAAATGTGAGCTATAGTCATGTGAACTTGCTGATTTTTATGTACCATGTACCGTAGTACAATACTGCACTTCACTTTCTCTCCCACCCTTCTCTCCTGTGGATCAGAGTGGGTTTTTAGATTTTTTTTTCCAATGGTAGCTGATACCTGTGATAATATTACTTTCTCTTGCATAGTTGCTACAGAAACTTTCCTAAGAATATAATGCTTTATGTCATTCTGAATGAAAGACAAGTTCATAGCTGTGTTAACCACTCTATAAAAAAAGACACAGAATGATAAGGTTTTTTTCATTAATTTTTTTTTTTAGGGTCTAGGAGATCTCCATGAAAAAAATAGAACACCCAAAACCCAGCAGCACCCTAAAACCACTCTAAACTCTAAGAGAAAGTTTCTATTAAACAAAGCTTCTTTTTTTAGGAAGATATTAAAAAGAGGAAAAAAAGAAACCAATTAACAAACAAACAAACAAATAAACAATTCATTTCTTGATACCTGACTATTATTTTTGAGACTTAATTAAAAAGATGTTGCTGTTAACAGTCTTTCATGAAAAAGCACTGTATGCCAAGGTTTTATACATATATGCCAACTAAAAAAATTAATTTGACATTTGCCATCTGTGTTTTTTTTACAGTCTATCTGATCATCTATTATGCACAATTAAGGTAGATCAATAATTTGAATATGTCTTGAAGAATTTATTTTTTTATATAAACTTTGTGAGTTATTATTTAATAAGAAATCAGTGCAGCAGCATTGTGGCACAGCTAACTAAAATGTGAACCATGACAAATGTGATGTCTGTACATGCCATTAAACTGCAGCAGGAGTCCAGTTAGGTTGACAGCTTCTCTGATTTTGCATTTAATCCTCTCATCATTCATGACAATTGTGTTTTTACATAAACAGTGAATACAAAGTGACAAAAAAATAAAGTCAGTGCAGTTTCTGCACCTCATTTTATAGCAACAGATGTAGTGAACCGAGAATATTAAAATAAATTCCAAAATTGCCATGATGAAGTGTTCAAGGTAACTGCGAGGATGTTTGACCTAGAGCTCCACCTACAGAAACTTCCATGACAAACAAGCACATGCGTTCACCCGCTTAAATCTCGGTCTTTAAAGTTTATGGGGTTGCTGTCGGCCACAGGTATTAACGTTTAGCTGCTCAAGCTGCTATGAGGTGGAGGCTTATTTGCATTTTAGAATGAATTTATTTTAATTATCATAGAAAATTCCTTCACGTCTTTCCCCTGATGATTTAAGAAGGTGAATAGCCATGTTTAGAATGCTATAATTTTGAGATGGCTAAAGAATATGCCGGTTTCATTTTTATACAGAAATCCTGTAAAAACTCCCTCAAAAACCAGGATCTTTACTTCTCTATCCTATCTTCATACTTTACGCTAGCAAGTGATATTTCAGCTAGATTTCACATCCAACCATGTAAAAGGCTGTTCTCCAATTAATATTAGACATCAGGCTGAATCATAATGTCACGTTTGCTGGGTTCTGAGGATGAGTAAGGCACGAATTTAAAACTGGGCTTTCATTTAATTAATGATATTGTGATCAAGAACGTGTCAGAACTGGTACTGAATTTCAGTAACAGCATGGATATGTTTGGAAAGCAAATGATAAAGGTACTGAGTGAAAGAAAGAAGAAATTGCTTTGCATGTTTTTCACTTCCACCCTTTTTGGTGCTGTATGGAAAAGGGGAAAATAGTGCATCTTATTTGCAAATACTTTACCAACCTGAGGAAAATGTGATAGTGATAGAAAGTGATTTATACTAATTTGTACCCAAAACAAGTTTACTGAAATGAGCATATTGGGGAAACACTTATACTGGGAAGATATTCTTTCAATATAAAATCACATTATAATTTTAACAGCATTTCACCAATTATGGATTTTTTTTTCCAAATTGGCTTCAGACAATCATTAAAGAAACAAGTTATAGTATAATAGTGCTTATCATTAGCTCTTACCTTTCCAGATTCAGAGGTCAGATAGATAAAAGAAAAAATATTTAAACTCTTAAATAACTTTCTAAAATGCAGGGAAATAGCAGACTTCTTTTAGTTTGAATACTAAACGAGAGAATGTCCTTCTGAGAAGGTAGGTTGGTGAAAATAATCTGTGAATATATACTGAAGAGCTTTATTTTTGTATTTATACATATGAGAAGAATGCTAAATTTTTTCAAGCTAATATAAAGCTTACTTTATAGCTTTTTAGGGCTTTTCACATTTAAGAGTATACAATGATTTTTATATTGTGAGTATTTTCCTATGTCTTTGTTCTTTGCCTTAATTTCTTTAAAATACAAGATCCAGCAACAGGTAAATTTGAATTGTCCTGAATCATTACAGTTACAACAGAGATTGGTATAGCTTGAAAGGTCTAATAGCTGAAGAAGCTTTTTCTTATGCCACTCAGAGCACTGAGTGCTGAAAAAAGAATATGGGTCTGGGATTTTCTCTTACTGAGAATTCCCAAGTGTGGGAGAAAAGATGATAGTGGGTGTGTTAATGTTCTGTTTTGTTTCTCCATATCTCTCACACTGTGTAAAAGAATAATTTGTGTGGGTGTGAGTACATATATTTGGCTTATTAAGAATGTGAATACAGCTAAAGGGCATTCTGAGACTGGGGAGCCTAAACTGCAGTGACAGTAAATCACATATATAATTTTCACGCACTACTGTAAGCCATAGATTTTGTTTACTAGTTTCTATATTTGCCAAAAATACATTTTAATGTAGGAAGGGGTCAATAAGTTGGATAAAAGAAGCAAAAAATCCATACAGCATATCTCCCTTAGGTAAAGCCTGCTAATGCATTGTTGTCCAGGGTGTATGGAGGGAATTTTTATGCATATTTACATATTTTAATCATTGTGCCTTCCTAAGGCTAGCGTTCAT
Organism: Erpornis zantholeuca; assembly: GCA_013400515.1. Lineage (NCBI taxonomy): Eukaryota > Metazoa > Chordata > Aves > Passeriformes > Timaliidae > Erpornis > Erpornis zantholeuca. Next base: position 14,771 of record VZTN01004943.1, on the reverse strand, counting down.
AATTACCACCAAGTGGGCATTATAATCTCCAGCAGAAAATAACTGGCAGTTTTAGGGAAGGAGCACATTCAGCAAAAAGGCAAATTCACAACTGTAACAAAAAAAAAGGTTCCTTTGAACAATAGCCTTGAATGCTTCACATGCCCTGCCACTTGCAGCCAGGGTTTTGAGCTTTTGAATATTCTTTGCAACTCAGACAGTTTATCTGAAGTGGTGGCTTGCTGAACATGATTATGTTGCAGGTGTTGGAGCTGACCTGTTTGTGCTCTGGGAGTCTGATGCATTTAATTAATGTGCCCTGGGGAAAGGCAAGCTGTTTCCTGGGGGCAGTGAGGTGAGAAAAGGTAATAAATAAAGGAAAATAGATTTGAAAATTATGTTAGAGGACATCTAGTTAATCCCCTTCCTCACAGTAAATTGTGGAAGTGTATTGTTCCTAGCTCCCATAGGAGAAAGTTCTGCTGTTACCAGTGTACAAGAATTGTAATCTTGCATGCTGTCCCTAAACTGTCCTCTGAAAAACAGAGATTTTCACTCTTAAGGTACAGACAGTTGTCTGTAATTTAACAAGACAAAACATAAAGTCCTACACATGGATTAGGGCAAGCCCAAACAAAAATACAGGATAGAGGATGAAGGGGCTGAGAGTATTCATGAGGAAAAGGACTCGAGGGTGCTGGTGGGTGAGAGGCTGTGCATGACCCATAACTGTGCACGACCCATAACTGTGCACTTGCAGCCCAGAAAGTCAAACATATCCTGTGCTGCAACCAAAGCAACATAGCCAGCAGGGCTAGGGAGGGGTTTCTGATCCTCTGCTCCACTCTGCTGAGACCCCACCTGCAGTGCTGCATCCAGCTCCGGAAGCCCTAACAGGAAGGACCTGGGCCTGTTGGAGTGAGTCCAGAGGGGAGCCACTAGGTTAATCAGAGGGCTGGAGCACCTCTCCTCTGAAGACAGTCTGAGAGAACTAAGGCTGTTCAGCACAGAGAAGGCTCCAGGAAGACCTTACCAGCAGCTTTCCAGCACGTGAAAGGGGCTGGAGAGTGATGTTTTACAGGGGTATGTAGTGATAGGTCAAGGGGGGTTGGCTCTCTACTGAAAGAGAGTAGATTGGCTATTAGGAAGAGATTATCTACTGCCAGGGTGGTGAGGCACTGGAACAGGTTGCCCAGAGAACCTGTGAATGCCCCATCCCTGGGAGTGTTCAAGGCCAGGTTGGATGGAGAGAAACATGGTCTAGTGGAAGGTGTCCCTTCCTAGAATGGGGTGATTGGAACTTGATGGTGGTTGAGGTCCCTTCTAACTCAAACCACTCTGTGATTCTATGGTAACACATTGGCATTATACTGAAGTTTCTGGAATTACTGTTTCTGCTCTAGGAATGTCGAGACTAACGTCCAAGGGAGCCGAGGGAAAGGGTTAGAGGAAAAGAGAACAAGAGATGTAAAGATGGTGAAAAATGAGCTAGGCTTGTCAATACCAATGAAAAATGCTACACACGAGGAGCTGTGAAGTTGCTTTTTCAGTTGAAATTACAGAGAATTCTAGTAGGTTTTTTTGGTCTCACCTCTCTGGATTTACTTCTATCTTTATAGGGTTCTGTACAATGCCAACAAATTCAAATAACAATACCTTTGCTTTCTTAAAGTGTGAAATGCACTTGGTGCTGCCACTAGGTATTCTGAATATAAATTAAAATAAATGTGAGAAAGAGGTGTAAAATCAATTTCTAGATATGGGTGGTCCCAACCTTAGTGCTCTTTGAGTGAAGGAGCATTTTTTTAAATTCCTCACTTTACTAACATTGAAAAAATTGATTTTCTTAGTTTCTTTCCCCTTTTTTCTGAAAAAGTATATAGGTTGGGTCTCTGCAAATACATTGCTGTCAAAATGTTCTCTCACTATGAGTGTGCCCTGGGTTAACAGAGTGTAATAAATAGAGCTGTTGGACGTGCCTTAAAACATATTTGTGTTAATATGCACTTGGAATCCACAGAGTATTGAATACCTGATCACACAGGTATTCCACTGTATTCCAGACACTCCCCAATTGTCTGGATCCTGAAATTCACAGCACTTTGCTGTGGATTCAAATATCTGACAAATTTAACCTTATTTAAATTCCTTTTAGATGCATGGTGAATAAATATTTGTACATGAATCTCCTTCATCAAAAATTTTTACAGTAAGCCAGACATCTAGTCTGAAAAAAAGTGTAATGTGAGAAAGATCTTCCTGATACCTTAATATTAATTGACATTGAATATTGTGTATTTGCCATTTACTTCTTTAGAACTGCATAACCCAATAACTTTTATGGAGTAAGGAAGTAGAAAGCATTCACACAGAATAAAAGTATCCTTAGCGAATAACCAGAAATATTAATAATATTAATAATATTAATTATTAATAATAATGAATAACCTGAATAACCTGATTCTGAAAACCCATAATAAGCACCAATATCTTAACTGGAAAGAGAAAATTTGTCTATCCCAAAGAGAGACACACAACTACATGCAATGAGAGGCATCTAATTTCCCTGAAGAGGCTACTTTCACACTAGTTAAGTCATCACAGATACAGTCGCTATTAAAATTTCTACAGATAAGCTTGATTTCAATGGTACTTTCTCAGAAATACACTAACATCAGGTTTACACTTTTCTGTATAAAATGGTATCTCCTTTTATTTATAGACACAAGTATCTGAAATCATGTCATACAACATTCTTACCTACAATATCAGCAAAGTCATACATAGATTATGTTTTGCCCAGTATTTCACATTATGTGAACTTCTCAATGATGATTCCAATGATATTCATAAAGACAAATGGGTTGCAATTTCTGCAATTGTTTTTCTTCATAAATATAATGAAAATACTAGTCTGAAATCTTACATTAATTCTAGTACTTTTATCTCCTGCTACACTAAATATGATATCCAGACATTAGAGTAAATGTATATGCTACATGTAAATATATCTACTACGAGAAAAAAAAAAAAATCAAAAACAAACAAAAAAAAGCTTTTCAGCTTGTATAAAGTAAGAAATGTTTACAGGTGTCCCATGGTATCCCCCCATAATGGGGGGATAGAAAAGAGAGTGCCGTGGTGGGGTGAAAGAAGCAGAAGACAGGGACAGCATTACCACAAGGAATTCTGAGCACTTTGTTGGTGCCAGCTCAGCAGGCAGAGCGTACGAGCTGCGTAGCTCCCGTGGCGGGCTGGGCGTGATTTTCCAATGTCAGTGGGTTGCGTGTCCCTTCTGGGGGCAGAGAACACAGACCTGCTGTGGTTACAGGTGTGCTCCTGGAGCGGTTCCGAGTGTTCAGAGTCGGGATGGTGGCGGGCAGCAGTGGCTGTGGCTCGGGGAACACGGCTGGGTAGGAGCGGCGGTGGCGGCAGAGAACTTCCCAGTGACAAGCTAGTTTTCAGAAATGGTGAAGCAGGGCAAAAGCAGGGACAGGCAGGAAAGCTGCAGGAACAGTGAGGCGAGCAGAGCAGGCACACGCAGCAAGGCAGGACCACGTTCATGGCTACCTAATGCAGGGATAAACTAGAATTTAGTTTCAAACAAGCCTACTAAGGCAGCACCTAACTTATACATGTCTTAGGTTTTGCCTGGGTTCCACATTAGCTGAAAAGCTGTATTTACACCTCCCAAGAAACACATTAATTTTGACAGGGTCCGGGCACCCGTCTCCCAATATCCCTGAGAATGATCTAGAAAAGTGATGCAGTCCTATGCCTAATTGTTCTACACAGCTTGATCTAATAGGCATGTTCTACAAACAGTTGGAGATTCAGGTTCTACACAAATATCATAGCAAAAAATATTGCCTGTAAAACAAAAATCTAACTGAAGATGGGAGTGTCACATCTTGACTAAGGAAAGATCAAGCATCTTGATATTTACAGAATCACAGAATATTCAGAGTTGGAAGGGACCCACAAGGATCATTGAAGTCCAACTTTTAAGTGAATTACCTATACAGGAATTGAACCCACAACTTTGGTGTTATTGGCACCATGCTGTTATTGGCACCATGCTCTAAACAGCTGAGCTAATCTTGGTACTATCAGAGCCTAAAACTGTTAGAGTGAACTTCTGAAGTTATCTTAGAATGCATTATATAAGGTTACGGCAACTACACCGATGGACTCACGACGGGAAAACATTCTTATTGTGCCTTTTCCTCCCTTACATTAATTTTTTATTCATATTAAAATAGCCTCCCATAAAACAATCAATCAGTCAAGCCCTAGATGTTTAAAGGCTAGACATAAAAAATAAATAATAAGATAAACCTTTCCACCACCACTAACAGTACTGTTTCCCAAAGCCTTTTTTTTTTTGTGCAGATTGTGAAAACTACCTGAGAAAATTAACAGCTATAGAATCATCACAGCATAATGACTTGTTCAAATATGCTGCTCAGGCTCCATGACTGAAGACATGAGTTTCATCTGAATATTAATTTTAAGCCCCTCTAGTGCCTGAGATAAGCTACATTCTTTGGGGGCTTTTGTGAACTGTGATAAGGCAACACATATGACGTTCTTGGGCTTTAGGAAGTGGGTGACCTTCTGTACATAATTAAAAGGCTCACAAAAGACTTTGTGGTAGAGTCCTGAAAATCCCATAGAGAGACTATAAAGACTTAAAATTGCTTCTGGAGACAGAAGCACATGCAGTTGAAAAAGTCACCTTCATCCAAAAAGGTCATCTCGTCTAAGAAAGCTTCTTCATTCAAGAAGATTATAATTATGCATAATTTTTTTTTTTTTTCTAGAGAAAGTAAATCCCTTTTTTTCCCAAATTTCATGTTTCCATGGTTTATAAACAGTAGAACAAGATTGAGGATTAAATTAATTACTATTGTTTCTGAAAATGATTTAGCCAATAACAAAGATATTGGAAGAAAAAACAAGTGACAAGTAGGCCTGAAAAATATTTAAGTTTTGTGGGAGAGTGAATGGGGGTAAAATCAGACTTAGGAGAAAATTTGAGCATGTTGCAGTAGATTATCCATCAGGGCTGTCCTATTACCAATTGTGAGACACTTTATACATTAGGTTTCCCTCTTGGCAAAAGTCTCATAGATATTATTGTAAATGGTATAGCAGAAGTGGATGTGCTCCTACACCACCATCATATAAAAATATCTTTCACACTCACAAGTACTAATAATGGAATTAAACTTATTTGTCTTGTTTTGTAATCACTGGACAGTGAAGGAATCTAAAAAAGGCTCAGTTTTATTTGCAAACAAATGAAATATTTGTATTTATTTTTTATCTTTTGCTTCTATAAATGCTTTCTTTAACTTTTGAATGGCCAATTGAATGTTTGCCCACTCTTAAAATAAAAAAAAAACCAACCAACCATGCCAAAAAACCCCAAACAGACAAAGACAAAATGGAAGATAAACCAAACTCTGCTCTATCCGAAACAGCAAAAATATTTGCTGAATCTGTCTCAAAGTTTAAAAGACTGCTTAAACCTTAGAGTGAAAATTCAGGACTATAAATGGCAGTGCCAGTGTCAGTAGCAGTTATGATAATAATAAAAACAACGGTAAAGGGAAAGAGTCTGAGCGTTGGCTCAGAGCAGGTTAATGAACACAGAGTTTCTTATCTCTGTGGGTTATACTTAGCCCACCAAGATGACACAGAAACTTTCGGGTGCTGCTGTTTTCCACAAAGGTCTTAACTACTGAGAAGTCATCTCAGCAGAAATAATCTCAGAGGGCAATTATGTCGATTTTTTGTAGGCCTGCAGTATACCACCCCTGAGAAAGGGAAAAGATTAAAGAGGGAGTTCACTTACTAACACAAGACAGCAAGTAAAAAATTAGGAATTTGAACTTCGGAGCATAGAAAAGTCTCAGGATTTCTGTTCTTTACAGTAAGTGTGTACCATCTGGATAACAAAAAGCATTTTTTTACATAAGAAGAATTGGTTCTATTACCAAGAATTTCCATTGCTAAACAAAAAATTAAGTTAAAATAATAAATACTTGTGCTTCTTAAAATCAACCTATCTTCAACCTCATGCAGTGATTATTTATTACTGAGAGTGTTTGGAGATTTCTGATATATACATTCATTAAATGAATCACATTTAATAAAATAAAATATTACATATATACTTTTATTTTGATTACTCTCAGTAATATTACTTAACTTTATGAAAACTGCATCTTACCATAAAAAACCAAAAAGAAATTAAAGGCAAATAAGTCCTTTCCCTTTTTCTTTGAGTTAAAAAGAATACTTTAGAATATTAAGTGATTATGGTTCCTTACAGGCTTATGTAATTCTTAAACCAAGTGTTTTGTAAACAAAGTAACTTGAAAAAGATACCAAAGATTAGCAACCGCCACTTTTTTTTAATTACATTTAAAATATGCTCACTGCAAAAAATATATCTTTTCATTTCATAAATAGAAAAACCAACTCTTGTTAGTCCAAACTTAATTGTTCAAGAAAAAACTCCAAACAGTTAAAATTGGTTCATCCACACTTGGCTTCTAGCTCTGCCCCTGCTGCTCTGCTCACCCTCTGCTGCTCCTCTGGACCTTGAGGCTGGTGGCTTCATTCTCATGTTCGTGGGAGGGAGGGGAGAGGATAACATTGAGCACCTGCAGTTCTCCTCCCAGAGATGTGCTGGTTATGTCAACAATTTCTTCTTTTTCAGTCTAGGGCTCACCTGGGATTTTCCTTCTTCTCTTTAAGATCCTTCTGCACCTTGGCTTTTCATCACTGGTCTAAAGCTCTTTGTTAATCCAAATGAACAATTTGTAGTGTTTTTTACATATGTCAGACACTTTGCTTTTGTTCACTTTAGAACTTCTGAAAACATTTTTGACCAGCTCCTTGTCAGAACTTCTGCATGGGTGAATTCTCACACTTGTGATGTCTTCTGTGCTCCAACTTTTATCACCACCCCATGCCTGTGGTCCTGTGCACCACATTCTGAGATACATCTCTGATGTGCGTATACGTGAAATTTGAGCTTTGGTACCTGGTATACGTTCCATGCTCCTTCCAGTCTGGAGCAAAATAATGTCTTAAGAAATAAAATTAGCCTCATGAATATCACTTCTTCATTAACCAGAAAGCAGGCTTTAAAAATGCATGACTTAAACACTTTATGCTTTTTTAAAATTATAGTTAGTTTCAGCTGAGTTTCCATGATTATCACAGTAAAATAAACACTTGTTCATTTGGTGAAGAGAATCAAGGTTTTTAAATTCTCAAAGGGCAAATAAACGTTGATAAAGCATATAGTTCCATTCTAAAACAAATTCCACTAACACAGAATAATTCAGCCCTCTGCTGAAAACTCATTAAATCTTACCTTACAATAAATACAGGAACATACATTAATACTCATTTAAGTGACTTTCAGAAGTAACTATGGACCTCTTACAGGAAAGACCTCCAAGCATGACCTTATAAAGATCTTATTTCAATTATTTAACCTACAGATTATAAAAGCCAAGTAAAAACTTCCTTGTTTTCTCCTTCATTTGATGTTCACTTACTTATGAGGTAAGCTTATATGTTTAAGTGTTCTGTATATATACCAGAGGACTTAAAACACATTAACAGGATTTTATATTGACAGGAAACATTTCTCAGAAAAATTTTAATGTTGAAGTTTTAGGAAAAAAACCCCTCTTCCTATTATCACAGAATAAGTCACATGAATATTTGTTGTGTATTATTTATTACCACTTATTTATTCGTTCAAGTCCAACTGATAAGTTTGTCATAAAGGAATGACATTTCTATTTTCAACAACCTTGAAATAATATTTCTTTGCATTATTCGTGGACTTCTTTCTTGCATCTCAAATAGATTCAGTCCATGCATAATCCCCTTGTGTTTCTACTCTCCTTTTCAACATGAAGGGTTTGTTTTTTGTTTTCTGACAGTATCTTAATTTTTTGTGTTTGTATTCAATTAACTTTGACGTTCTTTTCAAGTGCAGCATTTTCAAAACTTCATGCATATATTATTTATACCATTTCACCAATGCTTTTGAGATGTCTTTCTATTTTTTAAGAGTAAACACTGGTTAATGTAAGTTAAATTGGGTTAGAAGGAACAATTAGAAGATGGAACTGAAAAGATGAGCTCGTCTGGTTCAGAGGAAAGAAATAACCACTAGACCAGCACAACCACTTTTTAGTCCAGGATAGTAGTGCTGGCACCATTTTAAATAATATTTGGTCAGAGTATTTTGAAGGATTTTTGGATGCCAGCAGGAATTTAGTCTGCTGAGATTACTTTAATTAGTTTTGTGCAGATCAATATGTTCTGCAAAGAGTGGACTTGCAGTCAGTATAGGAGGTCCAAGGCACGTGGAACACACTGATTTACTGTATATGTTCCTCTAAGTGTAGAGCATCCAAGAGCATGGCTTGAGCTCATTCCCTGCACTTTCTTATTTAGCAGTGTGTGCTAAATGCATGTCATGTGTTCTACCTGGGCATAGGCAGCTGTGTTTGTGCAATTGAGGCTGTCTAGTTGTAGAATATGAAAGCTTTCTGTAGTCAACACCTGCTATATTGCTCAGTGTGACTAATATTTGATTGGAGAGGTTCTTTCTTCTTCCCCTTTAGTTTCAGGCTCTTTCCATCTCTATATTACATTAACCTTGAAATGTTCTGATACAGTAATTAGTAACTAATCAGCCAGAGGAATATGAAATAAGATTTTATTTAAGCATTACAGGACTGCACTTCTGATCTCAAACCTTTGATTCTGACTAGTCATTTGTTATGAAAAGTATCTTAGAAAATAATTTTAATGGAGATTTTGGTAAATTTATGGGGCAAAGTTTCCTTAAGGGAATCTTAATTACATATAAAATACTTTCTTTTTTCCCCTTCATTGTGTGCAAAAAACATTAGATTTACTTTGCTTTTTCCTTCTGGTGCAAATATAGAAGCCTAAATTGATGGTCTAGAGTCAGTGCTTCATGGTGAACCTGGATTAAAGCAGACATTTATGAAATGTGCACACACTTTCCTTCAAACGAATTAGAAACTCAGAACAAACAAAATGTTAGAAATAGGTAAAGATACCATATGTATCCCTACGCTGAGACCACATTGCAATATTCTTCTGCATAGGATTTTAAAGAGCATCTTGCTGAGAAAAGAAAAAATACAAATTTCACCTTCCTTGTACACTTAAATTACATTTCATTTGTCATTTACTCCTAATTACATTGTCTAGTTGCGAATAGTTGTGTCTAGATGACAAAATTACAAGAAGCCTCAAAAATGGAATTATATTTATTTGGACAGTGTGTGATAGGATTTGGTTAAATGCTTTCTGTTGCTTCCTCAGCACTTTGCTGTAGGGAAATACTGGTGTTTTCAAACTTCTGGCATGAGGACAGCTGACTGAGTACAGATCTCTTTCTAGTATTATGAATCATCGTCTGAAGGATTAGAGAGGATGAATCCCATCCTTAGTGTTATCCAAAAAAGAGCCAGTGCATGTGGAAATTTACTGCTTCACACATTTTAGGAGGCGCATAAAGTAATAAATGCCTACACTGAAAGGTTTTTGGCCATCTGAATGTATCAATGATTTTATGAGTGATAACAGATCACTAGAAAAAAAAAAACAAACTAAACAAACAGCTGAACACAAATACTCTAACTTTCCCAGAACAGTACCATTCATTCTCATTCAATACTCCCCTGGAAATTCCTAGGATGTAATTTTTTCTTATGTCCTCTTGTTGCACTCCAGGCCTTGCAATGTATCTTGTTTCCTCTGGTAAACTGAGACACTGCCTTCTACTGTTCTGGATGTTTTGAATGCAAAAAACCTAACAAATTGCCCCTTAGTCTCAGAAGGCCACTATGTGGACTTCAGGAGAAAAGAAAGGACAAATGAAAGGTGACATTGACTTAGCTGACCTGCTGTAGGGGTAAGGTACTGACATTCCAATGCTCATTTTCAAATCGGCATAAATTGATTACATGATATAAATGTTTTGTAAAAGTAAATTGTTTAAAATGTAATCAATGTAAGCTTGAAAATTCATTAAAAATATTAGTTCCGAATTATTTTTCTATAAACTAGCAAATTCTAGGATATTCAAATCACTCTGATATATTAATGAAAAATTTTAAATTAACATTTTAATTTCCCAGAGGAGAAATCAAAATANAACTGAAAAAATTGAACAGGAGTTCAGGACAGGTATAAATCTTCCTTAATATCTAATATAATGTATTATGTGTCTTACTAAATATATATTATCCTAAACTGAAACAATTTATGAAATCCCCAAATCAATAAATGTCATAAAAAAAATGGTCAGAACTAGATATATAGAAGCATTGAAAGCAGATATAAGATTGAATAAAGAACACACACACAGAGAAAAAAGTATGGAGAGATATAAACAGATCTGTGGTTTTTATTAAATAGAGTGGATGAAGCACTAGAAATTTTATTTCTGAGTACCATCAGTGAAAGAAAGGGAAGAAAAGCACACTATTATTTGCCTCTGTTTCTTCCTTTTGTTTTATAAATTGCTGAAATGACCTTGGGGTTTACAGTAAGATAGCATAAGTAAGTTGCTTTCCATTGGAAAACCAACAAATAAAACCCATTTTTCAGGGAACCATAAGAGGATGGGTGGGGTTTTTTGGTGAAAAACCTCTGTGAATATTTTTTAACATGAAAAAAGTGAACCATCAAGCATTGATGACTTCAACTTTTTGTCAGGTAATGGATTATACTCTTCTGTATTAGGTAATGAAGAGCCAATTTATGGAACCCCATGGTATTGCTATTCTTGCCATGAAGCATGCTAGTTTCTTATTTTTCTGTTAAATAGGGATTTAAGTATTCTAGACAATTTTCATCATGCCATATGCAAACTCCATATATCTCTGTAAACTTTACTATTTATTATCCGTTGTTATATTTTACAAAGTTTGGCATATTTTGTTTACTTAATGCCAAACCCTCCTGTAACATAAAATGCTATGTAATTAAATCCTCAGGGAAAGTCAATATGAAACAAGGACTTATGTGGTGTGAATAAATCTTATAAAGACTAGCCTGCACAAAGAGAATTTAAGTACACAAACATGACAAAAAGTTCTTGTATTCATGTGGGAAGACTGAATGTCAACATTTTTATTCCCTGTGTTCCAGAATCGTTATGTTTGAATCCATCATTCACAGCGACTTACATGACAGGTAGGCTCCACAGAGCATTGTAGAGTTAACAGGAAACCCCTATAATTTTGTTTCATTTTCTAATAGTAGATTCTTTGGATACATGTGCAGCAATTGCAAAGCAGCACAGCTGCAGATGTAGTCAAATTGAAAAGGAAATTTGACAAGTGGAAAAAAAAAATCTCAAGGAGCCTCCTAGGCAAGGGAATAAATGCATTTGCTTTAATGATTTCTGTAATTGTATTGAGGAAAATAACAAACAATCATCATAAGTAAAGCTTCTCTTGCTTCATATATTTCTGTTAGAATTAGAAAACCTGGATTTAAGAGTTGTTAGGAAGAAGGGTAATATTTTGTTTAAAATATTCTTTTTATTTGATGTATATGAAAACACTGAATGTGCATGAGAGACAACTTTTAATGGTCTGAAGGCTCATGCATAACTCAGATACAAAAATTTGAAAGTTTTGTGTGTGTTTTTTTTCACTGTATTTTTTAGTGTGTGTATTTATTATTTAAGAAACTAAATTATTTTTAAACTTGACACCTGGAATGCTCTAATCTATGGCCTTTCTAGGAGTCCTACCTACCCAATGGCCAGATTAGTAAAATGCAGTG
>VZTN01004941.1:101843-117983 GCA_013400515.1 Erpornis zantholeuca | reverse complement strand
CCCTGGGGAGGGGAGGGGGGGTCGGGAGATCCTGCCTGAGGAAGGGGAAGGGGGGGGAAAAGCGGGGATGGATGGATTGGAAGGAGCTGGAGAAGTCCCGTGGTGCTGGGAGGAAGCGCGGCTCGCTGGGATGTGCTGCGGGTGCCTCCCCAGGAGGGTTTGGGGTGCTCAGGGTGGGGTCCTGCCCCGGGTTGGTCTCACCTCTCAGCGCGGATTTTAAATTAATTGAGTCACTGGGTGAATTCCCAGCATTCCCTTTTTTTTTCCCCTCGGATCTCGGGAGAAAAAAGGGGTTTTTTTTTTTTTTTTGTTTTTTTTTTTTTTGGTGATGGGATTCGATGTTGGAGTCGAGGAAAACATCGCTGATGTCAGCTCGGTGGAGGAGGAGGTGGCCTGATCCTCCTGAGCGCTCCCGGGATCACCGCCAGGGCAGGGTCGGGGTGCAGATGGGCAGGAATATCCTCATGGAAAGGGCTGTTAAATTTTGGGAGAGGTTTGGAGTGTCCGAGGCAGGGCTGGATGTGGCACTCAGCGCTCCGGGATGGGGTTTGGTTGGGCTCAGTGACCTCAGTGCTCTTTTCCAACCTGAACAACCCCGAGATTTTTGGGGAAAATGCCCTCATTTCCCACTGTCCCCCATGGATTGGCACCACCAGCCTCAACAGCCGAGGTGGGGCCACATCCACGGCCCCAAACCTCCCCAAAATCACCACTTCAAGGCTTTTTTTTTTTCTCTAAATGCCAAAAATCCGGGAATGCCGGTGGCTTGTGCCGCTCCAGCCCTCTGGGGGTGCTGGGATGGGAGCTGGGAGTGCAGAGTTACATTTTTATCCCTATTTATTCATGCAGAACAGAGGAGCCCTGCTCGGGAGCGCTGCTCTCCATGAGAACGCTCCTTCATTTCCACCCTCCCTCCTTCCCCACAATTGAACTTATCCTGGTTAATTTTATTCCTCATGTGTATTTTTTTTTTTTTTTAAAATGCTGGGGGAAGGGGAGGAGAAAAGAAAGATTAAAAAAAAAACCCAACAAACCCCACCATCACCACCTGTCTAAATTCACCTTATTTTTACTTCTATTAAAATTTCCCCTCTGGAATTTTGATAAGCCGGGAAAAAACCGAGGAGCACGAGTGAGCTTCACCCGAGGGGAGAGCCGAGGCCCGGGGATGAGGGGGAGGAATGTGTTTTGGGGCAAAGAGGAAGTTTAGAACTATTTTTCCCTTAACTGGAGCACTTAGCTGCACTGCAAGCCATTCATCTTGTGCTTTAATACCTCATTTTCCCTGCGAGATGGGATATCACAGCCCTGGATATTGCTTTCCTTGAGATCCAGGTTCAAAGATGGATCTGCTTCCTCTTAATTAAATACCTTTTCATTGGAATTGGGATCATTTTCTGCACCCTGCTTTTCCCCCTTTGTTTTGGGCGCTGAGCTCTTCTTTGCCCCAAATCCCCCTTGGTTTATTTCCCTTCCCAAACGATGGAAATAGAAATTCCCTCATTCCCCCCCACCCCAGGGGAGCTCCGAGCGCTGCCATTTGCCTTGGGCCGCCTCTAATCAATGGATAAATCAGATATTTATGATTTATGGAGGATATTTTCCATCCAGGGGTTCTCCCTGGATGAGGAGCTGATGCATTTTTCGGGGTGCCGCAGCCTTTGTGACCATTTTTATCCTTTTCCTGCCACTTTTTTTTTCTTTTTAATCAACAATTCATCCCCCGGAGCAAACATTTCCCTGTGCGGCAGCTTGTGCCTGTCCCCCGGGGCTGTGACGAGGGCCTCGAGGCCGGGCCGGGGAAGGAGGCTGGGAGCTTTTTTGGAATCCTGGAAGGTTTTTTTCTCCGGGAGCAGAGGGAGCTCTCGGCTCGCAGCTCCGCCGCTTCCCCGGCGAGGTTCAAATCCTGAAACAAAACTTGTCCCTTTCATGTTTCCCCCCCTTCTCCCGACTGTCTCTTAACTACGCATCTGATCTCGGCGTCTCCGCGAGAAGGTTCAGAGCCCGAGCAGGAGTTTAATGGGAAGCGGGAATTAACGGGAATTAAGCGGCGGATCAAAGCCGGCGGCGTTCGGTGGCCGTGGGGAGGGACGGGGGGGACGCGCGGTGGTGGCACCAGGGGGGGACACCACGGGGGACACCACGGGGGACGCGGGGAGGTGGCTCCCGGTGGCTCCAGCACGGCCCGGGGAGCACGGGGGTGAAGCCACCCCTGGGAGGGTGCGTGCCCCACGGAGAGGGATTGTCACCTTCCTGCCCCACGGAGAGGGATTGTCACCTTCCTGCCCCACGGAGAGGGATTGTCACCTCCGTGCCCCACGGAGAGGGATTGTCACACCTCCGTGCCCCACGGAGAGGGATTGTCACCTCTGTGCCCCACGGAGAGGGATTGTNCTCCTCCCTGCCCCACGGAGAGAGATTGTCACCTCCCTGCCCCACGGAGAGAGATTGTCTCCTCCCTGCCCCACGGAGAGAGATTGTCTCCTCCCTGCCAGGCCTCCGGGGGTTCCCGTGGCTTTCTCTCCAGAGGTTTTCCGCAGTTTGGGAATGCTGGAGGCAGCGCCGGAGCCCGCGGAGGTGAGGCTGCAATTGCCAGGTCAAATAAACGTTTGGTGAGTGGGGAGAGCTGAGTGGGCTTGGTGAGTGCTGAGCATCCCCAGAATGCTGCAGCCCCCCAAAACACCACGGGGGACGAAAATGCTTCAGCCCTCCAAAATGCTGAGCCCCCAAAAGTGCTGAAGCTCCCCAAAATGCTAAACATCCCCAAAATTCTAAGCCCCAGAAACTGCTGCAGCTCCCCAAAATGTTGGGCCCCCCCAAATGCCGCAGCCCTCCAAAACCCAAGTCCCTTGTGCTGCTGAGCCCCCCAAAACTCTGCAGTCCCCATAGGTGCTGCAGCCCCCCAAGATGCAGAGCCCCCCAAGGTTCTGCAGACCCCAAAATGCTGCAGCCCCATGAGACACTTTAGCCCTCCCCAAACCACTGCCGTCCCNGTTCTGCAGACCCCAAAATGCTGCCCAGCCCCTTCCCCAGCCCAGAGGGAGGATGATGACAGAGCCAGGACGAGCCTGGGATGGGAGCAGCCTCTTGCACCCACCAAACTCGCACAACCACAGCTTTTCTCCACTAAAACTGTGCAATTCCCGGCCGGACCTGGGTGTTTTGGGGGGGATAACCCCGGGTGGGAATTGGGGGTGGGGGGGGGGCACACACCAGCCCCAGGGGTCGGCGTTGAGTTGCTGCGCAAGGTTTGGTTTGTTCTGTTTTGGCCTCGTCCTGCCCCGGCTGCTCCCGGGGGTTCTCCCTGCCCAGGGAGGGGCAGGTCACGCACAGCCGAGGGATTTGGCAGATTTCTTCCATCTGGAGTGAAAAAGCCTGGGAATTTGGGTGGGGAGCCGGCCGTGAGGGAGAAGCCAGGGCCGTGAGGGAGAAGCCAGGGCTCCTGGTGCTTGGAGAGAGGAGCAGTTTGGCTGCCGGGAGTGTGGTCAGAGTCCGACCTTTGCTGGGATATCCATGAGAGGAGATGGTGAGGGAGAGGCAGGGAGGGAGATCTGGGAGCTGCCACCTGGTGCTTTTCCCGGGATATCCATGAGAGGAGCTGGTCCCGGAGAGGGACACCCAGGAGCTGCCACCTGGTGCTTTTCCCGGGATATCCATGAGAGGAGCTCCTCCCAGAGAGGGACACCCGGGAGTGGCCACCTGGTGCTTTTCCCATTGGAAAAGGAATGTTTGGAAAACAGGACTTTGGTTACTTTTTGGTCTTCTCCTGTTGGAAAGTCACTGCGGGGACACAGGAGAGATGTGCAAAGCCGCTCTGGTCCCTGCAGTGACCGCAGCCTTTGCATGTGTGGTTTTCCCAGCTAAATCCAGTGTTTGGGAGGGGGATACCTGCAGGTGGACGAGGGGGAGGATTCGGGGTCCCCACCTGAGTGACGTCACCCACGTCCCACCCAGCACCCGGAGAGTTTAAACCCCAACAGACTCAGCCTTTCCAGGAAAATCCTTTCTAAACCATTTAATCACCCACATCCAGGGTAGGAATCGCACTCCAAGGGCTGTTTTGGGCTTGTTCCTCCCAAGCTGTGGCCGAGGAACAGGATGAAAACCTCTGCCCCTCCTCGCACACCTCAGCACACACCAAAAACAAAAACCTCCTCCACGAGGGCAAGCGTGCAATGCAAACCCCACCACGCACAGGCAAACCTGTGGCAAACAGGGAATTAAACGAGGATGAAAGGCAAACGCCAGCTCTGGCAAAACCCTAGGAAAGGAACCATCAGCTCTCGGCAGCGTCCTGGGAGTTTTTTTCAAGCCGCGCCGATGGAATTTGGCCGCTTCATTTCCTTCGCTGTCAATCAGCGTCGCTGCCACTGATGCTTCCTCCTCTTTTTAGATTCCCCCATTTCTTTTGGCGATGCCCAGAGCGCAGTTGTATCCCAGCCAGGCAGCCCTCATCACCAGGCGATTAAATCAGCGGGAAAAAAACCAGGAGAGACGGCTCCTCTCAGACATAATAGCGAAAAGGGGGCGGCGAGGATGGGGAGGGGGCGGCGGCTCCGGGTTTATCTCTGCGCTGATGTGTCCTGGCGCCTCCCGAGCCCTCCCCGGGTGCCGAGCCGTGCCGGCCCTCGCCGGCTGCAGGTGGCAAAGAGAGATGTGCGGGGAAGGCTCCTGCGCCCAGCTGGGCTCTCCTGGCACCCCAAAGCCCCCCAGTCCGAGGGGTTGGTTCTGTTTTGGGGCCGGCTCCTGCCGCAGAGGTGCTGGGGTTCCGCCGTGGCTGCGTGGAGGGGTTGGGGTGTTGGGGGATGTGGGCATCACACCTGGGCCTGAGCCTTCCAACGTCCGAGGGTCCTGACCCCTGAGTGTTCTGGTCCCTGAGTGTTCTGATCCCTGAGTGTTCTGATCCCTGAGCATCCCAATCCTTGAGCATCTCGATCCTTGAGCATCTTGATCATTGTGCCTCCTGATCCCTGAGTATCCTGATCCTTGAGTATTCTGCTCCCTGAGCGTTGGGACATCCAAGGGTCCTGATCCCTGAGCAACCTGATCCCTGAGTGTTCTGATCCCTGAGCATGCTGATCCTTGAGCATCCCAAACCCCTGAGCATCTTGATCCTTGAGCACCCCCATCCCTGGGCATCCCAGGCTATGAATATCCTGATTCCTTGAGCATCCTGATCCCTGAGCATGCTGATCCTTGAGGATCCCAAGCCCTGAACATCCCAACCCCCTGATCATCCTGATCGCTGAGCATCCCAATCCCTGAGCATCCTGATCACTGAGCATCCCAATCCCTGAGCATCCTGATCCCTGAACATCCTGACCCCTGAACTTCCCAGGCTCCAAACATCCTCACCCCCGAGCATCCTGGTCCCTTTGCATTCCGACCTCCAAGGATCCTGACCTCTGAGCATCCTCACCCCTGAGCGTTCTGATCCCTGAGCTTCCCAACCCCCAAGCATCCCAGACTCTGAGCATTCTGACTCCCGAGCATCCTATCCTCTGAGTATCCCACTCTCTGAGTATCCCATCCTCTGAGTATGCCACCCTCTGAGTATGCCACCCTCTGATCACCCCAGCCTTTGAGAATCCTGGTCCTTGGGCATTCTGATCCTTGAGCATTGTGATCCCTGAGCATCCCAACCTCCAAGAATTCTGCTCCCTGACCATCCCAACCTCCAAGAATTCTGCTCCCTGACCATCCCAACCTCCAAGAATTCTGCTCCCTGACCATCCCAACCTCCAAGCATCCAATCCTCTGAGCATCCTGACCTCAGAGCATCCTGACTCCTGATCATCCCCACCCCCTTCCATCCCAGCCCCTGAGCATCCTGACCTCTGAGCACTCTGGCCCCGTGCCTTCCCCGAGGGCAGCTTCCTCCCAGCCTCTAAAATCGAGTGCTTTAATAACCAACCATAAAGGGACCCTGGAGACAGGGGGGAAATAATTGTGTGATCCAAGGTTCTCGGTTCACCGAGTGTTTCCTGCCCCGGATTTGGCCATTCCCAGGACAATACCGAGCGATGAGAGCTGCCTTAATGAACATCCCTGTCCCTGGGAAACACCAGTGGCCATTCCAACCCCGATGTGTCCGAGTGTTCCTGGACCCCTTTTTCCTGCAGGAATTTGCAGCAGCAGCATGGCCCTGCCTTTGTGTGTGTTTCAGTCCTGGGCTATTGGAAGCTGCATTAATTTACTTTCTATTTGTTTTCATTTATTTTTTAAGGACTTTCTGTTTAAACATAAAGAGTTAGAAATCTGTTAGAAATCCCACCCTGCTCAGCACATCCCTGGGGCTGCTCCAGCCCTGCCACCACACCTGGCTCCGTCCCGAGTGGCAACGTTGGGCTCAGATCCCAGCTTTTCCCACACGGAACCAAACCCCTCGGGGTGGGAATCCAAACCTTGCCATCCCAAGGGACTGTCCCCAGGCGGCTGCACATCCAGGCTGGGGAGTGCCGGCTCCGGAGGGGTAGTTTGTTTGGGAAACAGGATCAGAAATAAGCCGCGGAGCTCTGGCGTGGCCGCCGAGCGGGGCAGCGCAGGGCTGGGCCAGCCACTGCTTTTCCATCCCAGAAATGTCACTGAGTCACGAATGACTCACGGTTGTAATGGGAGACATTTCCAACCCCGGTGCATGACTCGGAGACGTCTTCCAGGGATATCAGAGCTTGTTTGTAAAGTCCAGGCCTCGCCCCGGCGCTGCCCCTCCCTCCGCGGCTGCTTTGTGTGTGTCCCCCCCGGGCCAAGGTGACAGCGCGGGGGGCGGTGGCAGCCGGCATGTGGCTGAGGGGGCTCGTCCGTGTCCCGCGGGATCGGGGGGGACGCATTAACGCTCCCCCATCAGGTGACAGGTGTCTATTAAAGTCACTCCCATCGCCGCTGCCTCCGGCCTGCCCTTGACCCGGCGCTGGCCGAGCAGACAGCTCCGTGTCACGCGTGACCTCCGCGGGTGACCTCGGCGCCGAGGTGGCAGCGGCTCCCGGGATTTTGGCTGCCAGAGGGTCAGATCTGTGTCTGAGCATCGTTTGGGTTCACTCTGCCGCCGTTCCCTCCTCTTCCCACACGGGGAAATTGTCCTTCCCTCTCCCGGTTGATGGGAAAAGGACTGATCCAGGAGGTGTTCCCCCCTCGGTGCCGAGGTGGCCTCTGCTCCCGGGATTTTGGCAGAGGATCAGATCTGTGTCTGAGCATCCTTTGGGTTCACTCTGCCGCCATTCCCTCCTCTTCCCACACGGGGAAATTGTCCTTCCCCCTCCTGGGTGACAGAGAAGGGACAGCTCCAGGAGGTATTCCCCCCTCGGGGACGCGGTGGCCCTGACGAGCAGCATCAACACCTCAGCACCTCCCTCTTCCCACAGCTCATCCCGGCCTCCAGAGCCAATTAATTAAGCAGGGGTGGTAAGAAGGAGGTGAGGGAGGCGTTTGTTCCGCTCAGAGCAGCCCGGGGCTCCGGGGTGAGCGCTGTGGGTCGGTGCCGGCGCCGTTCCCGGTGCCGCCAGCCGGGCTCGGGGAGCCGCGCGCTTTCCCTCCTCGCTGGAAATACTTTCTCACCAAATAGCATTAAATATTCCTGAGCTGTGAACATCTTGGACTGATTTTATTTTCCATAAATAAACTTGTTGGGAGATATTTGGAGATGGGCCTAAGCTGCAGAGCTTGGACTGGCTCCCAAATCTCGCTGCTGTTTGGGCTCGAGGGGTTGGTTCAGGATTGTTTCGAGCTTTATTTCAGTTTCGAGGGGTTGGGATTAAAGAGGTGCCCTCAAACAGGACCCTCCCAGTGCTTTCCCAAAATCCCTGATGCCCTCAGGTGCTGTTGATGGCGGGAGAGGGGATCACAGCTGTCCCCTCACCTCCAGATGTGGCTGCAGGGTTCTGTCTACAGGGGTTGGGCATTTTGGGAGCAGCATTTCCGCTGGGATCAGCTCAGCTGGATTCTTCCTGAGGTACCAAATCCCGGGTATTTTTTGGACTGGGACTGCGGATACTCCACATTTCAGGCGCTGTGGGGTCTTGGGGTGCAAATCTTTCCTTGTCATGCAGACAAGGTGCCCCTTGCCCCGACGGAGATGCCTCCAGCCTCTCCCAGCTTCTTGCCGGAATTTCTTTGCTTTCCAGATTGGGCAAAGAAAAAGCAGAAAAAGAGAGATTAAAAAAAAAAAACAAAAAACCAAACAACAAAAAAAGCCAACCCAAAACAAACCCCCAAACAATGCTGTTTATTTATTTTCCGATGGGGAAAAGAAGTGGGAGAGCTGCGAGGATGTGTTGGCAAAGCTGCTCCCGGCGCGGCGCATCCAGGAGGAGGCAGGATCCGGATCCGTGGGGCGGGGAGGTCGAATTCCCTTCCCTTCCCTTCCCTTCCCTTCCCTTCCCTTCCTCCCCGAGCGCTTCCCTCCCTCCCCGCTCCCTTGATTAGCAGTGACAAGTACAGGATTGCTCTTTTGGTGAGCGCACATGCTCCCCGAACCCCAGGCCGTCCCTCAGCCTCGCCTTCCCTTCTTCCCCCTCCATCCCCGGATTTTATCGCGGGCGAAGTGGAGCCTGATCGGCTCCGCGAACTCTGTCACATCCTCATTAATTTGGCCGCGTCTCCCTTGCTCGCCTTAGGGAAGCGTCACATTTTTAACGAGGCTCCGGGGGGGGCACGGCTCAGGTTTGACAGCTGAGGTGGGAAAGGTGCAGCGTCAGGGATTGCGGCGCTCCCGGGGCCACTTTGGGGCTCCCGGAGTTCGGATTTTGGCTCCTGGATTTCCCCGGGGGTTTAAGGACGAGGTGGGAGCAGAGAGGGAGGCAAGGGGTGCTGCTGGTTTTCCATAATTCCTTGGGGTTGTTATTGGGATCCCGGCCTGAAGCACTTCCAAGCTTTTAGGTAAATCCCAGGATTTGGCGCCGTGGCTCTGGACCTGAATAATTCTGACCAGTTCTGCTTTTTTCCCGACACCATTCCCAAATTGGAGCATTTTTGTAGTTAAATCTCCTGGCACGGTTTTATTCCCAAAGAATATTGTGAACATATCCCAAATAATCTTATATAAATTACATATATTCCCGATTTAATTTTTAATTGGCTTGCAATTTTTAGTAATATATTATGTACTTTCCCAACATATTACATATAATATTTTATCTTCCCAATATATTATATACAATAAAGCTTCCATTATATGATACATACTAATATTTAAATTTATTATTTTACATCTTGTAAAATAATACATTTATTTTTCTACTCCACATATTTAATGCTCTCTCTGGCTCTGCATCCCTGAGCGTTTTTGTGCTCGGGGCAAGGATCCGTGGCTTTTCTGTGTAAGGCCAGTGGCTGATCCGCAGGGATCTTGCTCCATCCCGGGAGCTCATCTAACCCATTCTAATGCAAATGTGCATTAGCTGATAATCGGAATGTTGAGTGGATTATTTCACCCCCAGACGAGCTGCCGCAAGGCACATTTTTTTCTTTTTCTTTTTTTATTTTTTTCCCCTTTTAATATATTAAACCAAGAGGAAAAATAAAAAACCAAACAAAAAAAAAAATAAATCCAAACCAACACACCCTGCCACAAAGAATCCCAGCTCGGGATTAGGATTGATCCCCAGGGATCTGGGCAGGAAGCAGGAGCTCTGTTTTTCCCTCTCCAGGCCCAAAAGAGATGAAGAGCCACGAGCCTCGAGCAGCTTTGTGTCGTGTGCTCCCTAATTGCATCAGCAAACATTTGTGGGGTAATTAAAGCTGGGAGTCATCAAACCATGAGAAATCGATTAAAAAGGAATCCTGGCTGTGGGAGCAACATCCTATCCCAGGGATCCCATCCCATCCCATCCCATCCCATCCCATCCCATCCCATCCCATCCCATCCCATCCCATCCCTCCTGCCTCTCCTACTAAGATGCTGCTTCATCCTTTCCCTTTCCCCCCCATCCAATACAAATATCCCCCAGAAGGTGTTGATCCCCCTAAATTGAGTTTTTTTCCTCCCAATCTCCTGGATCCTGGATCCTCCCTGCCCTGTGGGGTCACAGCCTGGCTGCTGGTGTGGATTTTTGGTGGATTTCGGGAATGCAGGGGATGCCCACGTGGGATGTGGGTTTATTTTGGGAGGGTGGTTGGTTAAAGGTACTGAGCTCAGCTCCTGCCAGGAGCGCACGGAAACCTGCAGGAAATGGGAGTTTTTTCCCAGCAGGGTTTGGATTTTTGGGGTATAAGCTGGGAAGGGAGATGAGCCCTTAAGAGGAGGATCCTGCCGGGAGATCTCATTAAAAAACGTTTAGGAATAATGGGAGAAATCTCCACCCATCCACCCCCCAGAAAGGGCTTTGGGGTTTTTGGGGTATAAACAGGGAAGGGCCACCCCACTGTGAGACCCACGGAATGCTCTGCTCCCACCCCTCAGCATCTTCCCAAACCCCAGGAGCAGCTTTTTACCTCAATCCATCACCCCCCAAAACACCAGAATTTGGCTGGAATCCGCCGCCCTCCCCCTGCATCCTGCTCCAACCGCGGGACACCGTGGAGATCCAGCTCCCCCCGTGCTCTGCGAGCTGGGAAAAAGGAGCAGAATCCACCAAAACAAACCTTTCCCTGCACGTGCGGCTGCTGCTCCCCCCCGGGAGAGGCTGAAAGAGAGACTGGAGCGCATGTGACAGATGTTAATCGCATCATTTAATGCACTCCTGGAAGGCACTTGGATGCAGGGATGGGGAGGAAGAGCAGAATGAGGCTATTGTCTCCCGTTTCCGGCAGCGTTCCCCAGGGAATGGATAACCCCGGGATGCGCCAGGGTGTGGTGGGGAGGTGGGAATGGCAGCGCTGAAATTCGGGAGGTTGCTGATGCGTCCGTGGTGAATGCGCCCGTTTTGGTACAAAGGAACGGTGAAAAAAGGTGTAAAAATGGGGTTTTTTTGGGTTTCCGAAGAGTTGTTTTTGGGGAGAGATGGAGAGGGGGAAGTGGGGGTGGTGGGATTGTGTGTGATGCACCCCTGGAGCAAACAGGGGTGCAGGAGAACTGAAATAGGGATGGAGGGACCACACCTGAACCACACCTGAGCATCCCTGGAGCAAACATGGATAGAGGAGAGGGGAAATAGGGATGGAGGGATCATGTCTGCCCCACAGCTGAGCATCCCTGGAGCAAACATGGATAGAGGAGAGGGGAAATAGGGATGGAGGGATCATGTCTGCCCCACAGCTGAGCATCCCTGGAGCAAACATGGATAGAGGAGAGGGGAAATAGGGATGGAGGGATCATGTCTGCCCCACAGCTGAGCATCCCTGGAGCAAACATGGATAGAGGAGAGGGGAAATGGGGATGGAGGGATCATGTCTGACCCACAGCTGAGCATCCTTGGAGCAAATAGGACACAGGAGAGGGGAAATAGGGATGGAGAGGTCATGTTTGACCCACACCTGAGCATCCAGGAACAAACATGGATACAGGAGAGGGGAAATAGGGATGGAGGGATCATGTCTGATCCACACCTGAGCATCCCTGGGGCAAGCACGGATACAGAAGAAGGGAAATAAGGATGGAGGGATCACACCTGACCCACAGCTGAGCATCCCTGGACCAAACATGGATATAGGAGTGGGAAAAAACAATGAGGGAGGGATCACGTCTGACCCACGCCTCAGCATCCCTGTACAGAACGAGGGACACAAGAGGGAAAATGATGCTGAAAGGATCATTCCTGCTCCGCACCTGAGATCCCCTGGGGCCAACACCTCCCGCTCGGCCTGGGGAACAACGAAACCCATCCAATATCCCCCCGTGGGCTGGAGAGAGGACATTTACCAGCGGCAGGGAATTGCATTTCCAAGGCAGGAGCAGCATCCCATGGGCAGCTTCCCCTGATTGAATTCCCCCCCCCGGCTGACCCGGGCAGGTAATTGAGGCGCAGGGGAGCCGGGGCAGACCTCACCCCCTGGAAATCATCACCTCCAGCCATCCCCCAACCCCCCCGAGGCTGAGGCGAGCTGCCTTGGAAGGTGCCTAAAAGTAACCAACTTATTGCCTAATAGATTTCTCAGTCATGAATTCCCCGTGCTCCGTATGCCCCCCAATCAGAGCAATTATGGATTTAAATGGAGCTGGAATCCGCGGCGCAGAAAATGCCCATTTTTAGCGGGAGATTGGCCAGAGGTGAGGGACCTGGAACACCCCTGGTAATGAAAGCTCTTCACAGCTTGCCGTGTTCCACCCGGGAATAATTGCTGCCGCCTGTGATACGGATCCGGCTGCGTTAATGATGCCCTGTTCCCTTTCACAGGACTCATTTCAGCTTCCCCCATTTTTTTTTTCCCTCCCTTCTCCCGGGATTTCAAAGCATCGTGGGAATGAAGGCATTGACGCGGCCGTCGTGGCGCTCTCGGGGTGTTTCCCAAATGTTATTCCCGGTTTTTTTTTGGTTTTTTTTGTTTTTTTTTCCCGGCCGGGATCGCTTAGCAAAGTGCCAGGGAGCCTCGGGAAAGGGTGGCTGGAGGGGGGAGGGAGAGTGACACGAGTGTCATCCCTGCCTCCATCCCCTTCGGAATTCATTCGCCGTGACAGGATGGATTTATCAGAACGAAACGTACATCGGGAATTTAAAAAAAAAATTAAAAAAAAATTAAAATAAATTAAAAAAAAATATTTTGGGTTGGAAATAAAACTCCCATTAACTTCCAAATGAAAACCACATCCAAGGGAGACAGTTGGCTTCTCCTCTGAGTTTATTATTAAATATTTTACCAGGGAGGGAAGTTCTGAGCTGAGCATCTTTTCCCTCCTGTTCCTGGCAAGAGCAGTTTGTGTGCAGGGAGGGTGAGCTCTTGGTTGTTTTCCCGAAGCTCTTTCTGGGGGTAGATTTCTCCCATTATTCCTTTTTAATGAGATCTCACGGCAGGGTCCTATTCCTACATAATATTGGGAATATATCTCTACTTCCAATATATCTTTATCTGGAATATGGTCTATGTTTCCATATAGAATATATGTATGGAACTTTTAGAGAATACACAGAGAATATATGGAGAATATATAGAGAATATATGGAGAATATATGGAGAATATGTGGAGAATATATGGAGAATATATGGAGAATATATAGAGAATATATGGAGAATGTATAGAGAATATATGGAGAATATATAGAGAATATATGGAGAATATATGGGGAATATATAGAGAATATATGGAGAATGTATAGAGAATATATGGAGAATATATAGAAAATATATGGAGAATATATGGAGAATATATAGAGAATATAGGCTTTGTTTTCATATAGAATACACACAAAAACATCTAAAAATAAATATAAAACATACAAATATATCTATTCCATATGGAAATGTAGGATATATAGAATATTTATTCCCAATACACGACACATTATCTATTATATATTTTAAATTACACTTTATTTGGTGCGTGGGGCTGGGAGAAAGGCCCTGGCTGTGCTTGTGGATACTCACAACTCGCAGGCAGCAAATTCCGAGTGCAGGGAGGGGGTCCTGGCAGGTCAATGGATGCCGTGGGTGGCTCGGTGCCGCATCCCCAGGGACAGAGCAGCTCCCGCCGCTCCTGAAATTCTTTCATTTCCCCCCCAAATGGAACCGAGATTTATTTTTTTTTTTTTTTTTTTGCGATGGCTCCTGCGGAGGTTCCCAGGGGGCTCCGGGATTAATTTCCTCGGGTGACCCTGGGGGCCGCAGCCGCCTGACCCCAGCTCCGGAGGGGCCGGGGGGTCGCGGCCGGGGAGCAGAGGGGACCCGCGGGCGCTGATGAGGAGCTCGGGGGCGCCGCGGAGTTTGGACAAGCGCGGAAATGGCATTTTCCAGTTAACTCAATCCCGCAGCGCCGAGATTCAATTACCGCCAGCGCCGTCCCTGGGGACAGCAGTGTCACCTCCCCACCCCCCCCCCACCCTCCCCAGCGCCGGCCACCAGCCCCGCGGCCACCTCAGGACCCCCTCGGTGGCCTCAGGGGGCGGCCGGGGGTCCCCGCGGAGGGGTCGGGGAGTGTTGGGGAAGGATCAGTGAGCAGGGGGTTAGTAGGGATGGGGTTTTGATCCTGCTCTCCTCCCCGGATTTTGCTCTCGAAGGCAGCGCTGGGGTTTGGAGGCCGTGGGGGTCGTGCGGTGCCCGCTGAGCTCGGTCCCGTGTCTCCCTTTTCCACACGGATCCCACAGGGATCCATGCCCGGGTGGGTTTGGGGCTGACCCCAGTGGAGGAGGGGATGGGGGAGAGGCTGTGGAGGAGCTGGGGAGGCTCCTCTCCACCCCGGGCGCTGCAGGGTGTGATGAGATCGCTCACAAAGGCCACGGGGACCTCTGGCCACGTTCCTGAAGTGGGGCACGCTCAGGTCATCTGGATTTCCTTCAGCCAGGGTCTGTCCTTGTCCCCAAATCCTCCTCCCTCTGAATCACTGAATGGTTGAGGTTGGAAAAGCCCTCCAAGGTCAAGTCCAACCCGGGGCCCACCTTGTCCCCAGCCCAGAGCCCTGAGTGCCACATCCAGGAGTTCCTAGGACACCTCAGGGCACTCCAAACCTCCCTGGGCACTGCCAATCCCTGAGCTCCCTTTCCATGGAGAAATTCCTGCTGCTGTCCCCCCTGAGCCTCCCCTGGCCCAGCCTGAGGCTGTTCCCTCTCCTCCTGTCCCTGTTCCCTGCCAGCAGAGCCTGACCCCCCCCGGCTGCCCCCTCCTGTCAGGAACTTGTGCAGAGCCACAAGGTCCCCCCTGATCCCCCTTTTCTCCAGGCTGAGCTCCTTCCCAGCTCCCTCAGGAATTCTCCAGCCCCTTCCCCTCTCCCTCAGCCTCTCCTGGAGCTCCAGCCCTTCCCCATCTCCATTCCTCCGTGGCCAGTCCAGGACATGTGTGCCAGGTCTTTGGCATCATCCACAGCCCCGAGCCCAGAGGGAATCCGGGATTGTGGATAATTCCACTTGTACCACAGCCTGTGAAAATGCTCTTTCTTTTCTCAGAGCAAAATCTAACCCAGAAGAGAAGAAAACACTCATTATTTAATTTTCCCCCAGTATTTTTGTGCGCTCATGGGATTTTAATGGGATTAATTATTATTTAATTTGCGCTCTGGCAATTCATTTGTGCTGAGCTATTCTTGTGTTGGAGAGCCAGCAACGCTCAATCCCTTTTGCATCTCCATCCGTGCAGCCTCCAGCCCTTCTCCCCAGATATCCATTCACCCCCCAATCCCACCCAGCTTTCTTCCAGGTACCCTTCCTGTCCCATCCCAAGTGTCTCCTCATTGCCAGCCTCCCCCTTTATCTGATTTCCTTTGTGATCTCTGGCTTCCCAGATGGGAAAATCCGAGCAAGGATCATCAGCCTGGAGGCACAATGTGAGGGAGATGGTGACTCCTGGTTGCTCCTGGTGCAGGAACATCCTGGTGCCCCATCCCTGGGGCCAGCATCCCTCTGTCTCCATGGCAACATCCCTCCATCCCCATGTGAGCATCTCTACATCCTCGTGTGAGCATCCCTAAATCCCCATCCCTCCATCTCCATGTGAGCATCCCTAAATCCCCATCTCTCCATCTCCACATGTTCCACAGAATTCTTCCATCCACATTCCATCACTTTCTTCCATCCACATTCCATCACATTCTTCCATCCACATTCCATCACTTTCTTCCACTCCATTGCTCCATTCACTCCATCCTTCCACCCCTCCATCCCCACGAGAGAATCCCTCCCTCCCCACACAAAGCATCCTCCCATAACCATCGCTCCAGCTCCTCAGGAGCATTCCTCCATCTCCATGTGAGGATTCCTCCATCCCCATCCCTCCATCTCCACTTGAAGACTCCTCCATTCCCATCCCTCCATCTCCATGTGATTATTCCTCCTTTCCTGTACCAGCATCCTTCGATCCTATGCAAAATTCCATCCCCACCTCTCCATTTCCCTGTGCACAATCCCACATCCCATGCCAGCCTCCCTCCATCCCCACCCCTCCAGCTCCACATAAACCACCCCTCCATGCCCACAGGAGCATCCTTCCATCTCCACGTGAAGATTCCTCCATCCCCACCCCTCCAGCTCCACACCAGCATCCTTTTATCTCCACGTGAGCCTCCCTCCTTTCCCCTATGACCATCCTTTCATCCTATGCAAAATTCCATCCCCACCTCTCCAT
>VZTN01004941.1:80325-100710 GCA_013400515.1 Erpornis zantholeuca | reverse complement strand
TCCCTTTTGCATCTCCATCCGTGCAGCCTCCAGCCCTTCTCCCCAGATATCCATTCACCCCCCAATCCCACCCAGCTTTCTTCCAGGTACCCTTCCTGTCCCATCCCAAGTGTCTCCTCATTGCCAGCCTCCCCCTTTATCTGATTTCCTTTGTGATCTCTGGCTTCCCAGATGGGAAAATCCGAGCAAGGATCATCAGCCTGGAGGCACAATGTGAGGGAGATGGTGACTCCTGGTTGCTCCTGGTGCAGGAACATCCTGGTGCCCCATCCCTGGGGCCAGCATCCCTCTGTCTCCATGGCAACATCCCTCCATCCCCATGTGAGCATCTCTACATCCTCGTGTGAGCATCCCTAAATCCCCATCCCTCCATCTCCATGTGAGCATCCCTAAATCCCCATCTCTCCATCTCCACATGTTCCACAGAATTCTTCCATCCACATTCCATCACTTTCTTCCATCCACATTCCATCACATTCTTCCATCCACATTCCATCACTTTCTTCCACTCCATTGCTCCATTCACTCCATCCTTCCACCCCTCCATCCCCACGAGAGAATCCCTCCCTCCCCACACAAAGCATCCTCCCATAACCATCGCTCCAGCTCCTCAGGAGCATTCCTCCATCTCCATGTGAGGATTCCTCCATCCCCATCCCTCCATCTCCACTTGAAGACTCCTCCATTCCCATCCCTCCATCTCCATGTGATTATTCCTCCTTTCCTGTACCAGCATCCTTCGATCCTATGCAAAATTCCATCCCCACCTCTCCATTTCCCTGTGCACAATCCCACATCCCATGCCAGCCTCCCTCCATCCCCACCCCTCCAGCTCCACATAAACCACCCCTCCATGCCCACAGGAGCATCCTTCCATCTCCACGTGAAGATTCCTCCATCCCCACCCCTCCAGCTCCACACCAGCATCCTTTTATCTCCACGTGAGCCTCCCTCCTTTCCCCTATGACCATCCTTTCATCCTATGCAAAATTCCATCCCCACCTCTCCATCTCCGTGTCCACAATCCCGCATCCCATGCCCTCCTCCCTCTATCCCGTGCCCTCNCATCCCTCCATCTCCACTTGAAGACTCCTCCATTCCCATCCCTCCATCTCCATGTGATTATTCCTCCTTTCCTGTACCAGCATCCTTCGATCCTATGCAAAATTCCATCCCCACCTCTCCATTTCCCTGTGCACAATCCCACATCCCATGCCAGCCTCCCTCCATCCCCACCCCTCCAGCTCCACATAAACCACCCCTCCATGCCCACAGGAGCATCCTTCCATCTCCACGTGAAGATTCCTCCATCCCCACCCCTCCAGCTCCACACCAGCATCCTTTTATCTCCACGTGAGCCTCCCTCCTTTCCCCTATGACCATCCTTTCATCCTATGCAAAATTCCATCCCCACCTCTCCATCTCCGTGTCCACAATCCCGCATCCCATGCCCTCCTCCCTCTATCCCGTGCCCTCCTCCCTCCATGCCATGCCCTCCTCCTTCCATCCCATGCCNTGCCCTCCTCCCTCCATCCCGTGCCCTCCTCCCTCCATCCCATGCCCTCCTCCTTCCATCCCGTGCTCTCCTCCCCCCATCCCATGCCCTCCTCCCTCCATCCCGTGCCCTCCTCCCTCCATCCCATGCCCTCCTCCCTCCATCCCCATCCCCTCATTCCCAATCCAGCCTCCCTCCATCCCAGGCGAGCCTCCCTCCATCCCCCTCCATCCCCGCCACTTCCCCAGATAATGAGAGCGAGTTTAAAAAACTTAAAGCCTCTTCCTGCCCGCGGTGAGTGACACAAATGGAGTTCATATTTAATCATCTGTTAACTCGTTGTCTATTATAGCTCTTTAATAGCACCAGAGATATTCTTAATGAAGCATGATTTAAGGTATTTACAGCTCTAGGACCGACAGACATCACTCACAGTGTGCAGGTAATGAGGCGTAAAACAGCTCTGGAAACCGTAAAAATGGGAGAGAGAGAGCGAGGAGGGAGGGAAAGCAGGCGAGGAGTTCGGAGCTGAATTGTTCCAGGGTTTGTTTTAAAATGTTTAGGCATTTAAAGTCATTTCAGCTTCGCCGAGGTGTCTGGTAGCACCGAGTTCAGCAATTCCCAGCGCTGAGAACCCCCGGCTTGCCAGGAGGGGTCTGGGCCCCTGACGCCCCCGAGCTGGGACATGTCAGGAATCACGGGAGGGGGCAGGGAAAAAGCTTTTGAGGGTCCCCAAGGACCATCCAGGAGCAAAGCCTGGAATTTCTGGGTGCATTTTCCCTTTTGTCTTCCCACTTGGTGGCACGGCCGCGGAGGGGACACCACGACCCTTTCCTTTTCTCGCCTGCAAATGTCACCCCCTGCTCGACGCTTTTATTTTTTTTTTTTATTTTTACCCCCAGAAAATTAAAAAAAAAAAAAAAACCCACCAGAACCCAAGCCAAGTTTTGGAAAATAATTTGTGACGGAGGTGCCATTCTGCATCAAAATATTGTGTAGAAAATGTCAAATGTCACCAATCCATGTGTCCCCCCGCGTGACAGTAATTGGGCCGGACGGCTGCGCTCTGCCACCGCGGCCGCTCGCCGCCGCCTCCTCCTCCTCCTCCTCCTCACACACCGCTCGGGAATTGTGTCGCTTCCCGAGTCCATCCCGGCCCGAGCGGCGCCGGCCGCGGCGTGCCCAGCCCGGGGCCGAGTGCCTGCTGCTCATTAGGCTCATAAACAGCTCCTGGGGAAAAGGGGGGCAGGTGGAGCGGGGAGTTCTCGGCGTGTTGGTTCCCTCCTGGATCCCTCTCCCGGCTGGGAGATGCGGCCCCGTTTCCCTGATGTTTTCCTCTCGGTGATTTAGGCGGAGCTCGATTTGGGGAACCCAAAGAGGAGCTGCTGTGGGGTCTCTGGTTGACCTCTCTGGTTGAGGAATCACAGCCTGTTGCTCGCCTCCTTCCCCAAAATTTCTCCACAGGCACAGTCACTTCCGTTTCCCTGATATTTTCCTCTTGGTGATTTAGGCGGAGCTCGATTTGGGGAACCCAAAGTGGAGCCGCTGTGGGGTCAGTGGTTGAGGAATCACATCCTGCTGCTCGCCTCCCTCCCCAAAAGTGCTCCAGAGGCACAGTCACCTCCATTTCCAGCACCTTTGGAATACATATCCCCCGTTCTGCCCGGTTGGGTTGGGTGTGTAACACTCCCATTGCAGTTTGATTGCGCAGAGCTGCTCGAATTCGCTGCGAGGGAAAACAAAACTGTTCTTCCAGAGCAAATAATCCATTCCTTAGAGCATCCCAAGCCCTTAATCTGGGAACAGCCCCTTTCACACGCACCTCTTACCAATCCTGGATGAATCAATCCTCATTAGGACATTAGGCTGCATAAATATTTGGCCAGCGAGGGGAGCCCCTAGGGAGAGCAGAGGGATGGGGGAGAGCTGCGCTTGGAAATTCAATGAAGTTGAATTGAAGCAGGGGGGAGCCAGGCTTGGGAGAGTTGGGCCAAGCCTTCAGCCGGTGCCTCTTGTCCCCTTGGGCAAGTCCTGCGGAGCAGGGTTAATTTTTGCTGACCTATTTTTTTGCCCGTGGAAGTGGCGAGGCGCAGGTGGAAAAGGAGGAGGTGAAACCCTGCCCGCGCTCGGCGGCTCCTTCCCGAAGCCACAACACAACTCGGTCGCAAACAATTTCTTTGCCGCCGAGGAAGGAGCTGGAATTTCTCTCTGGCGAGGCAGCAGCAGAATTGCGAAGTCGGTGCCTGTTATAGAAACTTTTTAGTACTGGGGACAAGCCAAGAAAAGAGCCCAGATTGATCTCAAATCTCAGCTGGTGCTGGCGGCGCTTCCACCTCCGACTCCTGCGCTGGTGGGACGTGAGCTGGACCCTCCAAGCATCCCTTAGGAGAGCTGGGATAATGTTTTCCAGCATTCAGGGAACTCTTCCCAGCTCCCTGCCCAGCCAGGAGCTCCTGCCCTGCTCTGGAAGGTGGTTTTGGGGTAAATTGAGGTTTTCTGGTTTGTAATTGCATCATCTCGTGCCATCCAAACCCTTCACACCAGGATAATCCAGGCCATGGCAATGCCAGGCTGCAGCTCCCGGGGAGGTGAAAGGTTTTTTGGCTCAGATAGCATCGCAACCTCTCCGTGCCACGATTTCCTTTGGCACCCAGGGGGAAATTCCTCGGGAGCTGTCAGGGATGTGGGTGGCAATGGGGCAGCTGGAAATTTCACCTCATGCCGTGAGTGGCGAGGAGCTGGCGTGGGGAACATCCTGTGCTCCAGGTGGGCACGGACGGAGAACAGCTCTGGGGGACAGGTGAGCCCGCCTCCTCCAGACTGGATCCAGACTGGATCCACCCCAACCTGTGCATTCCCCGTGTTGGGGAGCGGGCGCTGAGCTGGGGCCAGGCTGGGGCTTTGCCCATCGCCCTTCCTTAATTCTGGGATGGGATTCCTCCGGCAAAACCATCCATCCCCCCCCTTCCCAGAATAAACCACATTTTAATCCCTTTTCCCTCCACGCCGTGGAGAAGCCAATTCCAACGGGACGGACACACCAACAGGAGCACCCCTGGCCTCACCCAGCTCCGTGCCCAGCCCGAGCCGGGTACCCCGGGCAGGGCAGAGCTCCGAGGCCACCCCGGCGCTGCCGAAAACACCGGAGCGCTGCATGTGTGCTGCTTCCATGTGCGCCGGTTTCCAAGGAAACCGCTCGCTCTACATGTGTGTCGCTTAACACCCTCCTTGCTTTCATTTGGATAAGTCTTTAATTCCTCTGCAGCCCTGGCTCCGCGGGATCTGTTGAGCTCCGCGTGCATCCCCGGCGCACAAAATCCCTCTCCCGCCTTCTCTTGGAGAAGTCCCTGCCTGCTCCGAGCAAGTTTCCCAAACCTGTGCCTAATTGGAGCAGCTAATGCTTTCTGCGGGAATAATCTGGATATCTGCTTCCCCTCTAGAAACAATTAGCTGGGAAAAAACCACGGAATGCGGAGCTGCTGTCACCTGCCACCCGCTCTGCTGCTCCGGCTCTCCGTCGGGTGGAGGAGCAGGGCAGGACATCCCCAGGGGTGTGGGGGGCAGAGCTGGGGGGTCCAGACGTGGATCTGAGTGCTTGGGAGGGCAGCAGTTGCTGTCGGTGGTTAAATGGTGATTTTGAAGCGTCCTAGGCTGAGGAAGCAGGGAAGGGTGGCCTGGGAAAGGTGACCTGGGTGGTGTCATGCGTCAGCCTGGAGAAGGGAAGGATCCAGGGAGAGCTCAGAGCTCCTTGCAGGGCCTAAAGTGGCTCCAGGAGAGCTGGAGAGGGACTGGGGACAAGGCATGGAGGGACAGGACACAGGGAATGGCTTCCCAGTGCCAGAAGGCAGGGATGGATGGGATATGGGGAAGGAATTCCTGTCTGTGAGGGTGGCTCAGGGCTGGGATGGAATTCCCAGAGGAGCTGTGGCTGCCCCTGGATCCCTGGCAGTGCCCAAGGCCAGGCTGGAGCAGCCTGGGACAGAGGGAGGTGTCCCTGGGCATGGCAGGGGTGGCACTGGGTGGATTTAAATCCCTTCCCACCCAAACCATTCCACGATTCCATGACACTGATAGGTCCCCACTGCGCTCCAGCAGCTCCTCCACGGCCTGGGCCGAGCAGGAATAAGCGACAAAGCTTTGGAGGTTTTTTTGTTCCCCCAAATTTTCACCTGCAGCAACCCAAATCAGCTTTTCCTTCCCTGTCCCCCTTCCTCCCTTCCCTCTGCACGGCAAGATGCCGCCTGTTCTTGTGCACTGGAGGAATTTTCTGATCTAAAGCCACTTTCGTCCTCTCCCAAAATCCCCGGGGCTGGCTCACGCCTGTAAAGCCGAGCAGCTCCGGTGTCACTCGGGGCTGGCTCCCGTCTGCAGCCCTGACAGCAGCTAATGCTGTTAGCCTGTGTCGAGGAGGGATTTCGGCATTAAAAACCCCCAAAATCACCGCACTCGGGCTGAGAGAGCTCCAAAAACACCTCCCCCGTGTTTGGGGTGCGCGGGGGTTTTGGGGGTGGCTCTGGGGGAGCGGCGCGGGGTGAGCAGCCGGGATTAGCACAGCTCGGGGAGGGCTTTGCTATCTTTAGGCGGAAGGTGAGGGATTGTGGCTCCTAGGGCTGCCGGCANTTTTTTGCATAAAAGCACTATCCTCTCCCCAGAGCCTGCCTGGAGCGAAGGCATGGTCTGTACAACTGCAATTATTTCGAAGAACAGATGGAGTGAGGAGCAGAAAGTCTGTTAATAGTAATAGAAATGCTACATGTTAACCTGGACAGCACACGATGACAGTCCCATGACTACACGTTCTGTTCCCACCAGCTGGGCTCCGAGCGGAGCCGAGAGATTCAGAAACGCCGAGCTCGGCTCCGCACCCTCCCCAAAGTTAGAGCTCAAATTCCTTCACACTTGCAGCGCAGGGTTTTTGGGTTGTCGGGCTTCTTCTCCCCCCCTCCCCTCCTCCTCCATCTCCTCCTCCTCCTCCTCCTCCTTTTTTCCCATTAAACGCCGTGAGGAATTTTGCTGCTTCTCCTCTATATATATATTTTTTTTTTTTCCTTCCTGCAGCTGGGATCGTGGTGGGGCTCAGCCTCGAGGTCCTGACCTTGGGTGCTGCTCCTTTGCCACGCTCACATCTGCAGGCTGGATGCCATTCCCTGGCCCGGGGTGATGCCAGGCTGGGGTTTACAGGGCAGTTGGCAGGAGTTTGGGATTTTCTCTGCAGCCCTTTCAAACTGGTGCCCAAATGGGTCGAAATCCACGGCTTCTGGTTAAAAAAGGTGCTCCCTGCATCAGGGGGGTCTTTGAGAGGTTTAAGGGGTGCCACAAAAAGTGGGGACAGGGGGAATTTTTTGCCTCATTTTTGCCTCATTTACCCCCAGCAGAGATTGGGAAAGGGAGCGAAAATATTGAGTCAGCCCCAAGAACTTTGCTGTGCAAATCCCGGCCTGGTTTCACGGGGATGCAGCCTCAGAGCTCCAGATAATTCCAGCAGGAATTGCAGGGCTAAATCCCGGGCTGCTGGTGAAAGCTCAGCCCCCGGGGCGGCCAGAGCAGAGCGTGGCACCGCTGGCACCCTGACAGACACACCTGGAGGTTTTATTAGGATATAGATCCCTTAATCTGGGTGCTTGCAGGATAATCTGGTGCCTGAGGTGCTGCCAAATCCCTGGAGATCAGCAGGTTTTCCCTCCAGAGGTCACTTCCAACCCAGCTCCGTCCTCGGTGGACTGAAATATCCACGTGGGCTCCGTGCTGGGGGCACCTTGGGGTGCTGAGTGCCCTCGGTGGGGGCCTGGGATGAGCTGTGGGGGTTTCCTGAGGGCTAAACCTGTTACCATTGATAAATCCCAGCTCTCTTTGCCGAGTTCCATCAGCCAGGAGTGGTACCCGAGCCCTGCAGCATCTCAGGAGCATCTCTTGGTTGTTTTGGGGCGTGTGGGGCAGAGTTTGGCTCCTTGCAGCCACCCCCATGGAGGATGGGGCACCCAGCTTGTCCCCAGGCACCCCTGGATCCCAAAAAGCCACGGTGAGGTGTGGTGAGAGCACAGCTGGCAGCAGAGAGAATTCTCCTTGGTGTTTTTCTTTGGAGGAAGCAGAACCCACATTTTACCTCTTGAAATATTTGGGGTTAAATAATCCCGAGCTGGGTTTGTGGCCTCCTCTGGTGCCCGTTCCTCGCTCACCTCTGAGGGGAACAACCCTCAAACTGCACTTTCTGGGGGAAAAAAAAGGGAGAAATGTGGATTTTGGGGCTTCTTGCTGTCACCCCACGCCCACAGCGTCGCCCTCTGCTCTCTTGCAGCACAAGAAATACGTCCTG
Source organism: Erpornis zantholeuca (assembly GCA_013400515.1). Classification (NCBI taxonomy): domain Eukaryota; kingdom Metazoa; phylum Chordata; class Aves; order Passeriformes; family Timaliidae; genus Erpornis; species Erpornis zantholeuca. The sequence continues at coordinate 92,902 of VZTN01004941.1, read as the reverse complement.
GTGATGGTGGACCCCGACTCTCCCAACAGAGCCAACCCCAGGAAGCGTTTCTGGAGACACTGGCTGGTCACCGACATCCTGGTGAGTCCCTGGGGGTCATTCCCAGGCGTGCTGGATTCCCATGGGATGCAAACTCCTCCCGGTGAAACCCTGGAGCGTTTGCCAGAGAAATGTAAATGGTGCCGGGCGTGTAGGTAGGGAAGAGCTTCCTCAGGCTATATAGAGCCAGGCTGGTCCAAAAATATTGCTGCTTGGGGTTCTTTTTTTTCTCTTTTTTTTTTCCACTCCTTCTCCTAAGGAAATGCTGGGAGAGAAAAAAAAAAACAACCCAAAAACACTTTGCCAACTCGCCAGAGTCAATTTTCTCCGCGGAGACAGCGAGTCCTCCCAAACAGCTCCTGCTGCCGGTTGGGTTTTGTGGTTTAAAAAAAGCAAGTTTGGTGAAAAAATCTCCTTTTCTGGTGTTTTGGAGCGGGGGGAGGTTGAAATGGGTTTGAAACGGGTGAGGAAAACACCGGGAAAAGTGAGTTTGGGATGAGTTTGGGTCCTTCCCCCTGTCCCGGGCGTGTCGTGGATCTGCTCCCAGAAATGTTTTGGAGGAGCAGTTTGTTCCCCTCTCGCTTGCTTTTATCTCTTCAACACACGAGATGCTGCAGCCCCTGAATCAATCTAATTGATAATCTGGGTACTAAAGCCTAATTAAGATATCAATTAATTTGCAGCGTGCATTTAACAAGAAATATCGCGTCGTTCTCCTCTATTATTCCCTGAAATTACTGCTGAGGGCTCTTTGTACAGATACCTTAATTAGACTTTTTATTGTTAATGGGCATATTAAGCAAATTAAAACGGGATATTAATACTTTCCGTGATATTCCATAATTGGCTGAAAAATAGGAAGCGTCGGGAATAATTGTGGGAATTTGTGTAGAGGGTTGGGGTTTTTTTGGGGTGGTTTTTTGGGGTTTTTTTTGGTGTTGTTTTGTGTTTTTAAGCCTTCAGAGAAACCCTTCTAGCATTTCTAACAACAGGGTCCTGGAAGTCTCTCATTAATTTTAATATTTACCAAACGCAAAGGAGCCCAAGCTCCTGTGCTTCCTTCTGTACACAGATCCTTCGGAGCCGTTCCCTCTTGCTAATTATTTAATTATCGTGGTTTTCCTTTTTTTTCCCCCATTTTTTATTTTTATTTTTTTCTTTTTTCTGGAGTATAAAATCCTTTTAAGCAGAGAAGGGAAATGTGGGATTCAAGCCTCCAGCACGAATGGAAGGTGGGGTTTTAATCCCTGGCTGTTTGTGATCTCTAAGGTCAAAAATTCCATGTCAGGCAGTGCAGGAGGGTGGAAAAATGAGATTTTTGGGGTGGGAAAGGGTTTTCCCCACCTGCCAGGGGTGGAGCCGATCCCAGCTACTCCTCAAGCTTCCTTATCATGAGATAAATACATTTATATTTATAAATATAAACACACAAATCCGAGCAGGGATTTGGCCTCGATGCTCCTGCTGGTCCCTTCCCATGCGAGCTATTCCCCGATTCCATGGAATATTCTATATAAAACCCATATATTGATATGATCCCCATAATGATGGGATAAATATATCCCCTCTATCTCCCGTGGGTGTGTGTGTACATGTATCTCTCCTCTACACACACAGAAACGCACACAAATCCCCCAAATCCCACGACAAAACCACCAAAAAAAAACCCATCGGCATTTCTGGCAGGACATCAGGACTGAACCACCTCAGGTCGGTCCCTACGGCTGGTAGGGGGTGGGAAGGGGGTCCTGGGGGTCCCGCCGGGGTGGCAGGCGGAGTTTTGCCGGTCCCCCAGCCCCGAAGGCGGGCGCGGAGCCGGCGGGCTCAGCCACATGGTGTCTCGTTGAGATGCAGATCCTCGGGGGGGATGTGGAAGCCTTGGCTCCGAGGAGCTTCAGCTGACAGGCTTATTTGCACACTGGCTCTAAAATAACCGTGTAGGCTTTACATGACACCTTCTGTTGCTTTGGTGCAGAGAGGGCCGTGCCTTCCTCCGGGAGGGACGGGGCGGCCGGCGCCGTGCTGGGGTGGGGGGGGNAATATCATCCCAATATCACCCCAGCACCAAGGCAGCGTCACCCCAGTGTCACCCAGCAGTGCTTGGGTCTCACCCCAGTATCACCCCAGAATCACCTCAGTATCACCCAGTACCCCTTGGGTGTCACCCCAGTATCACCCCAGTATCACCTTAGTATCACCCAGCATCCCTTGGGTGTCACCCCAGTATCACCTCAGTATCCCTTCAGTATCACTCCAGTGTCATCCCAGTATCCTTTGGGTATTATCCCAGTATCACCCCAGTGTTGTCCAGTGTCACCCCAGCACCGAGGCAGCGTCACCCCAGTGTTGCCCAGCACCGCTTGGGTGTCACCCCAGTGTCACCCTAATATCATCCCAATATCACCCCAGTATCCCTTGGGTATTATCCCAGTATCACCCTGGCATCGCCCAGCATCACCCCAGCACCGAGGCAGTGTCACCCCAGTGTCGCCCAGCATCCCTTGGGTATGACCCAGTGTCGCCCAGCATCACTTCAGTATCACCCCAGCACCATCCAGCATGGCCCAGCAGTGCTTGGAGGCCCTCGGTACCACCCCAGCCTCCCCCCAGCTTCCCTTGGGTATCACCCCAACATCCTCCTGCCATCCCTTGGATACCACCCTGGCATCGCCCCCAATACCCCTGGGGTGTCACCCCCCAGCATCTCCCTGGCATTGCTTGGACATCGACCCTGGATCCTCCAGGCATGCCCTCAGCATCCCTGGGGTATCACCCTGCCATCCTCGGGGTGTCACCCCAGCCTCCCCCTGGCATGCCAGGGGTACCACCCCAGCCTCCCTCAGCATCCCTTGGGTACCACCCCAGCATCTCCCTGACATCCCTGGGGTATCCCCCCCAGGGTCCCCCGGGCATCCCAGGGGTACCCCCCCAACCTCCTCCCTTCATCCCAGGGGTACCACCCCAACCTCCCCCTGACATTCCTTGGTTATCACCCCAGCATCCCTGGGATATCACCCCAGCCTCCCCTCAGCATCTCTCGGGTATCACCCCAGCATCTCCCTGGCATCCCAGGGGTACCACCCCAACCTCCTCCCTTCATCCCAGGGGTACCACCCCACCCTCCCCTGGCACCCCTCGCGTGTCACCCTGGCACCCCTCCGGCATCACCCCGGCTTTGCCATCTCCCAGTTCGGAGCGAAGCAGCTCCAGCAGCACTAAATGCCACTCCCGGGTGCTGCAGTACTTTGGCACGCCACCAGCTTTGGGGTTTGGCTCGGGATTTGCTCTCCCAGGTGGGATTTGGGGATGGCGTGTGCCATCCCCTGGGCGCCGCTCGCCGCTCCTTATCAGCCGCTGCTCCGTCGCCACTCCGATTGTCGAACACGAGGGATGCTTTCACTCCTATTCAAAATAATTTAAATAAAAATGTTGCTACAAAGTGGAATAATATCTTTTGATGAATGTTTTTAAAGCCCTTTAGGTTTTCATGGTAATTTGCAGTGTAAAATTATTTAGAGATAAGAGCCAAATTAGCTCTTATAGGCGGAGGTCGATATGTCCCGTTATCCATGGAAGCAGTGTTTAAATATAATCAGCCTTTACTCTAATGCAGCATAATTGTTCATTTGAAATAGCTTTTTTTTTTTCCCCTTTTTTTTTTTTTTTTTACTCCATTCAATGAGTCATTAAAATATTCAAAGGATAATGCAGTGAATTGGAAATGAATTTATCACATTATCCTGTACATACTGTAGAGCATCAGGTAACCAGGCGAGAGTCGGAAGGGGTTTAGAGCGAATCCCCGGTAAACAAGGTTTTCCATTTTGTATTCAGTGGGGAGAGGAAAAGAAGGGAGAAAACACTGCCCTTCAAATGGAAAGCTTTCCCTCTTTATTCCCCCTCCTCGGGGAGGAGGAAGGGGGAGGGCGAGAGCAGCGAAATTTGTACTCCACCAAAGCCTCGCCGCTTTTAACTTTATTTTTATCAAAATATGTTTGTAGCAGAAAGTCGTTATGGAAACGGGTTCTGCCAGCCGGGAGAAATCCTGCGCCAGGCTGGAGCCGAGCGGGACCCGCTGGGCGCTGCTGCTGCCACCCAAAATCCACTTCCCAGGGCAGGGCGCTGGGGAAACTGAGGCACGGAGGTGCCACACTCAGCTCGGGGCTGGCATGTGGGAAGCTCACCCAACGTTTTTGAAGGAAAACCCTTCCCACCCGTCGCCCATCGCGGCTTTCCCCCCGCTGTGGGTGCTGCTCCTACCCCTCCCGTGGGTTTGTAGGGCGGAGCCATGATCCCACGGGTGGGGATTGGGGCCTTTGGGTGCCGAGGGACGGTGGCACCGCTGTCCCCGGAGGTCCCGGCCTTCCCCGCGGTGCCGTCCCCGGCGGTGGCCGCGGTTGTCTCGGCGCTCGGCGTCGCCGTTGATAAACAGGCTCCGGGTTGCAAGTGTCACCATAGAAACAGGTGCTGTCTTAAGCAAAAAAGGGCTTTATTAACCTTAAAAATGATGGAGTTTTCGCACGAGGAAAGGATGGAAGATGAGCTGCGGGGGGCAGGCCGCTCGCCTGCGCCCGTGGCCCTGTCCCCTGTGCCTGTCCCCATCCTGAAGGGAGCTGTGCTCTGCAGGAAACTTTGCCTCTGTAGCACACGGAATGAGGCTCCAGCTCCTCTGGAGTGCTTGGATTTATCAAAAGTCAGAGAGCAAGGCTGTTAATTGCTGGCTGCTGTCGTTGCTGCTCCTCGGACGCTGGGTGAAGTTGCAGGCACACCCTGGGCACACTTTGGCAGAGCACTCCTGATCCAGGTGCACTCAGGAGGAAAACCTTGTCAGGGCAGGGAATGATTTTTAATAATTAATTGATGCTAGAGGGCAAAAAAAATCAGCTTTTGGGTACCCCACAGGCAGAGGGGTTCCACATTTTGGGAGGTGCTGGAGGTGCTGGGGCAGCTTTCCTTGGCTCTGCCATCCTGGATCCACAATTCCTGCGGATCCCTGGCGTTGTGGGATCGCTGATCCCCGCCTCGCTGGGAGGGGGAGAAGGGGCAGATGTAGGAGTTGGTTCCCCGCTATTGTTCCTCCTCGCTGGAGCCCTCTAGACTCCCTTTTTTGGTGATGAAACCGAGGGTTTGAAAGGGAGAGAACAGAGGGAAATGTTGGTTTAATTGATGACTTGGCTCCTCGGAATACTCAGTTCCCTGGTGTGAGTTTCTGTCGCTGCTCGTTAATGAAGCCTTTATTAATAAAAGAAATAAAAAAAGAAAAAACAACACCAAAAACCTAAGAAAAAAACAAAAATAAGCAAAGAGGCTGCTGCTCAGGGGAAGTTTTCTTTGTGCTCCAAGCTCCTATGGAAGGAATTCTTCCCTGTGAGGGTGGGGATGCCCTGGAATGGAATTCCAAGAGAAGCTGTGGCTGCCACATCCCTGGAAATGCCCAAGGCTGGGTTGGATGGGGCTTGGAGCACCCTGGGACAGTGGGAGGTGTCCCTGCCCATGGCAGGGGTGGCACTGGGTGGGAGTTTAGATGCCTTCCCACCCAAACCATTCTTGATTTCCATGAATTTCTCATCCTGAGGAATGTGCGAAAGGAGGTTCTGTGCCTGGAAGGAGCCTGGGGACGGGTGGAGATCAGTTTTGTCTCCCAGGTAGCAGCGACAGGACAAAAGTTGTGCCAGGAGAGGTTTAGGTTGGATATTGGGAACATTTCTTCCCCATAAAGGCTGCCCAGCCCAGGGCAGTGGCAGGGCTGCTATTCCAGCAGGGATTTAAAATCCATGTGGATGTGGCACTTGGGGACAAGGGTTTGGTGGTGGCCCTGGAAGTGCTGGGGGAGTGCTTGGACTTGCTGATCCTAGAGAGCTTTTCCAGCCCAAACAATTCCATGATTCTATCACTCCCTCCAGGGGAAAGTTTTGTCCTGGGGTGCCCAAGGGTTGATCCCACTGCTGCATCCCTGCAAACCCTGGCATTCCCACCCCACGGGAGATGCCGGCACGCTCCCTGCTCGGCTTTGTGCTCACCTGGAGTGTAATTAATGCTCCCGGAGTAATTACACTCCCGGAGTGAGCTGTCACCAAGCAATTCCCGCTGGGACAGCAGGAGCTGGAAGCACCCGCGGCACCAGCAACGGCTCCGCTGAACTTCGGGAATCCCACGGCCAGGGTGCGGCGGAGACAGAGAGGACGGAGCAGGAAAAAGGGGGGGGAAAACATCCCAAAATCTCCTTTCCTCCTCCAGGTGCTCTGCGCCGGGGAGGGCAGGGCTGGCCCAGGGCACGCGGCCGCGGCTTCAACCTCGGCTCATCCCCCGGGAATGCTGCTCCCTCCTCCCGGGAGCCGCGGGATGACAGCCGCGGCGCAGAGAGGTGCATTACAGCTTCATTATCATCATTATAGTGCCACGGAGCCGTGAGGAGCGGGGTGGTTCCGGCGGCTCCCAGAGGCTCCCGCGAGCCTGAGCCGCTGGGATTTATCCACATCCCAACCCCGGTCCTGACCCTGCCGCTCCTTAGGGATGAGTTCAGGGATAAAGCCGCAGCGCTGAAGGGTTCAGCGCCCGGAAAGCCGCAGGGTTTTGGGGTTCTTTGGGGTGTTTCCACATGCTGGCAGGTAGTTGTTCCCTCTGCTCCGTGTCCACAGCAGGGATCCTTATCCAGATGGGAATTCAGGGTTGGTTTTTTTTTTCCCCCTCGATGCTTCTGTTTCATTTAACACTAATTTGTCACAATTCAATAAAGCCGAGGTTACAAACACTCCGGCTGCTGTTGATTTAAACGATGGTTTGTTAATTAGCTCCTCTTAACGAGGGGAGAATAAATCAGATAAAACCTACCCAAAAAACGGCAGGGAGAGATTTCGCAGATTAATTTTATTTTCCGGCTGGGGTATTCCTGGCAGCCAAGCTCCCAATTCCATCCCAAACTGCTTCCCTGTGAGGGTAGAGGTGTGCGAGGAGCGTCGTGGGCCTGGGGTTATGCTCGGCCTCGTGGCATTTCGCTCACCAGGGATCCAAAAAAAGGACTTTTCCGGCTCTTTTCTGGTTCTTTTCTGGCTTTTTTTCTGCTGTTGGTCTCTGTCCCTCCACGGGACACCCCCACCGTGGGGGTGACCCTCTGGCTTTGCCGTTTTCCCTCTGTTCAACCTCAGGAAGTTTGGGGGGGAGGAAAACGAAAATCAGAGCGTGAGTGAAGTTGTGCTGATGCAGTTGTGAGTTCAGGGAAGGTTTTCGCACCACCCTCAGCCAGCGCCGAGCTCCGATTCCATCGCCGGCCCCACGGGGAGCCCTCGGCTCCTGCCACCAACCTGTCCCGCCACCTCGGGAATATTTCATTTACAGCCTACAAAGCCCAATCCGAGCGCGGGATTCCTTACAAACTCTGTCCTGTGTCCCCTATTTGGGGACGCTCGTGAGCACCCAGGGGCCTCAGGAGCATCCTGGTGGCCGGAGGAGAGCGCTGGAGCCGGGCGTAGCTCGCGGGAGAGACATCGATCAATGATTAATCGGGCATGTGTGGTTGTGTGGGAGCGATTTGTGTTGGAGGAGGGAACTCCTACAAGCACCCCGGTCATGAATCATTTGAAGAGCAAATTTGTGCAGTTACCAAGGGAACGGAAGAAAGGAAGGGACTTCCCTTTGCCGAAATGACTCGCGCTCTGATGCGGCTGAGAAAATCGCTCCAAAAAAAAAAAAAAAAAAAAAAAGAAAAAAGAGGGAAAGGGAGGGAAAAAAAAAAAAAAGAGTCGAAGCTGTGACTAAGCAGCAGAAGTTATGTAAAGTGCTCGCTGGGAAGTGCAGGGGAGGGACAGCACATCCTGCCGCTGCCCACGGCGGTGGCGGGGGGCGGCCGCGGGCCCCCTTCTCTCCTCCCCGGGGAGCGGGGGCGAAGCCGCCGGCTGGGCTGGGCCCTGCTCCCGCCTCTTGCCCTGGCTCCTAGAGCAGCTTAAAAAGGCTGCCGAGGAGGCTCGGGGTCCCCGAGGAGTGGGGCGGTGTCCCCAGGCTGGGACCACCATGTGCCTCCGGGTCACCCTCGGCCGCTGTCCCCCCCGGGAAACGTCCTGGCTCCGGCCGAGAAGGGGCAGATTTTGGGGTGCTTGGGAAGGGAGGGAAGTGCCGCCCGTCCCTCTCGCTGCCTCCACGTCCAGACTGGGTGCGTGGATCTGGGCTTCTCCCGCGGGGAACGGGAGGATGCGGGAAGGGATGCTCGCATGGGGCGGTGATGGTGGAGTGGCCAATTTGTCACATCTTTGTCAGGACCGGACTCGTGGCCGAGGGTGGGATCCTCTGCTCTGCTCCCCAGGTGTTCATTTTTTGGGGCTCAGCGCCCAAATTTAACGGCGCTTCCCCCAAATTTAGGGCCGTTCATGCAAAGGGCACAAAAACACCCAACCGCCCCTCCACGGCGGGGGATGCGCGGGGCACCTTAAAACTCCAGGAATGTGATTTCCCTCGGAAAAATTACCCTGGGGCTGCGCAAGGCAGAGCAGCAAAGGCTGCGGCAGCAGCGAGATCCGCAGCAGCAGCGGCGGCGGCGGCATCGCCGCGGAGCCCCAGCCACGCCGGAAAGATGCTTGGGATCTTTCCAGCTTCCGCCCGGGAGCCCCCGAGCCCGGCGGGGAGCCGCAATATCTCCCGAAAAGGGAATGCAGAGGCAGCTGCACGGTGAAGGAAAACCCTCTGCCTGCCCTCCCCTGGTGCCACAGACACCCGGTGTCTGAGCGATTAGTCACCGCCGAGGCTTCCCTCCTCCACAGCAGAGCCTGTCCCCCCACACAGGGAGCCAGCGGAATGCTTAATTGGAGTTCCTCACACCTACCCGGGGGTAGCCTGAAACGAAGTGACAGCGCCGAGCAAAGCGCTCGAGTCAGACCCCGGGAGCTGCGGGTTGCTATGGAGTCCCCGGGGCTGGAGTTGAGGAGGAAAGGAAAGGAATTGTGGGGATGGGGGAGAGGTGGGGGTCCCGACGGCGAAGCTGGGGGTGCTGCCGGGGTGATCCCGCGGGATGGGGAAGGGGCGGGGTTGGTCCTTGAGGGGTTCGGCTCCTCTATGGGGTGCTGGACCCCACAGAGGTGTTTTGGGTCCTGTGAATCTGCCCAGGGTTTGGGGTTGGTGAGAAACTCCGTGAGGTTTCTGCATCCTGGGTATGGCAGGGGCAGGGAAGCTCATCCCTGAATCCTGGGTATGGCAGGGAAGCTCTTCCCTGAATCCTGGGCATGGCAGGGAAGCTCTTCCCTGAACCCTGGGTATGGCAGGGAAGCTCTTTCCTGAACCCTGGGTATGGCAGGGAAGCTCTTCCCTGAATCCTGGACATGGCAGGGGTAGGGAAGCTGTTCCCCGATCCTGTATATGGGAAAGGGTAAGAAAACTCATTCCTTCTTTCTGCAGTGTGGGAATGGGTTAGGGAAACTCACCCCTGAATCCTGGGTATGACAGGGAAGTTCATCCCTGAATCCTGGGCATGGCAGGGAAGTTCATCCCTGAACCCTGGGCATGGCAGGGAAGTTCATCCCTGAACCCTGGGCATGGCAGGGAAGCTCTTCCCTGAACCCTGGGCATGGCAGGGGCAGGGAAGTTCATCCCTGAGTCCTGGGCAGGGGCAGGGAAGCTCATCCCCAATCCCCTACATAGGAAGGGGTAAGAAAACTCATTCCTTCTCTCTGCAGTATGGGAAGTGGGGAGGAAAGCTCACCCCACAAATCCTGTGAATGGGAAGAGGTCGGAAGCTGATCCCTGCATCCCATGTCTGGGAAGGGCTAGGAAAACTCATCCCTTCATTCTGCAATGTGGGAATGGATCAGGGAAGTTCATCCCTGCACCCTGGGAATGGACAAGGGTAGGAAAGCTCATCCCTGCCTTCCATGCATGAGGAAAAAGGTTAGGAAAGCTGATCCCTGCATGCCGTGTTTGGGAAGGGGTGGGAAAACTCATCCCTTCACTCTGCAGTGTGGGAAGGGGATCCCTGCATCCTTCCCGAGGGAAGCTCAGCATGGCAGGGAGCATCCCACGGGATCCGGGCAAGGCTTTTCCTTCCCCATGACTTTTGGAACCGTCTCAGATACATCAGGAAAATCCCTGGTGATTGTGTCCCACGGGTGGGAATTCTGTCCCAGGGGTGGGAATTCAGTCCCAGGACGGCAGGAGAGTCCCCACAGCCTGGGGCAGAGGCAGCAGGGCTGGACTTGGACCTAAGGATTCATTTCCCTGCCCGAAATTCCCAGTGAGGGTTTTAAGCTCTTTAAAAGCAGTTCCTCCTCTCGGTGGGGCCAAGCACCGTGGTCTGGTTTGATCAGCCAAGGGGACAGAGCAGCACAGGGACCTCCCTAAATGTGCCACATCCCCCCTCCCACAGCAGCCCATCACCTTCATCATCCTCCAAAAACAGTTTGGGCTCCCCTTCCAGGTGATATTTTTATTTTAGATGTGGGGAGTGGGGTCCCAGGACCTGAGTCCCCACCAGTGCCCCTCCCCTGGGGGAGCCTGGACGTTTGCCTTCCCTCAGGAGAAGGAAATTATGGCTTCATTCCTGTCAGGAACAACTTCTTTTCCCCAAAACAGAGCAGGAAAACAGGATATCGTTTGTGGTTTCATGAAAAAGTCATCTTCTTCTTCTTCTTCTTTTTTTTTTTTTATTCTCGTCACTTTGGGTTCTATTTAAAATTTGGGTATTCTGAGATGGAAAGTTATTTCAAAAGGGCAAAAACACGTCAAGCTCCAGAAAATGGTGAAATCAGCTCCACGGTGGCTTTTTTTTTTTTTTAATTTTTTTTTTTTTTTTTTTTAAGCACAGTTCTCCCCCAAACTCCCCCAGTGCAGGATCCAACCCCATCCTGCTGCATCCTGTCCTTGCCCCGGTGCTGCTCAAGGAGCATCCCTGTGCCAAAAAAAGCCATTTTCCACCCCAATCTCTCCCCCAAGCCGACGGCCTGGGTGTATTCCTGGGGGATTTTCCACCCTGCGGAGCCTCTCGGGTGCCTCGAGCCCGACCCCAAACCCGCGGGGGTGGCGAGGGACGATCGTTTGCGGCCCCATCGATCCCGTCCGCCGCTGCCTCGGCTTAAAGGGCCCCTCATCGATAAGGCATCGACTCTCACGGGGCACTCCCACCTTGAAAAGATCATCTGGAAGCGAGGGGCTTTGGCTTGGCAGTGATTAATTAGTGTCTTGTGAAGGAGGTGGCCGCGAAATGCGAGAGCAATTAAATCCGCAGCGCCCCAACGCCTCCGACCTCTCGCCCCGGACACATCGATCTGGCTCGGCAGCCTCTGGGGTGCCTTGAGCCGGGATGGGATCCCCCAGGCACGGGGAAAAATGACTTTTCCCTGGCTGGGAAGTGCTGCTGGCTCTCGGAGCAGCCGGCTCGGCGCTCCCCTGCCAAACGCGCTGGGTTCATCCCCTGCCTTTCCTGAAGGAGAGGGATGGAACAAGGTAGGGAGAGCGAGGGGAAAACCCTCCGCTGGCTTCCCTTGATGAACTGAGCTAATTTCTCTCTTAATGGTTAGCTCCGGAGCTGAATGTGAGGCTTTCCTCCTGCACAGCAAACCCTCTCCCACACACAGACAAATAGGCTGAATATTTAATTGGAATTCCTCACACCTACAGGGTAAAGCCTTGTCAGTAGAAATAGAGCCCATCGCCAGCTGGCATCCCCGCACGCCACCCACCTTCGCTCGGAAAAAGAAATCCCTCCCCGTCCTCCCCTCCCTTTCCCACACACCCACGGCACCCCCCTCCCCTTCCCCGACCGCGGCAGGACCTGCCCCCCTGCTCCCGGGATGTCCCCTCCGGGACGGGGATGCTGTGGGAAGGGTGCCCGGGCAGCTCCCGGCCCGACAGGTCCTGCCAGGAGGAGCTTCCCGCGTGCCATCCGCTCAATCCCGGCCGGAGCAGCCCCACGGGGGTGGCCCAGGGAGGGCTCCGTGGCAAGTGGGGACCCCAGAGCCGTGCCAGGCTGGTGGCGGGGGAGCGGGAGCACCAGAGGGCACTGCCGGGCTGTCCGTCCGTGCCATCCCACGGGGGTGAAGCGCCGGGAGAAGCATACCCCAACCCTCCGGAGCGCGGCCAGGGTGGTGGCTGGCAGGAGGGGTGTGGAATCCCCTGTTTGCCAGCCCTGGAGCCTCCCAGGTGGGAAAAACCAAGGTGTCCGCTCCCAAAAGTGACTCTTCCCTCCTGTCCCCACGCTGTCCTGGCCTCTGTGGGACATGATCCTGATGGGAGTCGGGAGCTGAAGCTATGCCCACCTGGTGCCACTCTTTGGGGAGGTGTTCTGGGCTCTTCCTTGGGGCTGCAGGTGCTGATAACTCAGCCCAGAGGAATCTCCCGATTCAGATTTTCCAGGGATGGATGAAGTGGGAGGAGAGGAAGGAGTCAGGCTGTGTCCTCCCCTGCACCAGGCCAGCACCTGGTGCCAAGGCAGAGCATGGTACTGTCTCCGTGGTGGCACCGTCCCCGTGGTGGCACCATCCTCATGGTGTCACTGTCCTCGTGGTGGCACCATCCCTGTGGTGGCACTGTCCCTGTGGTGGCACCGTCCCCATGGTGGTAC
>VZTN01004941.1:61899-79966 GCA_013400515.1 Erpornis zantholeuca | reverse complement strand
GTTGCCGCGGTCCGCGTGGTGGCACCGTCCCTGTGGTGGCACCGTCCGTGTGGTGGCACCGTCCCCATGGTGGTACTGTCTCCGTGATGGCACCGTCCCTGTGGTGGCACCATCCCCGTGGTGGCACCATCCATGTGGTGTCACAGCACAGCCAGGCCCTCCCCGTACCTCCCGAGCAGGTGAGGGATGGGGCTGTGTGTTCCCAGCTGGATGTGCAGCCCCGATCTCCGGGATTTGGGGTGCAGGGAGAGGTGTGGATCTGCCGGGGACAGGGATGCTCCATCCGGATTCTTCCTGACCCTCGGGATCACCGGGATGGAGGAGCTGCTGGGTGGCCCTGCCTGTCCTGTCCCTGTCCCTGTCCCTGTCCCTGTCCCTGTCCCTGTCCCTTCCCACCTTCACCCCGCGGGGCAGTTCTCACTCCAGAGCATCCCCGCGCAGGGAGCTGGGTCTGCCTCTCCTCCGGGAGATGTGGAACCTCCCAGAGGAGGAAGAGGAGGAAGAGGAGGAGGAAGGTGTTGGGTCATGACCCCTGGGACACTCCAGCACCATGCTCTGCCTTTTATGCTCTGGACTCTGCCTGGTGGAGCAGCGCTGGCATCCCCCTCACCCCCCAAAATTTCCTTTGATTCCCAAATAATCTCTCTTTTCTCATCCCCCTCTTTTCCTTTTCTGCTCCTTTTCCCTCTCTCCTTCTCTTACCTCTCTCATCCCAGGTTTCAAAGACCCTCCCATCCATCCCCTGCAGGGACCTGCCACCATCTGTGGTTTTTCTTTTCCCTTTTTTTTTTTCCCCCCTCTTTTTAAAGTTTCCCCGTGTCTTTGTCTTAACGAGCCAGGTTAAATATTCTGTAATCAGTGTAATAATACACCTGGACTCGCTCGCGAGATATCTGCCTTTTGTACTGCGACAGGACATTAATAGTAATTATTCTGCTTTGTAATTGGAGCTTTAAATACTAATTCAAACAGCCAGAGGAAAACCAATTAGTGCTAATTTATCTCTATGTGTTTTGGAGAGCCTGTGTCTGTCATACTGTGAAGAAATAGGTTGGTAATTAGTACAGTTGGGTGGTAGATAGAAGTAATTATCAGATTCTTTCATGTTCTTTAAAGGAAGGGGAAAAAAAAAAAACAAAACTCTATAAAGGCTGCATGACTCTTCCTTTCCGAGGAAGTTTGCACCTCGAAGGAAGGGCCCAGCCAGCGCCACCACGTTCCTGACGCTCCTGCCCGGATCCGTGGGCACCTGGAGCTGTGTGGAGCAGGATCCATCCCGGGAATGTGGAGCTGTGGGCACAGACAGAGCCTCGGTGGCCTCGTGTGGAGCTTCAGCTCTGCCAGGGCACGGGGGTGGCCTCGGGGGGACATCCCAAAGTGACCAAGTGACAAAGGAGGAGCTGCACCCTTGGGGTGGGCGGAGAGATGGTCCTGGGGCTGATGTGTCCACTTGTGGGAGCCTCACTGGGGGGCTGGAGGGGGTCCAGGGGAGGGAATGGAGATGGGGAAGGGTCTGGAGCAGCTGGAGAGGCTGAGGGAGATGGGGATGGGGCTGGAGTGAATCCAGGGAATGGAAGGGAGATGGGAAAGGAGCTGGAGCTCCAGGAGAGGCTGAGGGAGCTGGGAAGGGCCTGGAGAATTCCTGAGGAGATGGGGAAGGGTCTGGAGTGAATCCAGGGAAGGGAAGGGAGATGGGAAGGGCCTGGAGAATTCCTGAGGGAGCTGGGGAAGGAGCTCAGCCTGGAGAAAAGGGGAATCAGGGGGGACCTTGTGGCTCTGCACAAGTCCCTGACAGGAGGGGGCAGCCGGGGGGGGTCAGGCTCTGCTGGCAGGGAACAGGGACAGGAGGAGAGGGAACAGCCTCAGGCTGGGCCAGGGGAGGCTCAGGGGGGACAGCAGCAGGAATTTCTCCATGGAAAGTGCTCAGGGATTGGAACTGCCCAGGGAGGTTTGCAGTGCCCATCCCTGAGGTGTCCCAGGAGTTCCTGGATGTGGCACTCAGTGACAGGGTGGGCACTGGGCACAGCTTGGACTCCAGGTGATCCTGGAGGGCTTTTCTAAGCTGAACAATTCCATGATTCTGTGGTTCTGTTACCACTGCTTCTGAGCTGTGACCTTTGCCTGTGGGTCCAGCTCCATTTATCTGAGCCATGACTCTGCTGATGAGTCCTGCCCTGAGCTCTGGGGCCAGGCCCCACATCTATGGAACCAACCCCGTGCATTTAGAATCCTAAAATCCCAGGAGGACTTGGGTTGGGAAGGGACCTTAAATCTCATCCCATTGCACCCCTGCCATGCCCAGGGACACCTCCCACTGTCCCAGGCTGCTCCAGCCTGGCCTTGGGCACTGCCAGGGATCCAGGGGCAGCCACAGCTCCTCTGGGAATTCCATCCCAGCCCTGAGCCACCCTCCCAGCCGGGAATTCCTTCCACATACCTGAGCTGAATTTCCCCTCTTTCGCTTCGTACCTGTTACTCCTTGTCCTGGCACTAAAATTCCTGACAAAAATTCCCTCTCCCTCTTCCCCTACCCCCCTTCAGACCCCCTGGAAGGTAATGGATTTGCTATTGGAGACAGATCCTCCGTGTTTGAGCCTTTCCTCCCAAATTTCAGCCACACCTCGAGCATTTGGGGAGATATTTGTGGCCAAACCTCCCCTGTCCCCCTCATCCCCGTGCCCAGGACCTCTTCCCAGCTTTCCCTTCCCTTCCCAGGAGGTTCCTCGAGGACACCAGGGCCTCTCACACACTGCTCTTTTATTTTTCCACTTCTTGGGTGAGAGGATCTCGAGGTTTTCAGTGCGGGGAGGATTTATTTGTGGTTATTTGGATCTCCCCCCCCCTCCCTCCGCCCAAGTTGTGCTATTAAAGAAACAAATAATTCATGGAGCAGTTGTTCCCCCCCTCCCATCAGGACTTCGGGGCCGAGCCAGACCAGGAGTGCAGCAGGAGCTGCAGGAATTCATTCATGGCCCATTCTGTGTTTCCTTTCCCCTTTAAAACCCCAGTGGAGTTACCTTGGTAATAACAAAGTGCACGATTCCAGGAGGGAGGGAACAGGTTCTTATTTGGATTAAACGGATTTCTCCACCTCCCCTCTTTTACCCCCTCTTTATTCCTGCCAATTTCAAAAAAAAATTTGTGTTTAGGGGGAAGAAGAAGAAAAAAAAAATTAAAAAATAAGCAAATGTTAAAGCTGGAAAGGAGGGGGGGAAAAAAAAAAAAAACACATTTTTTTTCTAGGGAGGGGAGAAAATGCCTTTGGAATTGTTCTATGCAAAGAGATGCCGGGGGGCACGATATATCAAAGAAAATATAATACACCCAGGTTAAAACTAATGATTGCCATATAATTAGATGTGAGGCATTGTGCTATAAATGTGTATTCTTCAGCGTGCTGTGATTTTACTGTAAAAGAGAGAGAGAGAGAGAGAAAGAAAGACAGAAAAACACAGAACCCAGCAACATACTATAAAAAGCACTCTGTTGACTTTTCGGCTGTTTAGTATTCCTTGCCCGTACTCCCCCGGGAGTATGTAATTAGTGCTTTATGAAGAGTGCATTTAAAGCAGTTTAATATTCACCTCATTCAGTCTGAAACAATGTGATCACTGCTTAGACAAATCACTGCTCCTCACTGACATCCTCTGTCAGAACATTACCTCTGAAAAGACCTTTCAAGAGGCTCCGATGTTAATTAGTTGTCTGTCATGGATAAACAGAGCAGTGAGCAGAAGGGCTGCGCCAGGCCACAGACACACAGGGAAATACTGGGAATGCTCTGGGATTTTTTTTTTTCCCCCTTCATCCTCTCTCTCTCTCTCTCTCTCTCTCTCCTCCTTTTTGTGAGAATTCCTGGCTTTCTCCCCCGGCTTCGCGGAGTTTGGCGTGGCCTGGAGCGGAGCCTGGGTGTTCCCCGGGTTGGGTGAAATCCTTGGGGTGCTGGGAGAGGCTGGCAGTGCCAGATCCCAGATGGATCCAGGAGCATCCTCTGCTCTGGTCGGGCACCTGCTGTGCTTCCCTGCCGTGCCCCGAACTGGGAACATCCCAGGCAACATTCCAGGCAGCATTCCAGGGCTAGATCCCAGTGATGTGTTCCAGTGCCATATCCCAGTGCCATATCCCAGTGCCATATCCCAGTGCCATATCCCAGTGCCACATCCCAGTGCCACATCCCAGTGCCATATTCCAGTGCCATATCCCAGTGCCATATTCCAGTGCCATATCCCAGTGCCAGATTCCAGTGCCATATCCCAGTGCCATATCCCAGTGCCATATCCCAGTGCCACATCCCAGTGCCACATCCCAGTGCCATATCCCAGTGCCACATCCCAGTGCCATATCCCAGTGCCATATCCCAGTGCCACATCCCAGTGCCATATCCCAGTGCCACATCCCAGGCAACATTCCAGTGCCATATCTCAGTGCCATATCCCAGTGCTATATCCCAGTAATATATCCCAGTGCCATATCCCAGTGCCACATCCCAGTGCCATATCCCAGTGCCACATCCCAGGCAACATTCCAGTGCCATATCTCAGTGCCATATCCCAGTGCCACATCCCAAGCCCAGTTCTGTATCCCAGTGCTCCATCCCAATCCCAAACCTGTATCCCAGTCCCACATCCCAGCACTCCATCCCCTTTCTGCCCAAATCGCCTCTTCAGCTATTCCAAGAGACTCTTCCCACTTTCCGTGGTGTGTAAAATGTTGGATAACGGTGGTCACCTCATCCCACCTGCTCCTGGCTTCAATTCCTCAGGAAAATCCCGCAGATTTGGGGCAGCCATGCTTCGCTCATCCCCATCCAGCCACATTCCTGCTGGGATGCTTCCAGCCCTGATTCCTCCTTCCCTGGAGCAACCTCTTCCCTGTGTGCATCCCCGAGTCCTTCCCGTGTCCCCTCCGTGTGCTCCTTGGTGGGTTCAAGGCGCCGTCCCAGGAGCTGCTGGTGGCTCCTCCACACTCCACGGTGGGGATGGAGGACTGGGAACCACAGGAATCCTGTTAGCAGCACCCATCTGGCGTCTCCCAGGTTCTCGGGAGCCCAATCCAGCAAATCCAACACTTCCCAGGGCTGGGGGAGCTGCTCGCTCCTCGCTGAGGTGTTTGAGGTGCAGACGAGGCCCAGCACCGTCCTGAACCCTTGGGAAGGAGCAGCCATGGAATGCTGCTCACTCTGCTCCTGGGAATGACAGCCAAGGCTCCAAACCTCGGCTGGGTTTAGTGGGGAGCCCCCCACGCCCCACGTGGGGCCCCACACGTGGATCCCCACGCTCATCCCGTCCTGCACACGGAGCATCCCCACTGGGCCACCTCCCCGAGCCTTCCCAGCCTCCAAGCACCCTCCAGCTCCGGGTTTTTCCCCCTTTCACTCCCTTTTCCAGCAGTTTGTTTCCCTGGCTCTCTTAGTCACGAAGGTGAGGCCCTGACAGAGACACAGACATCAAAAACAAGAGGTGATGAAACGCCGGGAATAATTAAGTTGCACTAAATCACCGGCCCCGGCGGAACGCTGCCAGGGAGCTCGGGAAAACTGGAGCACCACGGAGCCGAGCTATTATTAATAATCACCAGCGCCCTCGTGAACAACAACCTACTTTGCACCGATTTTTTTTTTTTCTGGGAAGGGGCCGGGATGGGGAGAGAAATTCCAGCATCGGAGGTGGGAGGGGGTGGGGAGGAGGGCGAGGTTTGCTTCCCGCCGGCTCCGCTCTGCACATCCCGGGATATTCCGGCCCCGGCTCCACGGCACGGTCCGGGCTGAGCCCAGAGCAAGTCTGCTCCCGCCACGGATCCTCCACGCAACCCCCGGGCCTTACGTAAGGGCAGCTTTATCCGCTTGCCATCGGGGCCCGGCCTGCAGCTCCCGTTCCCAGCGTGTGGGCGAGCCGCTCGCCCCGGGCTGGGAATTGCACAGCTCCTGCACCTCTGCCTCGCTGCGCGCATGCAAAACCCGCTGCAATTCCCCGTGGGATCCTGCTGACAGCAGGCCAGGCTGCCGGCCCAGGGGTTCTAGGGTGTTTTGGGATGCGATCTCCTCGTATCCCGCCGGGATTCGTCCTTGGGAACGCTTGGGAAGGAGGTTGGATGTGTGGGATTTGCCGCCCTGCAGCCTCGCCGTGGTTGTGTGATTTAAGGCCCGGACGTGGCTGCTGGAGGTGATGCTCCAGGTCCCAAAAAATCTGGGATGTCACAGGGTTTTTGAGGAGAGAAAAGAGGTTTTAATGCAAAGATTCCTTCTCCAATGAATGCTGAACCGATGGCTTTACCTCGTGCAGCTTCAGGTTCTGATCCCTCCTGGCTCCATCTCTGCAAAAGCCCAGACAGATTTAGGGTTTGGGGCTGATTTCGGGTGCCACGAGGCCATGGGTAAAGCTTGAACCCCAATTCCCACCGGATTTCATCAGGAGAACCGTCCAGACCTGGTCAAAATCCTCCCTGGCGGGGTAAACCCGAGGGTGTCGAAATTGGGGAGAGCTGTAAATCTCGTGTGTTTGTAAAATCTTTAAGCCTCCGTCTGCAACGCGCAGGTAAACCTTTAATTCCCTGACAATGCTGAGCTAACTCCCAGCTAAATCCTTAATTCCCGTGCACCCTAGCCCTGTGGATTCGCCCGTCTGCAGCCCAGGCCTCGCCTGCAGCATCCACACTCTTTGGACGTGGAAAAATCCCCCAAAAATTGCTGTGCCCCAAGTTCTGGGGCTGGAGAAGTCCCTCCCAAAGCAGCTGTGCCCCAGGTTCAGGTGGTTTTGCTCTGTTGATCAAAACCTCTGAAATGCTTTTGCACCTCTCAAAAATAGGAGTAGCAATAGGAATCCTGCATCCCTGCAGCCTCCAGCACCTGCCTCGAGGTCACAACGTGCAAGGGGACAGGGGAAAGCCACCAAATTTGGGGTCCCAATCCTTCCAAAATACATTGGATGTGGGAATGATCCTGATGCCTTAAACTGGCTGCTTAGAAACAGAGAGCAGGCAGGGATAAAGGAATCAAGGAGGGATTGGTTGGAAAGGCCTTCAGAGGTACACTCTGGGCTCCAGAGGCTCCTGCCTCAGTGCATCCCAACATGGACAAGGACAGCTCCCGAGTTCTTCCCACTTGGATCTCAGCATCAATTCCCCAAGCAGAAGCCAGGCAAGGATGGAATTTGCCCAAGCTTGCCCCCCTGTCCCCAAGATTGTGGTTTGCAGTTCTTGTTCTGAGTGTGCTTGGAGAGCAAGTCAGAGGTTTTGTTCTATCTTAGCACAGAGAACAGCACTGAACGAGCTCCAGAAAACTCCAGAGTCACACTGGGCAGTGCAGGATTGGAAAAATATAAAAATTAAAACCTAAGGCATCACTCCCATCGCTGCTCCAGCGTCACCAGCAGCCACTGACAGACTTTCCCCCCTGATCCAACCGGATCCGATCCCAAGGCGATAGGGACAGGGAGCAGCCGTGGGGCCCCACGGAGGTGGAGGGGACGCCGAGGAGCCCAACGGGTTTGGGAGCTCGTCAGCACCGTGATGACAGCCAGGCTGGGATTGGGATTGCTCCACGCGGGTCCCAGCCGCTGGCAGGACGTTTCCCAACCCAGAGAAACCTGTACGGACGACCACCCTCTCTTAGGCAACTTTCCTGACTCAAGATCCCATCCCAAATCGGCAGGAGATGGATCTCTGCTGCCTCTTGCAACACAGCTCCATCCGAACTGGTTTGCCCATTAATCCCTCTTCCAGTGATTTTATTTATTTTTTTTTTTCTCCCCCTTTTTTTTTTTGGGACACCACAGGTGCTGTTGGCTCTTCCAGGAGGGTGTTTGGTGCTGCCTTGGCTTTCCTTGGACAGGGAGATGAGCCCATCCACCACAGATGAGCCAAAATTGTGTATTTTAGGACACAATTCCTGGGGCAGAAGGGAAGGGAGTGATTCCTCTTGGAACTGGGCAGGTGACACACAGGGAGGGACAGTCCAGCAGCCTTTTTTTTTAATATTAGTGGCCCAAATATTGACTTGGAGCAAATCCAGAGGACAATGCTGTGTCCATCCCCTTGGATTTACAGCCGATTTCTGAAGGGTGAATATTCTTGTAGAGGAGGGAGAAGTTGCTGATTTATTTCAGTGCCCACCAGATCACAGAATCGTGGAATAGCTGGAAGGGACCCACAAGGAGCAAGGATGATGATCCCATGTGGGCTAAAAACCCTTAATCACTCATCCCAAATATGTACGGAAGCTCCTGCCGTGATCTCCACCTTGTCCAACCAACATAAATTAATTTTGGGGTCTTGGGCACCACCACCAATTGAGCAAACCCAGAGGACAATGCTGTGTCCATCCCCTTGGATTTACAGCCGATTTCTGAAGGGTGAATATTCTTGTAGAGGAGGGAGAAGTTGCTGATTTATTTCAGTGCCCACCAGATCACAGAATCGTGGAATAGCTGGAAGGGACCCACAAGGAGCAAGGATGATGATCCCATGTGGGCTAAAAACCCTTAATCACTCATCCCAAATATGTACGGAAGCTCCTGCCGTGATCTCCACCTTGTCCAACCAACACAAATTAATTCTGGGGTCTCGGGCACCACCCGCCGCCACCTCACCCAGGTCCTGCCAGGTCCCGCGCCGGGTCCTGGCAGCTGAAGGGTTACTCAGCCCCATCTGCTCGGCTCCCCATTTCACAAGGGCGGGTTTGGAGTTTTACTACAAGTTTCAGACAATGAAGGTGTGTCTGCGCTCCGAGCCTCGCTTGCCCGCTGCGTGGGCGTCGGGTTCAGCGCCGTCTTGTCAACACTTGAATATGTTGAGCATCACTCACGGGGCATTCTGTAAGAAACCTATTAAGTTAATTACCGAGGCTGTGTGTGTGTGTGTGTGTGAGAGAGAGAGAGAGAGAGAGAGGGAGAGAGTGTGTGCTGCTCCTGTAAAAAATTTGGCTTTCTTGGTTGCAAGACACTTGTGATGCAAGCCCCGGGCTCTCGGTGTGATGACATCTCGTCTGCTGCTGTAACTGAGCCGGGGCTGGGGCGAGCTGCCTGCCAGGGAAGGGGGGGTCAAAGGGGGACCCCCACTCGTCCTGCATTGGGGACACCCATCCCAGCACCAGGACCTGCTGCAGTGTCCTCGGGTATAGCCCGGGGAGGGAATTGGGGTGTAAAACGTGAATTTGAGGGGTTTGAGCTCCCAGCAGCAAAGTGGGGATGGTTTGAGAGTCTTGGTGGGGAGGGGCAGCTCCTGCTCTTGGATTTTACGTTTCTGCTCCGTCCAAATTCCCGGGGAAATGCAGCCTCGTGGGGCCGTGGAGCAGTTCGGGTTGGAGGGGAACCTTTAAACTCATCTCATTGCACACCTTCCACCAGACCAGGGTGTTCCAAACCCCATCCAGCCTGGCCTTGGACGCTTCCAAGGATGGGGCAGCCACAGCTTGTCTGGGAGCCCCCTTGGCTTGGGAAGAGGGCTGGGAAGAGACCTCTTGGTGGCCAAGTGGCCCGAAATTATCAGGACTGGAGTTGGGGGGAGGATATTTTGGGGTACCGGGAGGTCCAAGCCTGGTCTGGGAAGGGGATGGAGCAGAAAGAAGCTCCATGGTGGGGGGGACACTCCCTGTGTTTCTCCCCTTCCTGCTTCCCACCAGCCTCTCCAGCGCCCTCCCACCCCCGCGGGGAAGGAGCCGTGGGTCCGAGCCCCATTCCGGAGGGGAGCAGGGCTCCTGGAGTGATCCTGGAGCTCCGTCAGGAGTGCCCCGGCCATGCCTTCCCGGCTTCTCCCCACGTCCCTTCCCCATCGCGGCTGGAACGAGGCCTCCTCACGCTTCGCCGCCCCCGAAATAATTTTAAAATTTGGGTTTTCCCTCTCCGGAGCCAGAGGCAGGGCAGGGAGCGGGGCGGGCGCTGGCTCCCGGCTCCCGAGGAGGTTTTTTTTTTGGGTTTGTTGTTTTTTGTTTTTTTTTTTGCACAAACAGCCCCCGGCGCTTGCTCGCGCCCCAGGTAGGGAGGCTCAGCCTCCTCCCTGCAGCATCCCACGGGAGCCCGGATCCGGTGGACTTTTATGGAAGAAAGGGAAGTCCACGGCAGCGCCGGAGCGGCTTTGGCAGAGCAGCAGCGCTGCCGTTAACCCCTGGTCCTCCTCCTCCTGCTGGGGTTGCATTTATTTTTGGGGGAGGGTCAGCAGCTCCGAGGTCCGTGGGGATGCTCAGCAGCCAAAAAAAGTCCATAAAAAAGGGTGCATTTTGAGGCAGCTCCTCATCATCCAAAGCAAGGCGAAGAGCTCCTGAGCATCCCATCCTCCCCGAGCAAAAAAATCCGAGCAGGAGGGAAAAGTGAGGAGAAGTTCAGCTTCCGGTTGGAGTTTCTCCCGTCCCAAGGGCAGCTCTGGACTCTCCCTTCTCCGAGCGCTGCCAATTCCAGCCGTCAGGAAGCGGCGTGGGGGGAGGATTTTTGGGGGGGGCCGGCGGGGGTTGGAGAGCGCGGACCCCTCCCGGGCGGGGCTGTCGTCATCGGGGGCCGAAAGGAGAAATTTTTTGGCTGGGGGAAGGAAGGGAAAAGAAAAAATTAAACAGCTCCCCCCGGACCCCCGGCAGCACCCCCGGACCCCCGGCAGCCACCCCGGACCCCCGGCAGCTCCCCCCGGCCCGGCTGTGGGGTGGGATGTGGTGTCCGTGTGGGAGCCGGGGGAGGGATGGGCTCAGCGTCCCACCCCAAACCCCACCGGGATCTCTTGGTGGTCATGGCTGGGTGGAACACCCCAAAATCGCCCACGGCGCGGCCAGAAAGTGCAGGGAGGGGATTCCTCCCCCTCTGCCCCGCTCTGGTGAGACCCCAACTGCAGCTCGGGGTCCCCAACATGACGAGGAGGTGGAGCTGCTGGAGCAAATCCCAGCGGAGCTGATCCAAGACTTGAGCCCCTCTGGAGCCAGGCTGGGGAGCTGGGGGTGCTCACATGGAGAAGGGAAGGATCCAGGGAGAGCTCAGAGCTCCTTGCAGGCCCTAAAGGGGATCCAGGAGAGCTGGAGAGGGATTTGGGATAAGGGATGGAGGGACAGGACACAGGGAATGGCTTCCCACCGGGAAAGGGGAGATTGGGGTGGGATATTGGGAAGGAATTCCTGTCTGTGAGGGTGGCTCAGGGCTGGGATGGAATTCCCAGAGGAGCTGTGGCTGCCCCTGGATCCCTGGCAGTGCCCAAGGCCAGGTTGGAGCAGCCTGGCACAGGGGGAGGTGTCCCTGGGCATGGCAGGGGGGGCACTGGGTGGGGTTCAATCCCTTCCCACCCAAACCATTCCATGATTCCAGCCCGGCCAGGGCTCTCAGAGAGATGTGTGGCTCCCGTGGCAGGAATTGATGCCCAGGTGCCCCAGGGCCGTGGTTATTGCTGCTGACCACAGCTGGGATGGTGGCAGCACTGGGAATGTGCCGGCGCTTCCCAACCACCCAAGGAAATGATCCCAGTCCCCAAAGGCGACTCAGCAGCAGACACATCCCAAGGGAAGGTTCCAGGGCAGGCTCTGCTCTCATCAGCACAGAATTCAGGCTACAGGCCTTTAAACGACCGAATTAGGCAAAATTTGGTGTTTCTCCAAGAATCCTCCGGAAATCTGCTGCTGGAAAAGCAAACTCATCTTAAAGCTACACGCACGCAGGGCGAGCAAGTTTTCCAGGCTCAAGGACTGGGGTGGAAAAGACCTTTCCAGTCCTTCCCAGCCCTTTTTTCTGGCTAGGTTCCTCCTGCTGGAATCTCAGGGGCTTTGTGGAAGCCTCTTGTAGTTCACCTTTCCCAGGAGTTCTTGCAGTGTTTTGGGGATGCTCCGACAGAGCTGGGGGTGAGGGGAGGGAATCCAGGGAGTCCAGATCCATGGGGGGGATGTGGGGAGGCCCTGGTGGATCCCGGGAAGGACCAGGCAGGTGACAAAGCCTAGAGCAGCAAAGGCAGGCACAGTCTGGGTAAATGGGCATGGGTAAATGCTTGGCATTTGAGTGAGGGGCAAAAAGTGCCCTTCTCCTTCTGCCCCTTGTGCCTGAGCCCTCCTCATCCCTTCCTCATCCTCCAGACCCACCCTGCTCCTGATGCCTTAAATGGCTCCCTAGAAACAGAGAGCAGGCAGGGATAAAGGAATCAAGCAGGGATTGGTTGGAAAGGCCTTCAGAGGTACACTCTGGGCTCCAGAGGCTCCTGCCTCAGTGCATCCCAACATGGACAAGGACAGCTCCCGAGTTCTTCCCACTTGGATCTCAGCATCAATTCCCCAAGCAGGAGCCAGGCAAGGATGGAATTTGCCCAAGCTTGCCCCCCTGTCCCCAAGATTGTGGTTTGCAGTTGTTGTTCTGAGTGTCCTTGGAGAGCAAGTCAGAAGTTTTGTTCTGTCTATCTTAGCACAGAGAACAGCACTGAACGAGCTCCAGAAAACTTCAGAGTCACACTGGGCAGGGCAGGATTGGAAAAATAGAAAAGTTCAAACCTAAGGCATCACTCCCACCCCAGCAGAGCAGTACTGAGGAGGTGGAGGATGCTCCAGGGGGGGGTCCTGGCTGGATCCTGTGCAGGACAAATCCCACCCCAGCCCTCCCCTGGCTGGGCCAGCAGCAGGCCAGTGGGTCAGGGTGATTCATCCAGCAGCCATCTCCGCCGGGAGCTCGCCCGGAATTGCGACAGCGCGGGGCTGCTGGAGGCAGCCAGCGCCGAGCCCAGCATCCACAGCTTCCTAACACACCCCTGGGGTTGCTATCAACATCCCTGTTGTTCTTAGCGATCGCATCCATCATTTATCATCCCAGATTTGCAGCACAGGCCCAGCAGCCAGGAGCTGGGGTGTGACTGTGAGTGTGGAGCTCCCGAAAGGGGCTTGGGGTGCAGCCACCCCCTGGCACCCCTCGGGTCCAGAGCAGGGCAGGAGGAGCATGCACAGCCCTTTTTGTACCCTTCACTGTTCAACCTTCCTGTTACTCAACCTTCATTTTATCCCACCTTCATTTTATTCAATCTTCCTTTTATCCAACCTTCATTTTATTCAATCTTCGTTTTATTCAACCTTCATTTTATTCAACCTTCCTTTTATTCAACCTTCCTTTTATCCCACCTTTGTTTTATTCCGATTTTATTTTATTCCATCTTTATCTTAACTTTCCCTCTTCAGCGAGCCCCTGGTGCTTCCCTGCCGGGGATGGAGAGGGAAGGGGTAGCAGGGGAAGTTCCTCCACGAAGTTTCTTGGCAAAGCCACCACCCTCAGCTCCCAAATCCAGCGCTCCAGCCCACGCCAGGAGTGCCCTGGCAAAGCCACATCTCCCGTGCCCTCCCCACAGCAGCTTTTGGGAAGGGATCCCAGCATCCTGCATCCTATTTTCCCTCCTCACTAGCTCTGCAATCCTGCAGGTGTTTTATAACAAAAAAAACCCAAAAAACCAACCCAACCAAATCCCTCTTTTTTTTTTCAACACGAATGTTTTGTCTGAGGTTTCAAAACCCTCCCAGTGTCATCACAGCCTCCGCCCCGCTGGCTCGGACCCCTCACCTACATCCTGCAGGAAAGGCGCAGACGGGCACAGCAGCAACGCCTAAGCCACGCTCAGCATCTGTGTCTGGCTGCAAATCCACCCAGCAGAGCCTCCCTCTTTGCTCCTGGAGATCCTGGCGCTGGCAGTGCCATCCCTGGGCTGCCAGGAGGGAGGCAGGAGCAGGGGAAGGTCCCTGCCAGGGATGGTGTGCAGGTTATGGAGCGCAGGGTTTTGTCTTTAGATTATAAAAAAAAAAAAGAAAGCCTTGCAAAGAGCCAGGCACGGAGGTGATTTATGTTTATTTTGCTCAGTTAATAACCCGTGGCACGTCCTCCCCTGCGGCGTTAGGGTGGATCAGACAAAGCTGCATTTAAATTACAACCTTGCCCGATATTTATTTTTTAATATATTTTTATGGTCGCCTTCCCCGTTTATTGTGAGCTAGAAAAAAAATTGTCCTGGCTGTGCCGAGAGGTGCCTAAGGATCCTAAATGCTGTAGGGGTAAAATGCTTGGAGTTCAGAGCCTGGAAAAGTGGGAAAGGCTCTCTGGCATCCTTGGGCCTGCTCCAGCCTGGGCCTCCCGAGGGTGACCTCGGACCCCTCCTGCTCCTTGGGGAACCTCAGGAAGTTTTCCCAGCAGTTCTGAAGAGCCTCAGGGAATTTTTTGGGATGAGTCTGTGCGGTCAGTGTTGGTCAGTTGGTCGGTGGCTCTGGGATGTGGTGTCCTGACACCGTTTTGGGGTTAAAGTCACCCTGTTTTGGTGCTTGCAAACAGACAAACCCATCAGCCGTGAGATCCCAACCCACCCAGGCTGAGCTTTCCTGAGGTTCCGGATCTGCCCTGCAAAGAAGTTCCTTGTAGAAGGAAAAGTACCTTTCCCACTTTATTTCTGCCTGGATGTGGCTCAGATCACAGCCACCTATCAATTTTTTAGGTGCAGACTGGCAGGGAACGAGTCAAATATCACCTGATGTGGTGAAATCCCATTAATATAAAATGTAATAAATGAAAACAATGGGGTTTGGCTCTGGGTAAGGGGGTTGGCAGCTGGAGATGGGATGATTCCAAGGATCCCACCCTGTGTTGTTGGACAGGTCCCCACCTTGGGGACCACAGGAATGGACATTCCTGGGGCCTGTGAGAGGAGCAGGAGACTCTGAGGAGAGGATTAACTCCTGTTCTTTACGTCCAGGCAATGAGGATCCGGTGGGAACTTTGGATGGAGACGTGGGGTGCAGGAGCAGGGAAACTCTGGGAATCATTCCTGCCTCAGCTCCAGGATGGCCTGGGCCACATCCCCAGCTGTGCCCTGGGAGCCAAACTGGCTCCGAGCACAAACCGAGGGCCCTGAGTCATGCCAGGATCCAGGAACTGAGGCTGCGGGGAAGCACCAGAGCAGGAGGCTGAGGATGAGGTTTGGGGTTGGGAGAGCTGGGCTGCTTCCAGCAGGAAGAGGAGGTTTCTCTGGGTTTGGGGTGTGATGGGATCCAACCTCTGCAGGGTCTCATCCCTGTGTTAAGTCATTCCCTGCCCTGGGAATGCTGTCATAGCTCTTTGGAGGAGCAGGGCAGCCAGGAGAGGCCCTTCCCCAGGAGTCCTTTCCCATCCTGGCCGGAGGTGACTTTCCCACCTTGGCTCTTCCATGAACTCTTCCCGTGTTTCTCGGTATTTTTTCCTCGTCCTTCTCCCGATTTCTTTCCCGACGGAGAGCCCACGACAATCCAGCGGCATCATGGCAGGGCTGGCATAACAGGATGTGACACTTCTCATCAGGAAAGGCCTCTCAGGGTCGGGGCTGACAGGCTCCTTGGGGCACCCAGCCCCGGCGTGACGGTGACGGGCAGAGCGAGGGTGGGCTGGAGCCAGAGGCTCGGGGTGGCGTGGGCGAGCTGGAGCCGTTCGGGAGCATCCCATGCCCCAGATCCAGCGCCAGGATCCCCGTGGAAGCGAGCTGCTGAGCAAAGAGGCTGCCAGACTGGGAAATGCCAGAGTTTGGGAGTGCTGGGAGCTGGCCGGGCCCTGCCCTGCTCTCTCCTGGCCTCCCTGCGCGCGGGGAGAATCGGAGGGAGAGTTTCTCTTGGCTGATTGCTCGCATGCTTTTTGTTGGAGAGCAGGACGAGCCTGGATGTTTCCAGGAGCTGGGGGAGGAGTGGTCAAGCCCAAAACCTTCACCTTCCTCTGCAAGGACAGGGTGGGAGAGATCCACATCCACCCGTGATTGACATCCCACCCCTTTATTCCCCGATCCTGCCTCCGCTCCCAGGGAAGCTGAGCTGCCACCCAGCTCTGCCCTTCCCTGGGATGCTCCCCTGCTCTCCCTGAGCCAATTCCTCCGTCCTGACCCCATTTACAAAGATCACAGAGACTGAGAGCAAATCTGGGCTCCCTCTGGGCCACCTTCAGAGCCACTGGGCCCCTCCAGGGTGTGAGGAGCCCTGCAGGAGGAGCCCCTGGTGTTTGGGAACTGTTTCCCCACCTTGGATCATTGTTGATTTGATGACTTAAATGGCTCCCTAGAAACAGAGAGCAGGCAGGGATAAAGGAATCAAGGAGGGATTGGTTGGAAAGGCCTTCAGAGGTACACTCTGGCCTCCAGAGGCTCCTGCCTCAGTGCATCCCAACATGGACAAGGACAGCTCCCGAGTTCTTCCCACTTGGATCTCAGCATCAATTCCCCAAGCAGAAGCCAGGCAAGGATGGAATTTGCCCAAGCTTGCCCCCCTGTCCCCAAGATTGTGGTTTGCAGTTGTTGGGCCTAGGAGGGTCTGGGTGTCCTTGGAGAGCTGGAGAGGCTTTGTTGTGTGTGTGTGAGCATGAGAGAACAGCACTGAACGAGCTCCAGGGAACTGCAGAGTGACACTGGGCAGGGCAGGGTTGGGAAAATAGAAAAGTTCAAACCTAAGGCATTATGTTAACGCCGGGCCTGGCCCTCGGCTGCTCCCGGTGGGATGCAGCCCCCGCACCTGCCTGAGCCCCCTCGGTGTCCCCGGGGTCCCTGGGGCCGGGTTGGGACGCGCTCCCGGCCAGGCAGGAGCAGCCCAGCCCTGCTCGGCTGCACTTCCCTGGGTCCCATCCGTCATCTGTTTGTCCTGGTCCCCCGCCAGCGATTGTGCCGATTCCCACACCCACTTTCCATAACCCTCCGTCCTCGCCCGGGCGAATCGCTGGCGAGAGCTCGCCACCCATCCCTTTCCCCTCCTCTCCGATGGGATCAGACACGTTCTGGAGAGGAGGGAAGAAAGGGAAGAGGGTGAAAAGAAAACAAAAAGATCAAGAGGAAAACACAACGTGACTCACTGCCTTTTAATTTATTTGTGTTTATTTATTTATTCCCCCCCCTACACCACCACCCTGCGCTGCGACGTGCAGGCAGCACCGAGGGCTGGCCGCGAGCTTCCAGGGAGCCTCGCTCGGTGTCCAGGGATAAAATAGGGGAGGGATAAAATTCCCCGCTCCTTTGGCCAAGGAGAAGATCGCGGAGAGGAGCTCCTGGCGCTCGGAAGTGCGCGGCACGGATTTTTCAGGCCGCCCAGGTCTCTCTGCACGAGCATCCCGCGCCCCGCCGGCTCTCGGCACCACCCGGCACAGACCGGAGGGTGGGAATATCTAATTCCACCTCCTACACTGTGTCCTCGGCAGGGGAAAGAGAGAAAGAGGAGATAAAAGGCTGGCAAGCTCAAATGGTGTCATTAGGAACTATTAATGCTCTCATAAAAGGGCATTAATAAACGCGGCAGCTCATCAGCGTCCATTAGCTCCGCTCGTGGCAGGGATCTCTGGGAGCTGCCGGAGTGTGGTGCTCCCCTCGCCCTCACCGGAGTGTCAGCAAAGGGGAAAGGGGCCGGAAGGGGCTGCAGGGGGGAGTTATTCCTCCTATAAACCGCAAAAAAAAAAATTAAAAAAAAAAAAAACACCAAGGAGAAAATGTGGCAGGAGCGAGCAGGGTGTCACACCCGGCCCCTCCAACCCCTCCTGCATCCCGGCAGGCGCGCCCAGAGCTCGCTCCTTGCTCCCAGGATGGCTGTTTACTATTAAAGAAAAAAAAAATAAAAAAAATAAATAAAGGCAGGGTTTGGAGTGCTCATCCCGACTTTCTCCCTCCCGCCCTCTTCCTGTTCTCGCCTCTTAAAAAGGAGTTTTATCCTTTGACTCTCCCATGCCCGGGGCTAGCGAGGAACCCGCAGCATCTCGGGGCGAGCAGGCAGCCCACAGCAGCGGGCAGGGAAGCAGGGAGGAGGCCCGGCCTGTCCCGATAAGCCCCTGGCAAAGCCAGGAATAGCAGCGCGGTCCCCGCACGGGAGCGTTCCTGCCAGGAGCGGAGAGAAACCCGCAGTGCCTGCCTTTGAAGAGCTGGGGCTGGCAGCAGGCCCGGCTGAGCTCGGGATGAGCCCGGGATGAGCTCGGGATGAGCCCGGGATGAGCTCGGGATGAGCCCGGGATGAGCTCGGGATAGGCCAGCAGCCTCCCCCCGGCAGGCAGAAGCACATCTGGGGGAGCAGGCACAGCTGGAGGGCTCGCCCCCCCCATGTGGGGGAGGAGAACATCTGGACGGGTGCTGGCGAGCATCTGTGGGGCGGGCGGGTGGGCACATCTGG
>VZTN01004941.1:42764-58454 GCA_013400515.1 Erpornis zantholeuca | reverse complement strand
AGCCTGCCCCTCATTCCCGCTCGGAGCAGGGGGGGCTCCGTGCTGTCCCCACATTCCCATCGCAGCATCCCAGAGCTGGGAGCGGGCACCGAGACACCCACCAAGGAACTTTTTTCCCGGATAAATCCTCTTATTAGCAGGATATGTGGCTCCAGCCCCCCAAATTTCACCCCCAAAGGGGTTCAGCCAGCCTGTGGGAGGTCCCCCACCACCACCCCCCTGTCCCCAAGGCGTGGGGTGGTGTCCAGGCATTCCCCAGCCGGGGCTGTCTCCAGCCCATCCGAGTTTCCCAGCCCTTCCCGCGCTTCCTGGGAAAGACCCAGCGGATATTTTCCCGATGCTCAGGCATCGTTTGTCAGGCAGCTGCTGGGTCTGGCGGGGGCTGGTGTTCAAGGAGTTGGTTGAAGGTTATTTTTAACCATTTCCCTGCTGCATCATCACATCCTTGGCCTGTCCGGGCGGTGTTGCTGCACTGAGACACCGACAGCCCATCGTGTTCAGCCAGGGAATGAGCCCTAAAAGCAGCCAAAGGATGAGATTTTGGTGTCTCAAGGGTTTTAAATAAATCCATCCCCAAGGCAGCAGTGGGATGGATCCGCCGGTGCACCCAGCCCTGCGTGGCTGAGCCCTGCGCTGCACAGGCAGAGCACAGGGGAGAGGAGCAGACACCTTCAGCAGAAGGTGGGAACGAGGAAGGGGTGACCCCAATCCCGAAGGATCGTGGATGAGAACCCAGGCAGCTCCTCCGTGGCCCTGCCTCGCTCCTCTCCCGCGGCAGAAGCAGCGCAGGTTCTCCCGGCGATGCCGCAGGCACATTTCGCATCCTCGCTCGGAATTTCCCTCAAATTTGGCCTCGAATGAACCTCTCCTCGCTGCTTTCACTCTGTCCTACATCTGGTGACAGCCACGTCTCTGTCTCACCAAGGATGGGGGCACCCAACATCACCAACCCCGGAGAGGGGACATGTCCTGGCCGCTCTCTGGCCTGTCCCAGCCTCGGGATGCATCCAACCTCCAGCACTGCATCCCTGTGCCGGGCAGAGCTGAGCCCCACCAGAGCTCTTCTGCTCGGCTCCCAGCAAAATTCCCTCCTGGCACGGGATGTGTTTCGGGAGGGCAGAGCAGGCAAAGCCCCGCGCCAAGGGTGGGCGAGCCGGGGGAGGTGACAGTGGCCGGCGGGCTGGCAGGAGCCCGGCCGGAGCCTCCAGAAGAGGGCACTAAACCAGGACCTGCCCGCGCCGCCTGTCCCCGCTCCTGGAAAAGATCCCCGGGAATTTAAAAGGCGAGGGGCGAGCGTGGAAAACAAACTCGTGTTTCTTGTCCCTCCTTGCCTGGCAGCGCACAGGGAGCAAGGGCATCTCCACGGTGGCTCCAGTGCCCACGCGGCCGTGGGGATGTCCCGGGTGGGATGGCACCGACAGGCACAGCTCGGGTGCGGGAAGGGCTGCAGGAAGGGACACGTCCCTCTGTCACTCGTGGCAATGTGGAAATCGGTTGTTTACAGCCGAGGTGTTTCTCCAGGGTGGCTCTTGAGCAAAAATCTTGTTTCATCAGGAAAAAAAAAAAAAATCACCCTGATCCTTCCCCAGGAGGGTTTCTGACCAGTCCTGGCACCAGCAGGCTCCGTCTGACCTCGGGCAAATAACTCAGAGCCTCAGTTTCTCCTCTGGAGTCTGATTCACTTCAGTTTTTTGGCCGAGCCACTGAATTCTCACCGATCACCAGCTCTGTTCCCACTCAGGACCGAAGGTGGGGACATTTGGGGTGTCCCCACGGCTCTTCCTGCCTCTCGCCCCACTTCCCTCGCAGCCAGGAGTGATACAAGCCGTGGTTGTGTTTTGGGGAGATGCAAGATAATCATTTGTGGTCTGTGAAATGTCACAGCCGCCGTCGCATCCCGGGGCGGCAGCGCTCGCCGCAGGCTCTCGATCCACGGGAAATCCCTCAGCCGGGGGAATTCGGGCACCCACCGGACCCCGGTTGTGGTGCCGGGGGATTGAAGCTTCCCCCTCAGCTTTCATCGAGGGGGATCTTTAATTAGCACAAAAATCTTGAGGTTTAATTGCACCTGAGTGCATCCCTCTGCTTCCACCTTTTCCCACCAGCTCCGGCACCCCCAAAGCTCCTCCTGCCCTGGACGGATGTTTTCCAACTGGGAATGGAATCTTTATTTTTTTTTTTGTTTTCCTCCGAGAAATTTTGCCTCCGGGAAGCAAGAGGTCCTTTGGGAAGCAGGGAGAGCGGGATGAGCCCGGCCAGCCGCGCCCCCCCCGTGGCTCCACATCCCTCCCCAGCCCCAGCTGCGGATCGGGGCCGCGGCATTGACTCATGAGCCGACCTCGTGCGCCTCCAATCCGATCCACCCAGCTGGAAAATCGGGTTGGACTGGGCCCCGGCGGGGAGGGAAAGGCTGCGGCTGGG
Source organism: Erpornis zantholeuca (assembly GCA_013400515.1). Taxonomy (NCBI): domain Eukaryota; kingdom Metazoa; phylum Chordata; class Aves; order Passeriformes; family Timaliidae; genus Erpornis; species Erpornis zantholeuca. The sequence continues at coordinate 56,033 of VZTN01004941.1, read as the reverse complement.
ACGGGAGGCGGCCAAGGGCTGCGGGGAGAGCACGGTGCCGGCCCGAGTCCCCGGGTGTCACTTAATGGTGACCAAAGCCGCTGCCGGCCTCCCGCCCACCTCCGCTGGGACATCATTAATCTTGGCAGAGAAGCGTCAGGGCTCCCATCAGGAGAACATTCTCGCTGATGAGGCTGATAAATTACAGCCGGGGGGCCGGGGGAGGAGGGGAGTTTGGGGAGGGGGGGGAGGTGGGCAGGAGACAAGGGCAGCGCTGGGAAAAGCTGCGGGATCAGAGAGGGATGCCGAGCTCCCCCAGCTCCCCCAGCCCCGAGCGGTTGCCTCGTGCCTCAGTTTCCCCATCGGGCGCTCCGGGCTCAGGCGGCCGCGCACGTGTGGGTGTCGGCGGGCACTCCTCTTCCTCCGGCGGGTGCTCAGATAAGGGCTTGGAGTGGGATGATTTAATCCTTTGGGAAATGAGCTTGAAAGCGGACCAAGGCGCGGATGAAACGCCGCATTGTTGTGGCAAGGGAGAGGGGGACAGCGGCACCGCGACCTCGGCTCCCCGGCCGGGCCCCTCTGCTCCCTTCCCGGCTCCGCGATGCCAGTGACTCAGAGTGCCCAGCCCCGGGAGCCAGGCCGGGGTGATGGAGGGTGGCTGGCACGGGGGTGGCACAGGGATGGGGATGCGCCCGAGGGGTCAGGTTTGGGGTAGGGTGACCCAGCCCCCCCCCCCCAAGTCCTTCATGCCCTCCGGGTGCGTCCCCTCTCTGCCACACCCGCGGCTGCCCCGGGGCTTTCCCTACCCCGGCGGTGCCAGGGCAGGTAGGAAAGTAGGTCAGGAAAAACCCCGGCCCCACGAGCGGAGCCAGGGCCGGGGCCGGCGCCTGCAGCCCCGCAGAGGCTCTGCCTCCCCCGGCTCCTTTCATCCGCGCCTCTCCGGAGGCTCCGCGAACATCAGTGACAGCTCCGGCACCCCTGGGACTCGGGGGTGCCGCGTCTCGCTCTCACCCCGGCCCCGCGTGGCACCCGCTGCTCTCCCGTGGGCTTTTCCAGGCGCTTTGAAAGCCTCGGGATGAAAGGCACCCGGCGAGGGCTGCGGGCGCAGCGGGAGCGGCCCCCACCACCCCTCCCGAGGCTCCTTCCCCTGGTGCCACCCTCACCGCGACCCCCAGGGCTGAGGGGGTTGGGCTGAGACCCCGAAGTGAGGAGCTGCCCTTGCTGCCGAGGTGGGATCGGGGGATGGAGGTGTCGGTGGCTCTGTGGCCCGGCTGGCGGTGGCCCCAGTGCAGGACAGTGGCACCCTCCTCGCTCTCAGCTTGGTTTGGGTCCTCAGAGGGTGGCAGAGGACACCGGGGACCCTCCAGCGGCAGCCTGATGCGCTCCAACATCTCATCCCAGCTGGAATGCGGGATGCAGGCTCCTTCCCGAGCGCCCCCTGAGCTCCTTCCCGGCTCCTGGAGCATCCCAACCGCGGCCCCTCGCACCTCCGGGAGCTCGCAGGGTGCGGTGCCGTCACCACGAGAGCCTCCAGAGCTTTTTTGGGAGCTCAGAGGCCGATGTGAGGAGCAGGTGGGAGCTGCAGCAGCTCCCCGAGCCGTCACCACCCCACGCAGGTGATGCAGCAGCTCAGGTTTTGCTCAGCACTTTTGCAAGAGCCAAGGGGACGCTGCGCTCCGGTCGGGGCCGAGATGTGACAGCAGATAAGGGCTGCCAGGCTGCCGCGTGACATTAAAAGAGCAGCCAGGAAGAGGAGGGGACGGCTTTGAGATAAACAACGGGGCCCTTTCCCCGGTGTCCCACAAGGAGGGTGCCAGGGAAAGCCCCTCCGGTCACAGCAGGATGCTCCACAGCCAGACCCAGCTCGGTGCCCGACCCTGGCGGGGCACGGGGGGGATTTCTGGCCCACGGGGGCCGGGTATGAGGGAATCCCTCCTGCCCTTGGCCCTGGAGAGGGTTTCCCTGCCACCTACATGGGAAAAAACACAGCTGGATCCAGCAGGAGCTGCCCCCAGACCTCCAGGACCCTGGGGTCAGGGCAGGAGGGTCAGGAATGAGGAACCCCCTTGGCCCCAGTGGGTGCCAGCGAGGGGGACAGGGGATCTCCAGTGCCCCCGGGGGGACTTCCAGCCAGGCCACGCCCGGGGTGGGCTCGTAGGAAGCCATAGGAAGGTTCTCTCCAAATGTCAGGGGGCAGGAGAGGAGCCAGCCCCGAGCATGTTCAGGACCGGGGTCCCCGTGGCTCCCCGCTGTCCTCGGGGCCTCCCGGGGTGTGCAGGATGTGGTTTGGGGCAGAGCAGCAGCCACACAGGGGCTGCTCCCCTCTGCAGCCCTCCTCCAGCTCGGCTCACCCCCTTCTCCCCCTCTCCCCAGGCACCTGGGACTTGAAGGACTTCGTGGAGGATTTTCATCTGGGCTACCCCGTGGCCAGGACCCAGTTCATCACCAAACACTACAAGGATTAACTCCTTCTTTGCCCTGAGCATCCTCACAGCGTGGAGCCACCTCTGCCCAGAGCAGAGGGGAGCCCAGGACCCACCAAGGATGAACCCAACTTGCTCCCAGCCCAGACCCACGGCACCAACCCCAACCCCTCCGCTCCCCAAGCCAAGTTGTCTTTCCCTCCGGGGAATGTGCCAGGAGCTGCCCCAGCTCTCCTGGGTATCCCGGGAATTATGGCATCACCCCTCCTCCTCCCTTCACCCTGATCCTGCCCCGACCCCCTGCATGTCCCCCTGGCACTTTGGGGACTTGGAGTTTGATGCCTGCAGCTTCCCGAATAAAATTTGGATGGAGCACTCCTGGGCCCGGTGCTGGCAGCAAGTGTGGGGCAAGGGCAGTGCCAGAGCAGCTCCGGGTGGCTCTGGGATTTTGGGATCTGCATGGGATGGGCAGGGCCCTGTGGGCGATGGGAGCAGGGGGTGGCGAGCCAGACCCTCGTGGAGGTGATCCCAGGAATATCCAGGGGGGGGACAGGGACGGAGGTGACTCTCCAGGAGTTCCTCGGTGTCACCGCGTGGGAACCGGGCACGGAACTGGGCACTGCCCCGGCCCTGCCCTGCCTTTGCCCTCAGCCCGTTTCTCTTGGAAAGCAGAAACCAAAATTAAAGGCATAAATCAGCAGAGCTCTGCCTACTGGCCACTTAGCCGGACCTCCCCTTTAATTAGCTCCTTAATTAGGCTTTCATCTAAGCCTCAGTTTTCTCCGAGGCTCGGATTCACCCGCCTGCAGGTCCTGCTTGAAGCACATCCTGGTGTCTGTGCTGTGACAAAGCTGCCTCTGCCCTGCCCATGGCCAGGGATAAAATTCCCCTCAGAACAAATCGTGGGGAGCAGGACCACCCCAGGACATTTTGCAGGAGGGGGAAACCGAGGCACAAGGGATTGGCTCTCTCAGGGCAGTGCAGGGAGGCCTGGGATGCACCAGAGGGGTTGTGATGCTCTGGGTGCTGCATCTCAGCTCTGCATCAGTGCCTGGGTCTGGAACAGAGCAGCCTGAGCCCCCAAAAAACAGCTCTGTGCCCTCCTGCTGGTCACCTTCCCTGGAGCCCCGGCAGTGAGAGCAGATTTCAGTCCAGCACTGGGAGTTAAATGTGGATTTCAGACCTGCACTGTGGGGGTTAAATGTGGATTTCAGCCCCGCCTTGGGGGTTAAGCTTGGCCGGGACTTCCCCTCCAGGAAGTGGCTCTTTGCCTCGGAGGGGCTGAATCACGGCAGGGTCCTGCAGAGCTCCTGTCCCCTCCAGGAAGGATCAGGGGCATCCAAGGGGGATGCAGGAGCAGGATCTCAGCTTGCCCCGGGCACACAAGGCTGGGTGAAGCTGCAGGAGCCGGCGGGAAGGAAAGCAACAAAAAAAGGAAGCTGGGTAACACCACAACCCAGGGAAAAAAAACACGAACCCCGCTGCCAGCGGCGCTAAGATTAGCAGCAGAGGAAATGACACCGTGAGATGTCATGGAAGTCTGCTAAAGTTGGATTTCTCCTTCTCTTTTTCTATCCCTGCCCTCGGAGCAGGGTGTAATTGGCCTGGCAGGTCGGAGCGAGGCTCCGGTGTAAATGAGAGGTCACAGCTCCGCTGGCATCCTGCAGCCAAACTCCACCATCCTTCCCTCGGCTCCTTGCGGCTGGGGTGGTTATTTCTGGTGGAGAGAAGGCAATCGGATGTTTATCCTTCTAGGAAATTATCATTCCTGGGTTTAGCTGGAGATGAGCTGGATGCACAGGATTGGGATTGCAGGGAGTCAGGGCCCATAGGGATCCACTGCTCTGTGTGGCAGTGATGGGGTGGGAATGGGAGGGAGAATGGGAATGGAGATGGGGAATGGGAATGGGAATGGGAATGGGAATGGGAATGGAGACAGAGATGGAGAATGGGACGAGGATACAGAAATGGAGGTGGGGATGTGGGTGGGATGGGTGGGAAATGGGATAGGGAACAAGGNACAGAGGTGGAGAATGGGAATGGAAACAGAGGTGGAGAATGGGAAAGGAGACAGAGATGGAGAAAGAGATGGGAGTGGAGATGAGAATGGGGATGGGGATGGGATGGGATGGAGAAACATGAACGGAGATGAGAATGGAGATGGGATGGGATGGAGAAACATGAACGGAGATGAGAATGGAGATGGGATGGGATGGAGAAACATGAACGGAGATGAGAATGGAGATGGGATGGGATGGAGAAACATGAACGGAGATGAGAATGGAGATGGGATGGGATGGAGAAACATGAACGGAGATGAGAATGGAGATGGGATGGGATGGAGAAACATGAACGGAGATGAGAATGGAGATGGGATGGGATGGGGATTGAGAGTGGGAAAGGGGATGAGGATGGGGATGGAGAATGGAAACAGAGATGGAGAATGGAAATGGAAATGGGAATGAGATGGAGAATGAGAATGCAGATAAGGATGAAGGTGGGGATGGAAATGGAGATGGAGATGGAGATGGAGATGATTTGCATCAGGAATCTGCCCAGGTGGCTGCAACATCCCCATGGGATGATCCCTGCCATGACACAGCTCCAGGCACCGATGGCCTCGTGTCAGGGTCTTGGGCCTGCTCAGGGCTGCAAACACAACCTCCCCGGCCAGCCCCGAGCCACGAACTCTCACCGGGATGCACACGAGGCCTCCACGGCGTGGAAAATATTAATTGTGGTTTTCCTGGTTCGCTTTTCGATTATTTAGAAACAACGAAGGAAAAAACTCAGGAGGAGGAAGCCACGTAAAGTCACTCCGTGCTGGCCCCACCCCCTTTATCTCTCCTTCCATTCGCTCACCGTCGGTGCGAGAGAGAGAAAAGAGAAGCTGAGCCTCTCAGCTGCCTAAATGTAGAAAGTTTTGCTTCTAAATCAAGTTTGTGATGGAAAGGAAACACGTCACGTCCCTGGGGAAGTGGCTGGTTTTGAGCAGCCACAACCCCAGCGCTGCAATGGAACAGCCCAGCACTGAAATAGCTCCGCGCTCTGTTATTGTCACCCAGAGAAGTTTTTTTTTTCGCTGTCTACAGGTGTCATTTTTAGCCCCCAGAGGAAGTTTTATTTGTATTTGTTACCTCGACTTTCCACTGTCGTGGCTTCGTGACTTTTTCGCGTGAAGGGCTGGGAGAAAACAGAGCTGGGTGAGCTCAGGTGTGGGGTCAGAGAGGGATGAGGTGGCACCTACGGCACCGGTGGCAATTCCAGCATGGATTCACCAGCCCTGCAGAGCTCAGAGGAATTCCAAGCCCCCAAACCCAAAGAAACACAGAGTTCCAGGGATGCTGGGGGACTGTGAGCTGAGCACGGCCGTGGGATGGGCACAGCTCCCCCTTGCTCCCCCAGGATGGGGCTCTGAGCTGGGTTTGGGCGCTTCCAGCCCCTTCCCAAAGCAAACCCACCCACGCCAAGGCAGGACTGGGGGAGAGGAGGACTCGGAGTTTCAAAAATTAATAATGAACTCGTGAAAATTGAGCGATCCTGGTGAGCAACAGCCCAGCAGATCAAGGGGGAGGGTGTTCCTTCCTAAAACTGGGCTGGAGGCCAGGAGAAGCTCGTGCTAAGCACGATCCCGAAGTCAACAGGAGAACAATTACCTATTTTTAATAATCACTGAAATAATTAACGAGAGAAAGTCTCAGCCCTTGGCTCAAGGGGAGCAGCCCCGGGTGTGATGCAGAGCAGGAGGAATCTCCCCTCTGGTGGGACCACCCTGGGAAAATGCAGATTTAAGACCGGGGGGGGTTAAGGAGCAGGGTCTGGGGGACACCCCCGGCACCCCCAAAGCCTCGGTGGCACCAAGGCAGCTGCCAGGAGCTCGGCGATGCCAGGCAGCAGCTCCCCCTCAGCCGAGGGCTTGCTCAAGAAGGGATTAGCAGGATCAGCTGATGATGATCTAAGCGCATAGCTATATCAACCTGCGAATTAATTACTGATATCTCACACCTCGGAGCGCCTCTATCTGCACATCTCCGCGCTCCTCAAGCGTTCCCGGAGCCGAGCCGGGCTGCACCACTCCCCCACCCCCTCCCCTTTCCCGGGAAATAGGTCAGGAGGGATAAATCCCCACGTGCTGCCGTGGGGACGAACGGCGCTGCCCGTTTTGGGAGCCGACGTGGGAGAATCCCCCGGGCAGCTGAGCATCACCAGCCCCACGGGATCGCTGAGGCACTCGGCTGCTCTCCACGTCAGCCGCGGGGTGGGCGAGGCGGGGATGATCCAGCTCCAGCCCTCGTCCTCCTCGTGCTGGGGACACGCAGAGCCCCCCCCGGGGTGGGGGTCCCCTCTGGTGGGTGAAGATGGGAGCCTGAACTGGGAGCTCTGCTGCTCCAGGCAGCCGGGGCGGGCCCTGGGAGAGGCTGCTTGGGCCGTGGCAGGAATTTAGGGCTCCTGAAGAAATAGGGAAGGGAGGCAAGGCGGGGACAGGGACATGTCCCCACCTCTGTGCGGGCACCCTCGCCAGGCAGCGAGGGGCACCGGGGTTGGTCCTGCAGTGATGGTTTGGTTCATTAGCAAATAATTCATCGTTATTTGGCCTCCAAAATTCTGTATAATATAAGAGATTTGTGATGCTGCCTGGGGGCCTAGGGACCTGTTAGGACTGGTTGGGTTTGGGGGTCCTGGCCCCTCATCCCACTCCCCAGGGCTGGACCATTCAGCCAGGCTCTGGCAGCATCCTGGGATGCCAATTCCAGCTGTTCCTGAGGGAAAGCAGCAGCTCAGCTGTGCCCAGAGATGCTGCCAGGCATCCCAGGATGAGCACCCGAGGGATGCTCGGTGTTGTGGGGGGAAACTCAGCTCAGGTTTTGTTTCCTCTTTCAGCTTCTCCCCGAGTCGGTTTGGGCTGGGTTTGGAAGCTCTCAGCCTCTCCCACTCCTCCGGGAGCCACGAGCACCTTCAGATGTGGTTTGCCCCAAAAGGCTCCTCGGTAGAAAGAAATAAAAATAAAACCAAAGTGTTTTTTGACACGGGGTGGTCCCTGCCCAGCAGCTCCGCTCTGCCCGGGAGCTGCCGTGCCCGGGTGCCGCCTGGCACTGCCCTGTTTATCCCAGCTGGGGATGAGGCGGATGCCTGCCGGGCTTTGCATCCCAAGGTGTGGTGGAAAGACCTGCAGTGTGGGGTTAAAAGTGGATTTCAGTCCTGCACTGGGGATTAAATGTGGATTTCAGACCTGCACTGGGGGTTAAACATGGATTTCAGTCCTGTATTGGGGGTTAAACGTGGATTTCAGACCTGCACTGGGGGTTAAAAGAGGATCTCTGACCTGCACTGGGGGTTAAACATGGATTTCAGTCCTGTATTGGGGGTTAAACGTGGATTTCAGACCTGTACTGGGGTTAAATGTGGATTTCAGTCCTGTATTGGAGGTTAAATGTGGATTTCAGTCCTGTGTTGGAGGTTAAATGTGGATTTCAGTCCTGTATTGGAGGTTAAATGTGGATTTCAGTCCTGTATTGGGGGTTAAATGTGGATTTCACTCCTTCACTAGGGGTTTAAAGTGGATTTCAGTCCTGCACTGGGGGTTAAAGGTGGATTTCAGTCCTGCCAGCCCCGCTGCTCCCCGGCCAGCAGGGACGGACTCGCCCCGCAGCCCCAGCCTGGCCTGTCCTCACTTGTCGGCAGCTCTCGCTTCCCATTCCCTGCCCGCAGCCCCGCGGCTCCTCAGCCAACCCCACATTTCCTCATTGCTAGGAAATGGCGAATTCCCCCCCCGGGCTGGTTTCAATGGCTCACGGATCCCTCGCCTTTGGCCTCTCCCCAGTTTCTCCCGCGCTGGTTGGAGCTCAGCCCTCGGGAGCAGAGCTTTTTCCCAGGCACGCAGCCTCTGGAATTCTCCGTCTGGGAGCGCATCCCACGGGATACCCCCGTGCTGGATTCAGTGCTCACACACACCGAGCTCTTTTCCCCCCAGATTTGGGGGGTTCTGGCATCTCTCGCTCCTCTCCGTCAGGGAATTGTCTCCAGTGTTGTGTCATGGCACAGCTCTGGGAGCTGCCAGTTCCTCTTCTGTTTCTTGGTTTCACACCAAAAATCCCTTTGTGGTCCCTTTCTGCAAACCCCTGGCGGGGTGACTCCAGGGCTCCTGTCTGGGGCCACCACACCAAGGTTGCTGCTGGTCCCACAGAATCATCCTCGGGTTGGCAGCCACTCCGTGCCTGATCCCTGGCTGGAATCCCACCCTTCCCACCGCTGCTGCTCCCTCGGGACCGCTTTCACTCTGGAGCTGCTCTGCAGTTTTCCTGCTAATCAGCTGTCTCCTTATCTCCAGGTCACACTGCGCCAGCTGCCACTGCTATTGTTCCCCAGCTGGATAATAACAGGAAAGGCTTGGAAAACCAGACCTGTGTCGGACTCAGATGACCCAGAGGTTCCCAGCTCCCCCCCCCAGTGCCCTCAGCTGTCCCTCGGAGGCACCCACCCACCCCTGGGAGCAGCAGGAAGTTGTGGGATGCTCTTTGGGAGAGCCTCCCCCCCCCCAGCAGCCTGAATGATCCTGCAGGTGCATCCCTGGGCCTCCAGCCATCTCCCAGGGCTGTTCCCTTCAGGAACCAACCCCGGCCACCCAGAACCCATTTGCCAAGATCAGCAAGATGTTTGGAGCTCTGCTCCAAAGGGCTTTTCCTCCCCGTCCCAAAGCTTCTCATCCTGCTGCCGCACAGGGCGAGGCAGGGCTGATCCTTGTCTTGCCACGGGGGGAAACTGAGGCAGGAAAGGGCTTCCCACAGCCACCCACAGCGCTGCCACGGCTCCCCCCAGCAGCCACCCTGGGCTTTGGCTTATGGGGATCCATCCTTGGGGAGCTACCCAGGGACAGCCCAGGGCAGCAAGTTCTGCCTGTGGACTTCTTCCTTGCCTGCAGGAGGGAGATGCTCCTCTCCTTTTCCAAGAGGGCAATGCCCTCTCCTTTTCCATGAGGGTAATTTTCCTCTCTCCTCTCCTTTTCCAAGAGGGAAATTCTCCTCTCTTTTTCAAGAGGGAGATGCTCCTCTCCTTTTCCAAGAGGGCAGTGCCCTCTCCTTCTCCAAGAGGGTAATTCTCCTCTCCTCCAAGAGGGCAATGCCCTCTCCTTTTCCATGAGGGTAATTCTCCTCTCTCCTCTTCTTTTCAAGAGGGAAATTCTCCTCTCCTTCTCCAAGAGGGAAATTCTCCTCTCCTTTTCCAAGAGGGGAATTCTCCTCTCCTTCTCCAAGGGGGAGATGCCCTCTCCTTTTCCACACATATTTCAGTGTGAGTGTTTCCAAATATTTCCGGAGGAGCAGGAGGAGGGTGTGGAGTTTTCACAGGCAAATGAGGAAAACCAAGGTGAGGCAGGAGACGGCGTTGGGAAGGACACCGGGAGGGTGTTGGTCCGGGATCAGGAAGGCTGCCCAGCAGTTTCTCCTGGCTGGAGTTCCCTCAGCCAGAGTTTGGCCCTGAAACGAGGATTTCCCACGCCCAACAGCAAGGGAGAAAGTTTCTCCTCCCCCAGAAATTACAGATTACCCTGAATCCCATCCCTGCCAGCGCCGAGCATCTTCCAGGGCCCGGCTATGGGATGCTGAGAGAATGAACTGCTGCTGGTGCAGCCCCACCTGGGCTGCTGTTGTTTGCCAGAGGGAACCGACAGCCCCGAAGTGCTGCATCAGCTCGGCTCTTGCAAACAAAACAAAACTCACAGCCCTGAGAAACCACCGCGGCTTGATCAGGTGCCCCCGCGACGCCCACCCCGCGGTTTGGGTGGCTCGGGGTGTGTTTTCTCCCTCTCCAAGCTGCTCGAGAGAAGAGTTTGTGTTGTCGACCATCCAGGCAGCCGCCCACACGCGTGGCCCTGGCGCAGCCGTCCCCCGGGGGTAGGAGGCCGGTGACCTTTCAGGTCCCCACCAGCCACACTCTGTTTACGACTCTGTGACCTTACCAGCCCCAGATCTGCATCTGCAGCGAATCCAAGGGCTGGGGAGGAAAGGCTGCGTGCTCTGGTTCGTGCCTCAGGCTCCGTGCCTGAGCATCCTTTGTAATCCAGGATGAGGTGACAATGACGGTGATCATCGCCATCATTACAGGTGATCCCTCTCTCCCTCTGTGGAGTTAAAAGCCTGGAACCTGGAGCCATGCGCCGTGTGGAGCCTTCCAGAGCTCCTGGGACACTCAACAGGGCAGTGGTGAGCGCCTCGAGATGTCCCCCAGCCTTCAAGGCAAGGCTCAGCTCTGTCCATGCTCAGCTCGCAGCCCCAGTGAGCTTTAGGGAAGGAGAAATCCCATCCCATCCCATCCCATCCCATCCCATCCCATCCCATCCCATCCCCTCCGCCTCGCCACAACGCATGAAAACCGGGCTCGTCCTCCCCTCCCTGTAAGTACAATTAAGTTGCCGTTAATTAGCTGAAAAACCCTGACGAGTTCCCCTTTTTCGAAGCCCGGGGTCCCCCGAGGATGTGCAGCGTGGCCGCGGCACAGCCCAGAGCACCTGCAGGGCTCCCGGCACATGAATCAGAGCCTGCTCGGTCACAAGACTGAGAGGAGCGAGGAGAAGCCTCCCGTCAGGTGACAGCACCCAGGGGAACACGGCCTTGATGCCTTAAATGGCTCCCTAGAAACAGAGCCCAGGCAGGAATAAAGGAATCAAGGAGGGATTGGTTGGAAAGGCCTTCAGAGGTACACTCTGGGCTCCAGAGGCTCCTGCCTCAGTGCATCCCAACATGGACAAGGACAGCTCCCGAGTTCTTCCCACTTGGATCTCAGCATCAATTCCCCAAGCAGAAGCCAGGCAAGGATGGAATTTGCCCAAGCTTGCCCCCCTGTCCCCAAGATTGTGGTTTGCAGTTCTTGTTCTGAGTGTCCTTGGAGAGCAAGTCAGAGGTTTTGTTCTGTCTTAGCACAGAGAACAGCACTGAACGAGCTCCAGAAAACTTCAGAGTCACACTGGGCAGGGCAGGATTTGAAAAATATTAAAGTTAAAACCTAAGGCATCAGTCCCAGCCCCATAGGGCCCAGTGGGGTTTTGGGGATTGGGGGTGGCTGCTCTCAGCATCGCACAGACCCCGAGGGAGGATCAGGGTGGGGGCAGTGAGGGCTGGGGGCTCTCGGTTCCTGGCTGAGGGGGAGCTGCCAGCGCTCGGATTGGTGTCACAGGCATTGGGCACGGTGGGACACGGTTCAGTAGTGTCACTGCTGGTCACAACCCCTGCACAGGCCAAGCTGAGGTGAGGGGGGATGGGGAGATGCTGGCCTGGCACGCTTGGAATTGAGGAGGAATTCGTGGAATCCTGGAATGGGTTGGGTTGGAAGGGACCTTAAAGTTCATCCAGTGCCACCCCTGCCATGGGCAGGGACACCTCCCACTGTCCCAGGCTGCTCCAGCCTGCCCTTGGGCACTGCCAGGGATCCAGAGGCAGCCACAGCTCCTCTGGGAATTCCATCCCAGCCCTGAGCCACCCTCACAGACAGGAATTTCTTCCCAAAATCCCATCCATCCCTGCCCTCTGGAAGTGGGAAGCCATTCCCTGTGTCCTGTCCCTCCATGCCTTGTCCCCAGTCCCTCTCCAGCTCCCCTGGAGCCACTTTAGGCTCTGCAATGAGCTCTGAGCTCTCCCTGGATCCTTCCCTTCTCCATGTGAGCACCCCCAGCACTCCCAGGCTGGCCCCACAGCAGAGGGGCTCCAGCCCTGGGGCAGCTCTGTGACCTCTGGAGCTATTCCAGCAGCTCCACATCCTTCCTGTGCTCCCCAGACCTGGGCCCAGCACTGCAGGTGGGGTCTCACCTGAACGGGGCAGGGGGGGCAGATCCACGTGCATGAAACATGGACAGCAGCAATGGTTATCCCAACACCCCCGGATCAGGATGGGGTTCACACGAGGCAGATGTGTGGGATGGTGAAATAAAAGTGAAACCTCTCAGCTGCAGACTCCATCCAGCCTGGGCTATAATTTAAAACCATCCAGAGCATCCCAGGTGAGACTCTCTCTATTTTTTTTTTTTCCCCCTCCCTTTGGGTAAAGGATTCTGCCCGGGATGCTCCGACCCATTAAGCTGAGCTGTAACTAAGCCAGTCCAACCCCCATGCGGCCGTTTCCGTGCCAGTCTAAGTCTGCCTCGGTTTATTTTGGCTTAAGGCCGTTCCCAATCAAACCGCTGTCAGTGCCTGAGCTGTCCCGCTCTCACCAGCCGGGTTTAGCCGCAGCTCTTCATGACTCAGGAGCTTTAAAACCCAGCCTAAACCCCACCACGAGGGTTTGGGGTGCACCCACAGCCCCAGCCGCCCCGATGGGGCAGGAAAGAGCTGCGTTCCCAGCGGGAAGCAGGTGCCACTCGTGTCCCGGGGGGCGGGGGGCAGGTGTGTGTTCCACACCTGGGTCACTGTCACCCTCGGGGGGCACACACCCCCCCCGGGCCGGTGCGAGCCGAGCGTGGGGCTGGCACTCGTGGGGATAGGGAGTTTCGCAGTGCAGGACGAGGCGCTGCTGGCTCCGGAGCACGAATTCCCCGCGGGACGCTCGCCCGTGGGTGCCGATGATGCCGAGCGACCCCGCCCCCCCCGCCACAAATCGGGAGGAACTGGGCGGTGTCGTTGTTACCGGACACAATTAATGGTCGAGGAGGGGCGGTTTAATTTTGGGGACGGGGTCCCTGCTCGGAGCTGCGGGGCCGTGGGAGCGGGACACGCAGCGGAGGCCCCGCAGCATCCCCGGCGCTGCGGCTGCGGCCGCGCTCCCACCGTGGGAATGGGGAAGGACGGGGAGCACACCCGGGGGGGGACGGCGGTGTCGGCGGGACCCCCTCCTCACCCCCGCGGGTCGGGGCTGCGCTGCTCGGGGGCGAGGGCCGTGGATC